>JAJKFI010000105.1:2033225-2039178 GCA_029204185.1 Lerista edwardsae | reverse complement strand
CTCTCTCTCTCTCTCTCTCTCTCTCTCTCTCTCTCTCTCTCTCTCTCTCTCTGTGCGCGCACCAATCCATGGTGCAGCCTCCCAGGTGTTGGGCTGAGCACTGTTCGATACAACCAAAAGTATGGGAACTGTTCCATGGAAAGACAAGTGCCATTTCCCCAGGGATATCTCTGGCCATGTTTTTGGTGAAACTCCCATAACATTACATAATAACTTCAAGTTCAGTGATGATTGTGAATGAAATACAGTATTTCTCTGGAACACTGGTTGTTTATTTTTATTTTTATTTTTATTGGTAATACTCCCCACATCCACAATTTATCACTGCTTGAAGTCAAGCACGTGAGAGCCAATGTGGTAGTGGTTCAACTGTTGGAGCGTGACTTGGATTCAAATTTCCACCCAGTCATGGAAGCTCCTTAGCGGATCATCTCTCAACCTGATGTACACAGGGATAAAATGAGCTTCTAAGCTGTCCTGAGCTCCTTTGAGGAGGCATGGGGTAGAAATGTAACCAATAATGACAATGTGAAAAATACACATTGTTCCTTGTTCCTATAAAGTAGGCTGCTTGTGGACTCACTGACTTTTCACTTCTTAGTCTAACAGGGAGCAATACTCCAGCATCCTCAACTCCAAATAGCCTTTTAGAAGTCCACAAAAAATGACTTAGGGCCCAATCCTATCCAACTTTCCCGCACTGATGCAGCTGTGCCAACCGGGCTTGAGCTGCATCCTGGGGGGGGGCAGTCATAAAGGCCTCATCAAAGGAATATTTGTTCTCCTTACTTAGGAGCTTCATTGCAGCTGCATCAGCGCTGGAAAGTTGGGTAGGATTGAACCCTTATCTCCAAACTAGTATCACTACCTTGTTGGCCATGCATACGCATGCCAATTGTTTGAGACCCAAAAGAAAAAAATTGTGAAAGCTTCTTTTCCTAAATTCACATGGAACTATTTTTTCTTCTTCTCATCATAGGCAACCAGGCCAGTTGCTATTTATAACCTGTCCTAATAACCTGATGTTCAGGAGGCTTTTGAAGGAGATCAGATGCTTAGCTAATGAGGAACTGCCACTGAAATAAAGGCATATCGCCCAAGCTTACTCGGCAATGTCATACCTGAATAGAGTCTTCCAGGTCCAGGACTCCAACAACTTGTCCTTAGTCGTTTCTCAAGGTTGATTAGAAATTATTTTTGATGCGACTGACTGACACCAAGAGTGCAATCCTAAGCCAGCAGGCCTCCGCTGTATCCAGCTCAGTTTTGGATCTGCGCCTGCTGTATAGGTGCAAATAGGGGCAGCACAGTCTGATGGCCGCATCCCAGCCCCACCCCCTCCCCAGGCAGGCATGCCTCCCGGCACCCCCATCCAGTTCCTCCCTCCTGCCCTCCCTCCACCCAGAACTGCTCGTGCTCCAGTTCAGCTGGCGCACGAGTGGCGCAGCCATGGGCCAGCGCCCTTGGGCCAACTTTGCTGCTAGCATCAGCTCAACTGCACTAGTGGTGATGTGGGGGTGCTGGTTGCTGCCCCCGTATCAGCGCTAGTGCATTGGGCTGACGCAAGAAGCTAGCATTGGCCGAAGGATGCAGTTTGGATTGCGGCCTAATTCTGAGCATTTATAAAATGGACAGTAAACTACTCCACTCAATAGTCTCCTCTAATACATGTTTCTTTGTTCCATCTTGTATTCAACGATCACCCATTAGTTATCACCTTTGTAAAAAGATACAGTGCTCCATCAGCGTTAGTGGCATTACACTATAAAGCAGCACTGTAAAAATGTGACTGTATCTGTCTTTGAAAGGAAGCACCATGGCCACTCACTATTCTGTCATTTATCTTTATAAAAAGCCTACAGGCAGAAAGATAATACTTTACATCCTGTGAAAAAGACAAATATCACAAAGTGTTGAGGAGCATCATGTGTACCTATGCATAATGTGTGCAAGAGTGGGTGACCGCCAGGCACTTACGTATGGACCTACATGCATAAATGTGTGCAGAGGCATATTTGTGAATATTTTGTATGCCCATTTTTATAAACAACTTATTTTTTTTCTGTCCTTATCCAACTTTTAGGACAACATATATCTGTTTGGGGTTTGTTTGTTTTTGCAATGGTTGTCGTAACTGATGGAATTGAAGGAGTGGGTTCTGTTTATTTTTAACTAGCTTTTTGTTACCCGGCGTTGCCCGGGTAACAATATGATCTTCCACAGTTTATGAGTTTTGCACCTCTTCTCGCCCCCCCCATGCCGATGGGGCCGAACCCGGACTCCAACCGCGTCGGGAGCGTCACCGGTCGCCTCGGTGACCCCGGAAACTATGGACTCAATGCCAATTTCGCCCGTTTTCGGCCATCTTCACTTCAGGCCCCCTATGCACCCCCACCCCCGGGGGCGCTAGGGTGGCCTGACCCCGGAGTGTCTGTCGCCAGGCCGCTAAGCACGCGCATGCTGAGTTTGGTGTGTGTCGCTCCAGGCGTTCCAGCAGGGCATGGCGGACGTTGTGTCTCGCACCCCTTCTTGCACCCCACGCTGAGGGGGGGCAAACTGGACTCCGACGGTGTCGGGAGCATCGCCGCTCGTCCCGGCAACCCCAGAAACTGGAGTTGACGCCGATTTAGGCCATTTTCAACCATTTTCACATGGGGACCCCCTGTACCCCCACCCCCAGGGGCGCTAGGGGGGTCTGACCCCTGCAGTGTTTGTTGTCAGGCCGCAAGGTGTATGTGTGCCAAGTTTCGTGTTGATCGGTCCAGGCGTTCCAGCGGGGCATGGCGGACGTTTTGTTTTGCACCCCTTCTTGCACCCCATGCCAAGGGGGGGCCGAACCCAGACTCCAACGGCATTGGGAGCATCGCCGCTCATCCCGGTGACCCCGGAACCTATGGATTCGACACCGATTTTGGCCATTTTCGACCATTTTCACATGGGGACCCCCGCATACCCCCACCCCCGGGGGTGCTATGGGGGCCCGACCCCCGCAGTGTTTGTGGCCAGCCTGCTAGGCTTCCGCATGCTGAGTTTGGTGCCGATCGCTCCAGGCGTTACAGCAGGGCATGGCGGACGTAGTGTTTTGCACCCCTTCTTGCCCCCCACATCGAGGGGGGGCCAAACCCAGACTCCAACGGCATCGGGAGCGTCGCCACTCATCTCGGCGACCCCGGAAACTGTGGATTTGACGCCGTTTTTGGCCGTTTTCACGCGGGGACCCCCGCGTACCCCCACCCCTGGGGGCGCTAGGTGGGCCCGACCCCCGCAGTGTTTGTCGCCAGGCCGCAAGGTGTATGCGTGCCGAGTTTTGTGCCGATCGCTCCAGGCGTTGCGGAGCCTATGCGAGACACACACACACACCCAGGCTCTTCTTTATATATATATAATTATGTATTTCATTTCACTTATTTGTGAGTGTATTGTAATTTTTGTAGGAGAAGGGAAATCTCATGAAAGCTGCAATTCTACACACGCTTACCTGCTTCTGAGCAGACAAGCTGTGCATTAGGTTGTCTTGTAAATAACATAGGGAGGCAAATACAACTTGTTTACCCTTTTCCTGTGTACTTAAAAAAAGTAATTCACACTGCATTCAATGGGGCTAACTCTCAAGTAAGCATGTATGGGTCAGTGCCATTTATAACAATTACCATTTTTTTATTTATTTTTTTGCTGTGATTCACTTTCTGGAGTAGTAGCTGAGTCAGTACGTTGCAGCAAAAAAACTGTGAAGAGCCTTGTGGCATCTTAAACAATCTGACTGTAGCACAAACCTTTGTGGTTTTCATCATGCATCAGATGAAGTCGATTACAGTTCCCAACAGGGAGGACTCAGCCCTGAGACCAGTGTAACACTTTTTAGCAGGCAGCAGGCTGTGGAAGCTGGAGAACTGCTGAGTCATGCTCAAGGACACCCCAACACCTCCCTTGGCTGCTGCCTGGCTGCCTCATCTTCTCATGCCCTTGAAGCAGTGATGTCATTCAGGGGGAACGGACCAGAACGGGCGTTCCGGATCCTAACGGGCTCCGTGGCTGGTTCTGGGTTCCCGACAAATGCTAATTAAAAGTGAGTTCCTGTTCCTAAATCATTTGAATGACACCACTGCCTTGAAGGCGTATGAGAAGAGGATGTATCTCCTCCTTCTTCAGGTCCACCACTGCTTGCTATGATCTAGTGGCTCTCAGGGGAGTGGAGAGCATAAGGACATTTCTGTTTAATGAGATTGAGATTGAGAGAGATTTCTGGAAAGGAAAACATAGTGCCCTGATCCAGTAGTTGTTTAAAGGCAGGGGAGCTTTGATACACATTTTGGAGCTTCTCTGCCTCTAATTTCAAAAAGGAAAAAAAAATCCCCACAGATCTTTGTGAAGAAAGATCTTTTCCTCCCCTTGAAATGAATAGAGACTTGTGCATACAAGGGCTTCATGCAGACATTACATCACATTTAGAAGTCTCAACTGGACAGACATTATATATGTTGTTACATCTGTCCAAAAGTATAAAAGGATAATGGTTCCTATACCTGTACAGAAATATGAATTATACTAAAAATAAATAGAGGGAAATGTTTGGGCTGCTTCAGATGTTCAACAAACCAGGAATAGCCTAAACATGGTGAAGCATGGACGTTGAGCTTAGAACCATGCACACCATGTGCAGGATGCCACAGGTGATTTGGGTTCATGGATATCCATGATTCACTTGATGTACATATATGATTGACATTATCCTTTCATTCCTGAAAAGAGGAGAAGAAAGTGAACATGAGGGTCTGCACACGCCTACACATTTATACCTATGGCGGATATGACATTCTGTGCATAGACGTAGGTATGTGCAACCCTGAAACCTGGGCATACACCTCATTGCATGTAGTGTTATTTGCTTGCCAAGTATCTGAACTGGCATGAACATGGATCACGCATGAACATCTAAGTGGATGTGTGGTTTATTTGTGATTTCTGATTGGTCTCTCCCATAACAATAGCATGATGCGAAGTGAATGTTTATATTACAATTTTGGCACCAAGTCAAATATATGAGTATATTAGCAGAGGCATTCAGACTATAGTTTCATTTAACATCTAAGTTGTTCACATTAAAACATGCCCTTGGCCTGACAAGGCATTATTAACTTGCATTTTAATAAAAATAAAACAATGTGCGTGGGTTTTATTTGAAATTGAAAGCTGACAAATTTGATTTAAATGACTACTGAACTCCAGGCGAAAGTGTTGTTTGAACTCTGCCAGCTGCACTCGAGCTGACAGGAAGCATTAAAATAATACTGAGTGGTCAATATGTGATTAAATATCACATGTCAAGTTTAGCAAGCGTGTGCCTTCCGAAGAAAATTATATTGTTAAGAATAAGTGACAAATCCGAAGCAGTCCCTCCAAATCCGTAAAGGCAAGTGAAAGGATGGAAGCCAGCTTGTAATAAAACAGGATCTCAGCACGACAGGATGATATAGTGCCTCTTCTGCAGTACAGCACATGGCATCTACAAGTAATTGAATACAAAGAATGGCATGGCTTTCAAAACCATGAATCTCCTTCGGATTTCCCATAAGGACATCCAGAAAGGCAACAAACTGCATTTCACACCTCGTTTGAATCTGTGTGTTTTAACTGGAATGGGGCCTTTGGTAAAGCATGTGCATACCTGTGCGCGCGCGCGCACACACACACACACACACACACACACACAGAGAGAGAGAGAGAGAGAGAGAGAGAGAGAGAGAGAGAGAGAGGCGTAGCTAATGAAAGTATAGCCCAGTGCAGAGGGCAAAATGTTGCCCCTGAAATGATCACAACAGGAGGTGACTTCACAGTTGTATTTTTGTTTTCTGGGGGTTTTGGCCATAACTTTTGATAGAATGACTCTCTTCTCCAGCTTGTTTCATTGCAGTCTGCATTAAATTGCCTTCCCAGTGATTAATAACATGATGGT
>JAJKFI010000105.1:2028225-2030725 GCA_029204185.1 Lerista edwardsae | reverse complement strand
TGGATTTCTTCTTTATTGCAGTATAATGAGTTCAAATGAATCCCTCCATGGGTTGTATACATGCTTAAATGGTTTCTGCATCAAATCCTTTTTGACAGCAAATAAAACAGCAGCCAAACAAAACATCAGCTACTTAAAATTGGCCAGAATGATTAAAAAAAATCAAAACAGTGTGTGATTTTTGTTAGGAGGGGAGGATAGCAAAACCCACATGTATTCTGACTGGGAGAGTTGCTAAGCAAATAGCTTTGCATGACCATTTTCATTAAAAAGATGAGCAATTAGCGTGGGATCCTTGTGGAGCAGGAAGAGGCAGGGCGCCACTCAGGAAATGTTAACCCAGCTCCCCTTCTCTACAGATTATTCTGCTGCACCTGCAAGTACCTGCATTCCTAACTCAGGTAGGTGCATGTGATGTGAACCATTCTAGGGGCTGGTTCACACATGCAGGTTATTTGCCCCTGGGTGGCTGCAAATTCAAGTGGTGACTTGCAGGTGTGAATGATCCCTCCCAGATGGGAAAAAAGCACAGATTCTGCTTTCATATTACCTGGAGCACAATGTTTTTCAGAGTTCACACATCCCACAGTCAGCCATCAAGTGCCACAAGAACAAATGATGTTTGCGCACCTGCGAATAGGCTCCAAGAACTCAGTTTAAGTCAAGATGGAATCATTTCAGCCTTAGATATGTTACTTGGGAGAAGACCCAAAATGATCCATGGCATAGGTCCTTGAATTATTTTTAAAATTAGGATGTAAATATTTGTTTGATATTGATATTGCTTTGCTAGCCTTCTGGCAGGTAGTTGGGCATGTATATATGCGTGCATGTGTATATGTCTTAATGGCACCTTTCTGTGCACAATTATCTTCACAACGTATTAGAAACCTCATTTGTTTGTTGCTGACAGTGTCAAAACAATTTTTTTCCCCAGGTTTCTAAATATAATCTTCCAAATTTCTCTCTCACTCTCCCACATAGTCCAACTCCACCCTTGCCATTATTAAGGAAAATATCACAGGAAACAGATTAGTGCTTGAAAGCTTTTGCACATATTAGTTCTGTTGCCTCTGCCAACACTAGCAAGAGAAGAAGGAGCAACCAGAGCCCGATTAGACTGGATGAGATCATAATTTCATTTATTAAAGGTTTCATGCAGATGGAAAAGGGAAGAAATCTATGGTCTGCATGCACACTGTCTTCTAGAACTCCTTCCAGCAGATCAAACTAGAAAGAAAATTATAATCGTCTTTGTACCCAGAAGTCCCCTCTTCCTTTGTCCCTATCGCATGCCTCAGGCAAAGATTCCTTATGAATCTTTCTCCTTTCACAATGTAATCTACACCCTCAATGGCCATAGCAAGCAAAAGGATCCAATAGATTTCAGGAAGCCAGGATGGCATTGATGGTGCTGCAAGCCTTTGAAGGTGACTTCAGTGCATATATCTCTGGATTTCCGCTTTGCACCCCAGACCTACAGGACTGAAACCAATGGTGATTTGTCAGTGCAGAAGGATGCTTTCTAGCTCAAACTGAGGCAAGAGGCCTTGGGTACCATCCAAGACAATTTAGTACTTTTAAATCTTAGTGTGATGGAAACAAATGCCATTTATTTCAATGGGACTTGCTTCCAAGATATTGGTGGAAGAATGCAGGCAGGATGGCTGGGTAAGAAATGCCATAGAGGGCTTAACAGTAGCAGAGAGGTACTCCCAGAAGCTGCATGTCCTCCAAGCTCTATCATAATATTGCCTCTTATTTGTTGGTCTTGCTGCAACTCTCTGACTGATTGGCCAAATGGGGTTATGACAGAATCATTGTAGCATCTTTTCAGTGCAGGGAGCAATCCTCTGCCCTGCCCTGCCCTGCCCTGTATATGATGCTATATATCTCCCTCTCATGTATCCCCTATCACTGCAGCCCCACCCCAGACTGGCTGCCCTTCCCTCTTAGGCAACAGCCATCATTTCCTCTATGGTTTAGGGATGGCCTTGGCTCACATTCTCTCTCCAGCTTGATTGTTACAAATATATCATGATATATTATATGTTATTGGAGTAAAATTGTGAAAGAGAGAGGGAGTCCAAGCTTCAGTGGGTGTGGTTGGAGGCAAAGGAAGGGTGGAGCTACAAGACCATCTATATCTGGAAGAAAGCTGGGTTTGTTGTTGTTTCACCACTGTCTGTAACCCTTTTCCAACTAAGGCTGAAAAATATCCTTTCTTGCAAGTCACTGCCACTGAAATCAAGAGAACTCACTTCCAACTTGTAAACACAAGTTACCATTGAAAATGCTGCTATTGCATGCACACTGTCAAGAAAGGACACTTAAGAGAATGAAGTTAGATTTACTTCAGAGTAGACATATGGGACTAGATTGCTGTGCAAAAGGAGTGGGTTCTACATGTGCTTATGAACCTCCACCTTAATAGTTACGTATAGGCATACCCTGGTATCCACTTGGGTTCTGTTCCGGACACACACACACACACACACAC
>JAJKFI010000105.1:2010690-2025875 GCA_029204185.1 Lerista edwardsae | reverse complement strand
TCTCTCTCTCTCTCTCTCTCTCTCTCTCTCTCTCTCTCTCTCTCTCTCTCTCTCTCCCCCTTCCCTAATTCCCGACGATCCCTGCCACTGCTTCTCCTCTGATGATATGACAGCTTCCAGCTCCAAAGGCTGAGGGCGCGCTGAAGACGCGAAGGACCCGGCCTCTCTTCGCCTGCATCACCTTGCGAAGGAAGGTACAGCAGAGGCTGCTTCCCTGCAGCTTCTACTGTGGCGGCGCCCCCCTCCCCGCGCCCCCATCCCTGACCCTGGGCGCTGCTACTCTGCTCCCCCCCCCCACACCCACCCGCCGCGCTCTCGCTTGCTGGCCGCCGCGGTCCTTTTTCTCTTTTCTCTTTCATTTCAAAAGGGCAGAAGTCTTGGTCGTGAGCATTTTGCCCTGGAGTTCCTGCCACGGGCGATGCTAGCCTCAGCTGCTCCATCAAAGCCACGGCACTAACGGCTCCTGACTGCACTTAGCTTTGTTTCCCTGAGATGGTCATATCACATCAAGCGGGGCACATGTGACATTACAGCCGTAACTTTAAGCATTTTGTTGCTATCTGCAGTTTGGAAGCCACGTTGCCGATCGCGGGGAGCGGGCGGAGGGGGGGGGACACACACACAGGGAGACACAATATATATTTTTTGGCAGGCCCTCGCACATTGATGTCAGATAATGGCCTATTATTGTTCTTCTTGATATGGCCAGTTTTAGAGAAAAAGAAGGAAGCTCTCTTCCTCCTCCTCCTCCTCCTCCCCCCAGCCCTCCCCAGTCCTTCTTCTCCTCTCGCACCCCCCCCCCGCACTTTCCTCCTCCCTCCTTGCATTTGAATTTCCAGATAATAGGCTTTGACTTCTGGCTGCACGTTTATGGGTCTTTTCATGTTATCAACTTAGCTCATCGCGTGGAACTAAAGAACACAGACTGTAAGTGACAGGCCAGCCAGTCAGCAAGCCAGGGCTGTCAGTATCTCTCATCCACTAATGATTTCCCTTTAGTCTATTTTCTGTCTCATTGGCCGTTTCCTTCAAAAACAAAATTGCTCATTTAAATTCTCCTGCCTGGGGCATTTTGGTCTTCAAATATTGTTGGAAAGTGAAAGGATTAGGCAAAATATGCTTTTTTAAAAT
Source organism: Lerista edwardsae (assembly GCA_029204185.1). Taxonomy (NCBI): domain Eukaryota; kingdom Metazoa; phylum Chordata; class Lepidosauria; order Squamata; family Scincidae; genus Lerista; species Lerista edwardsae. The sequence continues at coordinate 2,024,744 of JAJKFI010000105.1, read as the reverse complement.
GTTAATATATTTTCTGGTTCACTTTCTCCTCTGAGGCCAATTAGGAAATTTCTGCTGGCTGCATTAATGTCAAACTGACAACCTCGGCTATAATTACACTGTGCTTGAAACCTAACTTTCACTTGTGGGGGAGATGGCTGCGTCTGGCAGTGACATTGAATTCACTCTGCCAGCTTTTGATCATTTAATCATTGCTCGCTTTCTTTTCCTCTTTGCTAGCTGATTATTTCACCTTTTATTCCGGCGCTTGCAAAATGCAGTGTTGTCTTTCATGATTCACAGTTGCATTTTGCAAGGCTCATTAGTGCCATTGTTTCTTCAATTTGCTGTGCACGGGAACGGATGGTTCCTTCAAGTGCAGCAACCAGATGTAAGTTGTTTACCTACTTGATTCGCCACATACATTGTTCTTATTTGACTTTAAAAATGCAGCCGCGCTTTGAAAAGCAACGAGGGGGTCGCGCGTGGGTTTTTTTTTTCTTTTCTCTCCCTCCTGTTTTGCTTTCCAAAGGCAAAACACATAGGCACGCACGCACTCACGCAATGGAAAAAAAAATGCAACGTGGGCTTTGCTCCTTGTGGAGGAAACCCGCTGATGGCCAATGTGCCTCTTGGTTGGGAAACCTTCCTAGGTTTTCCTGGCAGAGGGAAGAAGCGGGAAGAAAAAAACACACACATGGCAAAGGCAACCTGTGCTTGCCTCAGACTCAGGCAGGGTTGGATCTGTGGCTCTGCGCATGATTTTTAGGGTACGGATTGACTTGGAATTTGAAAACTCGACCCATGAATTCCAACTGTGTCACCCTGACCATGATGATCAATTTTGGGGTGGTGGAAATGTACATGTACTCTGCGCATGTTCAGAAGCCCTTGTACCTCAAGATGTGATGTGGTACAGCAATAGTTTTTGATTGCAAGTTCAGATTCAGCTCTGGAGTTCCATGTTGGGAAAGTCCATCGGAAACCATTACAGGAATTCGGTCTCCATCTCAGATAACGCTTTTTAGAGGGCGCTGACCAAAACAGTGAAATGCCCTCCCAATTCCTCGAGCCCCAGCTACTTCTTGCCCCCCCCCCACACGCGTGGTCTTAGGATTTTGTGTCTCTAAAGGCGCATGTGGGGGGTCCCATTCGTTCTGGCCCATAGTTAATGCAATGAAGCCAATTTGGGCTTCGGGAATCATGTCAAAATGGGCTCCTCGGGAGAGAGGGGCGTTTCCCACAACCAGGCCGTGCACTTGGATTTCAGTCCATTCAAACGGCAAGCCAGTGGAGAAGACGAGTCTAGGTCCTTCAACGGAAGGCCAAAATATTCCCTTCCAAGACTAGGAGTGTTTAAATCTAGGGTATGGTCTATCTGTTGAAGACCATGGAACCTAAGCTTAGACCCACAAGCTTTCAGTCCTCTCCATCACAGTCAAAGAGAAGGCGAGTCCAGCTGGATATCACAATGGAACCAGCAGCCTCCCGATTCATGTGCCACCGCTGAATGACCCTGGATCCCCAGCGGAAAACCACACGCATGGGGGGTGTAAAACAGTGTCATGTGCCTCTTGGTTGGGAAACCTTCCTAGGAGGAGGAGGCCCAAAACACCAGCTACTGGCCCAAAACACCAAACAATGTTATTCCCTGACTGCTTGGGAGGCCATCAGGAGGTGTTGAGGACTTTGCCTTTTCTAGGCCTAGGCTAAACTCTTTGAGAAACCATCAATGTCTTTTTCCCAGATTGGAGGGTGGAAGGGAGGAATACAGGCCAGCCGGAGGGAAAGGGGACCCCCTAATATTGGGCGTAGGACCATCCTATGCCACTTCATTTGGATCTGAATGCTCAGTGGACAAAATCACCTGCCATTTTTATTTTCTTCAAACATTAATATTATGGAATCCTTCACTTTTTGAATCCGAAGCAGCCTGCAGAGTAAATAAATTTACATGGAAAGTTCTATGGAACTGAAGGTGGTTTCTTTTCGAATAAAACAGGAGGGTCTAAATTGTCTCTAGCATCAAAGCCATTTTGGCTTAAATGACCCCTCTGATCCCAAACATGGCAGTAGCTTGAATCTAAATATCTCTGCACTGCTATAAATGTTCTCTTGTAGATTTCAGTGGATCTCACTTTGGATGAAACACCACTGAACTCAGGCTGACTTGACTTCTATCTAGCTGTAGCCCAATGTGGCTCCCCACAGCCCCCACGCAGGCCCCCCCTCACCAAGAAGAACACTTGTGGTACCGTGCTTTGTGCGTGTGACATGGACATCACCTCCATCTGCTTCCAGGAGACTCATTTTGGGCCATTCAGAGGCAATGGCAGGTGGAAAGGCCCACGGTAAAGCTGCTGTGCTTGATCCACTGACCCACAGCTTTTAGAGATCCCAGCTGCAGCAGGCAATATGCTTGTGGTACTGGTGCAGCCCCCCCCCCCAAGTGTGGGGCCCAATGTGACGACATTGGTCATATTGGCTTAAGGAGATTGTGGGTCTTTTTGCCAAGTATACCTGCAATCCTAACCTGCACTTGGAAGTGAATCCCATTAAAATCCAGGACGCTTCTGAATAAATAGGATAAGGCTGGATGTCTGTGCCATACTCGGCATTTACAGCGGGCAAAGATCAGTGTCTCTTTCTTTCTTCCAAGCCGGACGAGCGCTGTGGTCAGATTGGCGTTGTTCCGCCACTCCATGCTGGGCATTTCCCTTGCAGGACATGTTTGTTGTGAGTGGAGAGCTCTCCTTTTCGCAGAAGAGTTGAAAGAGCTACGCCGGGTTCTCACCACTTCTGACCAGCGAAAACCTGCGATTCCCTTCTCCTGTGGACAGGGAGGATGCGATGTCTCAGACGGGCGAAGGTTCCTCAACTTGCTGCTGCTACTACTACTTCTTCCCCCGTTGTGGGATACTACGGAGAAGAGGAAAGACTGTGAGGCACATAGATAAGATGTCCTTGCTTTGCCTAATCCGAAATAATTACCGCGCTTTGCTTCTCTAATCGCATTCACTAACCCTAGGCTCGAAACCTCACTTCCCATACGCTTGCAGCGATAGGAATTGGGAATCCCTCCCTTTTACCACTCTCGAACTGCGTGGGTGTGAGTAGCACCTCTGGGAGATGAAAGAAATTAAGCGATCTGGCCTCTGCCAGGTTGAAACGCGCCCTGAGCAACTGACCAGAGCGCTTCTATTCTTTCCGACTTGTTGCTGAACAGAGAGAGGCTGGGAAAGCGCCAACCTTGGGCCCGGGAACTTGACCTGAAAGTGACTTTTGGGGTAGGCTGCAACCCACTTGCTCCAAGGCCCGTTCTAATAGCCAGTGGGATGGCTTCAAAAGAAGTCGGCTCCGGATCGAGCCTTTACACAGCAATCTGAAGTAGAGCTGGAGGTGTCCCATTGACTCCCGTGAATTCAAGGCTCCAGAGCAATCCAGGGGCCGAGGGAGAACGTCTGCAGTCCTGGGGTGTGTGTGTGGGGGGGGGCTGCTTCTCACCGCCCTTCGCAGAGCGCCTGCCATCCTAAGCATCACTTCGCAAGAAGTCCATCCTATCTGGGGAAACTTATTGGCCGAACATCCTACCCTACCCTCACATGGGTAGAACGGTCGGTAAGCTCTTGTGCAGGAGTTTGGACTGGAGCGAACAGCCATTCCACCGCCTAGCTGAGCATTGCAGGAAGGCGGGGAAAGGGGGGGAATTCGACAGTGAATGAAAGTGGTCGAACATTCGCCGAAGAACTCGAATTGGAATGCGAAAGTGTGGCTCGCGAGCTAGAAGCCTCTCTCTCTCTCTCTCTCTCCCTCTCCCTCTCCCTCTCCCTCTCTCTCTCTCTCTCTCTCTCTCTCTCTCTCTCTCTCGTGTGTGTGTGTGTCCGTCTCCGACCCCGGCCAGGTTCTTTCCTTCCTTCTCTGCTTCTGCAATTTCCTTAACTCCAGCTGACAGCGCTTAAGAACGCGGCTCTCGTCCGCTGTAAAACGGGATCTCTTCTCCTTTCGCTTGTCAGCTCCGAAGCCAATCGCTGTAATAACCGCTGGATCATTTGAAATGTGGCTAAAGCTGCGTTGGACAAAATCAATCTGCCATTTGTTGGCTCGGAAGGAAATCACTTGCAGAGTTTGACGAATGGCTTGCAGTCCCCTTCAGCAATCCTTAATCGCATCTCTCGTTTCCTTCGCCCCATTCCTCCTCTTGTTTTCCCCCCTCCTCTTCTCTCTCTTCCCTCCCTCCCTCCTTCCCTCTTATCCATCCTTCTTGTATATATATAAATATATATACTTTTTTTTTTTTTACCCTTTCGCTTGGACTTTCAGGTAATCTGAAATGGCATTGACCCCTTCTCATCCTTCCGATTACCTTTCTGAAGCATGAACTTGGGATAAAATCACACATCAGAAAATTCACTCTAATTATTTTGCAATGCCATCAGCACAGATCAATCAAGGGGGAGAAGGCAGTAGTGGAATGTTCCTCGCAGCCATGGAGGCGGCCAGCAGCGGCCCGCCTGACTGACAGTTTTGGTAATTAAGTGATTGTATAGACCTCTCCAACTGTTCTAACAACCTTGTCAGGGCCTGTCTGCGGACGGAACAAGCTGAAATCAATGTGCTTTCTGCTCTCTGAGCATTTCTGATCATGTACTCCGGACTTGCATTTGGGAACGGCGTGGAGGGAGGCAGATGAAGGGGGGAAAATTAATCCGGGGACGGGGGGGGGGGAGATTTTTATTTTTTTTAAAAAAAAGCCTGAAACAAACACAGTAGCACTTAAAGCCTTGGGTTTAATTGGGCGGAGAAAGGTAGGAGGAAAAAGTTAACTTTAGGAGGGAGGCAGCGAGAGGGGGAGGAACAGAGAAGGCAAAAGCGATGTCACGGATGCCTTACAAAATCTTGTGCGCACTGAAGGCGGTGCGAGGAACGGATGAAGGGACAGGAAGGAAGAGAACCCGGAAAAGTAACTCCCGTTGATTTAAGTAGGAGGCAGCTAACGGGGCTTAACTTCGTCTGGAGCGGGTCCCGGCTTTGGGAGAGACAATTAATAAGTAAGAAATGGGGAATCCGGGAATTTGGGGCAACGACGGTTTTAAAACTCCGTCTGCGCCTCTCCCGCCTGTAGCCTCTATACGTGTTTCCCCCCCCCCCAACTCTCCGCGCCCACTTGGACACTTCTCCCCCCTTCCCCGCTTTCGTCGTTTGCCTCAACTCTCAGCTTGGTTTCCGCATCTTCTCCTCGAAAAGCGTTGAGGTCCGGTCTATTTTCGGCCGGATTACCGGCAAGAAACTGTTGGCACAGTGTAAATGTCAAGCAGCAGCTTTTTCATAAAGGGGCTCTTCGTTCAGACTGTTACATTGCACGGCACGCCTAGCGCCCCTCCGCCTTCCTCCAGCTTCGCCTCTCTCTCTCTCTCTCTCTCTCTCTCTCTCTCTCTCTCACACACACACACACACACACACACACACACACACAGAGAGAGAGAGAGAGAGAGAGAGAGAGAGAGAGAGAGAGAGAGAGAGAGAGAGAGAGAGATTACTCCCACTGAGTTCCCTTCCCTCAACGCACAAAGTCGATCGCCAAATATCCCTTGCAAGGAAGGAGGCGACCGCGATGGCGGCAGAACGAGGCGGCGAGAAGACGGGCTAGGCCACCTGCGTGCCGCTTGGAGGAAAAAAAAAAAAAAAAGCTCGTCTCTACGTCCGTCCAGGTAGGACAGACCTCCGACTAGCCAACGAGGAGATCGGACTCGGGGTGCTGCTGAGCGCAAAAGGAGAAGAGGCATCAGCCGACCACCTTCTGGGGCGTAGAGAGGAGTCAAAAGTTGGAAAGCACTTGGTATATCGGGAACCAGTTCTGCTCCGGATTGAGTGATCCCGAAATCCGGATTGGTTCTGCTCCGGATTGAGTGAGCCCGAAATCACTGTCGCTCCCTTTGCTCTCTGGCCATCTATAGCTTCCTGCTGGCTGCACGGAGTGGTGGCACTACACTGAGCGGGCCACAACAACGATCGAATGGTCGGTCACTTCAGAGCAGGGTCTTTCTCAGCCCTACCTGAAGGTGGCCAGGAATTGAACGTGGGGGCCTTTCATGTGTAAAGCCCTGCTACCGAGCCATGCCCCCCCCCCGCCGCCCGTCAGTGAATGAAACCTGATCTACTGTGAAAGGAAGCCAAGGCTGCAATCTTGCACACGCTTGCCTGAGAGTAAGCCCCACTGACCTCTCTGGCACTTGCCTCCGAACACCACGCACAGGATTGCTCTGAGTGAAGTGTGGTAGCACTGGAGGGGTGGGGGCAGACGGGCAACGTAAGATGATGGAGCACCTCTTTTGGGAAGGACAGGTGAAAAAAGCCAGCAAGCCAGCGTGCTTTTGCTACTAGAGAAGACTTGGGCTGCAGTCCTTTCCTCACTTACCTGGGAGTAAGCCCTATTGATTACAATGAGATTTGCTTCTGAGTAAACATGCATAGGACTGGGCTCTTGGTTTTTTAGAGACGCTGCTACATTGTACAGACCACGTGGCCTAATTAATTCTAATAGTCAAAGCAAAAAATAACGTTACCATAATACCATATATATATGATAGAAGTAGAGAGTTTTGCCTATTATATATCAGAAATGCAGTTTATCGTTTAAACGTGGCCCAAAAACTCTTTGGACTTGTCTTCTCCTTCAGCAGTTCCAGCCTCCCCTTGTTCACCCCATCTCTGGATAGCCAAGTCCCGAAGATATCTCGCCACATTTGCTGGCTCTTCACAGACCCCTGTCTCCTGGGCTCTCCCACCTATCACGAATGCCAACGTGGTTTGCCTCGCACACTTCCCCACGCTCCAATGGCCCCTGAACGTGAGAAATGACTGGCCTGCACGTTATGACTACTTCGCACCTTCCTGGGGGGGGGGGGACCAGCTAGGATCAATCGTGGAAGCTGGGATTTGTTTTAAACCACCACAGTCGTAGGCACGGGAAACAAGGACAGGTGCAGGGCCTAGGGTTGGGTGCCACAGATTAGGGTTCTTTCCTATGCAGAACCACCCTCAGGAAGTCAGAATACGATTTTCCACCCCAGACAGGACGTGGCAGAAGTAGGCCCACGCGAGGCACCCTGGGCAGACAGTAACATCCCTGGAGGGGGGGCAAGGTGCTAAGTTTGTAAGGCGCCTTACCTTGCCGTGGAAATCGCTCCTCTCCCTTTCCGGGCAGAGGAAGCAACGAGGAGGAGACGCCGCTGCGTTGCATGCGCAGCTTGGAATGGTTACAAAAGCGAGGGAGAGGAGCGATTTCCACGGCAAGGTAAGGCGCCTTACAAAACGTAGTGCACAGCCATCCTCTAGGGACACTACAGTTGACAGATGCTGCAAGGAATTTGAGGTGCTCCTTGTTCAGAGTCAGTTAGACGCCCCTTCCACTCAGTGGCTTCTCATCCTACCTACATTTTCCCTCCACACAGTATCACATCCACGCCCTCCACACAGCACTTTCCACACAGCACTAGCAGGGGTTCCTTTAACCCCTGCTAACTGGGCAAGAGGCACTTTTTCAAGTGGTGTTCCCCTTATATTTAGCAGGGGAAGAGTAACTGTTTCTCTTCACCCCAGCGCAGTGTCTTTTCTAGTGGCTGTTGCTGGTGGTGGTCTGCATTTTTTTTAGATTGTGAGCCCTTTGGGACAGGGAGCCATTTAACTATTATTATTATTTGTCTGTAAACCGCTTTGTGAACTTTGTGTTATGTTGAAAAGCGGTATATAAATACTTGGTTGGTTGGTTGGTTTTGCCACCGGTGGCCCAGGAGCGGAGACCTCTCCACCAGATAAGTGCATTTGAAAGGGAGAACGAGGCACTGTCTCTTAAACATGCCCAGGATCGGGTGGCCCAGGGCGCAGAAATCCGAACCCCGATGCCTGTTCCTCCAAACTAGAGACAGCTCAGTCCAGTTCGGTCAGATCTGAGAGGCTTTGCTCTTCCTCTCTGGTGCTAGCTTGGCCCCTGCCCGTCCCTGACCTTCCCGCTGACCCAGAGCTGGGTGCCGACAAAACTGAAGGAAAGAGGCTCTGAAGGTGTTGAGGGGACAGCAACAGTTTGGAGAAACAGACACCAGACTTCCCATCTCCAGTGAATCGCAGCAGGAGAATGCTGAGAAGACTGAGTAAGGCTGGTGGTGACACATGACCAAAGATTCCATTGACTCCCTTCCTCTGGCTCCCAAAGATCAGGACCTTTCGTCCCCACGACCCCATTTGAAATCAATGGCAGAACTCTATTGGAGTTTCTGCCGATCAGGAACCCTCTGTTTGTCGTAGGCCGATTTGCTCTTCGTACTCCTATAGGCGTCTATGTGGGCACGCCTTGTCTCCTTCCCGGCCAGAAGCGCGTTAGGAGGACCGCGACCCACGCACTGCTGGAGGATTCCGCATCCTGCGCTGCGGGGATCCTTTCTTATCCCGGAACTACCCAGCAGGAAGGTGGGAAGAGATCCTGCTGCCCACCTCGGTGTGTCTGGCTGACCCCGATCAACACCAATCGGGCGAGCATCGATCGGCTCAGCCCTCCAACTCCTAGTCCCTCCATCGACCCTTGCAGCTCGATAGCATGATACGCTAACTGGTAGCATTCAATTTGTTCCAGTTACTACGCCCGGCTTAATAAAGCGATTGATTAGCGCTCAAAGTGCCGTTTTAATTAGCTGCTTGTTAATTAACACTGGAGAAATAATCCTCCCTCCTCTTTCCTTTCTTCACCTCTTTATTTCTTTTGTCTTTTGGACGGGCATCTTCTGCAGCAGCGGACGTGGATTTCATTCCATCTCTTTCTCCCCTCTCCCTTTCCCAAGCTCTAGTCAAAGAGGAGGCAGTAAAGAGGAAGTGGGGCGTACTAGCAAAATATTGTGGAGATTGGGGTGCGGTGGGTGGGGTGCGAGTTACAATTCGCCCACTTTCTCCGGATGACGTGAAAGAAGTGAAACATGATTGTTAGACAACACACGTGGATCCGTTTTCTTGCCTCTGCCCCCAAACCAAAAGGACTTTTCTCCCAAGGGTGTCCTGCGGGGCGGGCGTGATGGCAGATCCGGAGTTCAGGTTAGTTAGCCCTGCCCAGCACTCCTTTGGACAGTGCTAGGAGAGGCTACCGTGTCAATTTCACTGCGCCCAGGTCAAGGCCCACTGGAAGCGGAATGGCTAAACAACTTCCTTCGCTATAAGGGCAGAGTGAAATTGTCACGGCCGCAGCAGTGCGTTCTGGTCTTAAAGTGGAACGTCCCCTGGTTGTGTTCATCACCTGGGTACAGACTCGTGTGCGCCCTATTCCGCTGGCCAGCGCAGGTTCCCTTTGCGTTCCTTGTCTAGGGGGAAGTTAGAAAACAGCAGGTGCTTCCTCTGGCTGGAACAAACAAGGCAGGGAAGCTGGTAAGAGGCAGCCCCTATGGGGCTATGAGGTGGAGCTTGGCTATAAAAAAGAAGAAAGAGGAGGGGGAAGTTAAACACAAACCAAACACTGTTAACATCAGGCGCTCAGGGAAATCCTATGCAGGGTCGGCAGTAGGATACCTACCGTAATTCGCCTAGTGTCAGCGTGGAAAGGATTGTGGGGAATGTTAAAAGGACACCCAGGGGCAGGGGCAGAAGCCCCCTCCCCTTTATTCTTAAATCAGTCATAAGGTAATAAAGTATTAGAAATATTTGAGAAATTGGCATGCAGTATCCTGTCTCCTTGCATTTCAGGCTCATGCCCTGAATTCGAGAAGAAACCTCTGGTTAGAGTTAATTCTGCAATTAGGAGAGAGTCCAGACCAGACAGACTGGGTTTCAAATTAAACCCAAATTATTCTAGAATAACCCGGTTTAGAGTACCGCTTGTTGATTATTCCCCCCCCCTTTTTTAAGGATCAAAGCTTTTATTAAAAATGTGGCAGAGGGAAAAAGCAAGGAAACCGGCCCAAAGAGTTCACCAAGCTTGAAAAGAAAGGAAAAAAGGTGTCGGCATGTTGGAAGAGTTCGAAGCTGGAAAACTGCAGGATCAAAGTTGGACGGCAAGACTATCTAGTTTACCTCTGTCACCAGATTGACCGTCCACTCCCTCCCTCCTCCTGCTTAATCCGGATCTCAGTGTGTCGCGCAGGAGGGACAGCCGCTCCGCAAAGCAGGCACACGAAAAGGCCTCGTGCTCCCCCCCCCCTCGCTGGTTCTGTCAAACCTGGGCAGAAATTCGTTCGGAATCCCAGATATGGTAATCAAACCAGAATCAAATTGAATCAGATTTATTTTTAATATCTCGGGTCCTAAGGGAAGACGGACGTCCAGTAGAACATAAGGCTGTAATCCTGCTCACGCCCACCGCAGGGGAAAAAAGTGCATTTGGATGATCTCATAGCTTACACAGCACACTCTTCCTTTCCGCCACCCCATGTGTATCTATGTGCCCACTGGTAATGCTGATGAAGCGGCCTGTGCTCTTCGAAAGTTTATAATACAATGAACGTGCCAGCCTTTAAAGTGCCACAAAACTCTCTGCTAGACTAGGCTATAAATTCCATTGAATGAGGTATGATTTGCAGTCATTTTAAAAACTGATTAGGATAAGTTGTAAGAGTATATTAGGTTATGCTTGGTTTAAATGAGACAAACGCACGTTTGAACCAGACTTCTTCCAAGCCTGGCAGTTCAACCTCCCTGGCAGTTCCGCCGCGCAAGCCCGTGGAACCAAGCAACAACAGCGCAACTGCCCAATAGGCAGTTTATTGGAAAGGGGTTTGCCTAGGAGAACTTCCCGGTAGATTTCCCTTTCTGTTTTTTACTAGGCGTTAGTCTGGCTCTGTTTTCTTTCTTGGGAAAGTTGCCTATTGGAATTTGCCTATAAAGCCACAAAGATTGTGAATCACTGATTCAATACCACGCTTCCTTGTTTGTACGACGCCAGCTAATAGCAAAAGTCTATTAAAAATACTTCTTCCGTAACTCTTTATAAATGGAATAAAGGCAGACCAAGAGCTTGGTGGAGACAAAAGAGATCTCTGTTGGTGCCGCCTAGTGGAGAAACCCGCTATTGCAGCTGTGGGCAGTGACTTCCAAAACTTCGTTTTGAAACCAGGGGGAAACAGCGATCCAACTTCACCTTCAGCAGCAACTTGGGGGTTCCCTCACTAGTCCAAAATCTATTTCCGTTCCATTCCCTAACAGCTTTCTCTTGCTAATGAGAGAAAGATCCATTTGGGGACCGCTGGTTTCGTAAAACATTTTTCTATAGGAGAAAAGAACGAGAAAGTTTGGTGGCACCTTAAAGACGAACCCAGTTATTGTAGTAAAACCAGCTGGCGTCAACTAAAGTCCGCTTCATCAGATCCATATGCAGTACCCCTATATTGAGAACTACTGTATTATGTATGGTAAATGGCGGGGACGGCGGGAGGAGGGCAAGAGAAAGCTGAAAACGGAGGACTTTACGGGGGGACAAGGGGCTGAATCTGTTGGTCATCTAGACTCAAGATCCTATGGCACCCCTTCAGCTCGAAACCCACCGTACATGTCGCGGAATCTCCCATCCCGCCTGCAGGACAATTGAGTAGAATGAAAACGGAAGCGGCCAGACTTCGCTGTTTTAACAGGAGGCAGGAAAAATAAGCATTTGCTTCGCAAGAAAGTTCCACTTGCATGCGCTTTGAAAGTACACGTGTGAACGAAAGGACCTGCAGTGTTTATCGCATGTTACCATAGTTAACTCGACGGCAATCGGCATCAGGAAGAGGGGAGAGAAATGGGATTTCAGATATCCACGGAGTCGCAAACTCGAATTGTTGTCCTGACATTTCTTTCACGCACCAGTTTCTGTCCATGGTGTCGAGAAACTTTCCTAAGCAGAAAAGAAAGGAGGGCGGGGGGAGAAGGTAGTTTTAGAAAATAGGCAAGAGAAGATCAAGAGAAAGGGAGACGCCTACTTCGAACCAAATGAGCTGGAGGAGAAGGCGCAACATGAACCGTAGTCAGTAAGAAATCTCATTCCAACGATCTAGAAATTAAGTAGCTTTATTTTCCCCTTCAATTTTGGCTTGGTTTGTCAAAGTTCGAATTGCTCCAGACCCGCAGGGAAATCCGGTGCACATGCACCTCGTGCATTCAAACTGTTGATAAAAGACAGATTTTGGAGACCAATTTCGAAAGCCCTCCCCCTCTCTCACTACACTTCTTTGGAAAAATGAATTAATCTTCCCTATCGCCCCAGTCCTTTCATTTCTCCATTACGCAGTTTTAGGACCACCAGACAGGAAAGTGGTCCTATAGATTTTAGGACCATTTAGAACAGCAGTGCGGGCAAGAAACGTTGATTTGATTGCCAACACGTGAGATTGCCAACACCCGAGGCCATTTCTAAGTTACCTGGAAGTGCGATCTAGGAGCAAAGGATCTCACCCAGGACTTGCCTTCATCAGGCTCATGCGAGAAATCGCTACCCCACCAGCGATCCCTGTTGGCACTTTCTGAAAAGACGAACTCCCCCTTTGAAAGGCATCTTCTTCCGCCCAAATGGCATTAATAAATATTACGCGGGAAATAATGATCTCCACCATACGCTGTGGGCAGCTATAAAGGGCGGGCACGGAGGTGCAGGTCTGCACCATTCCTTGATCTGGATTTCCACGTCCTCCGGGGGAAATTTCTTCCTTCTTTGCCGGAACAAATGAAATATTGTGAGTCCATAACATTTCCAGCCTTAGAACATCTGCCAATGTCTCCCCTGCGCACTGCCCCAAACCTTTCAAAGAAACCCGAACAATCGGAATGGAATTACTTAGAAAGGAGAGGACATAAAGTCATCGAGAAGGGAAGCTGTCGCACTCTCGCTGAATTGTTTTAGAAGCTGCCCTCAGAGAGTCAAGCGACCTCCGCCCCCCCCCCCCCAAATTTCACGTCCCAATCTTTCCAGTTTCAAGCCCATGGAAGCCTCCTCTGTTGATTTCAATGGGACTGACTTCCAAAGACTATTCTCGCCCCCAAACCTACATTTTGGGAGGAAGTTCGATTGAAAGCAGCCAGACTGACTTTGGTGAATGGATGCTGAGTGCCAGGGTTGATGCGTCAGTGGATAAGGAATTATGCTTCGCTTGGAGATTCATAGAATTGGAGGGAAATGCTTCTCCACTGACTGGACACCAGCAAGGTTAATGCGAGTGATCTTGTGGCATTCCTTTCAGCGATGGAGATGACGCGGAGGGAAAAAAAAAAAAAGATCTGCAGTGCTATCGCAAAACTCAGTCTCTCTCCCTTCGCCTCCACCTTTTGGCGCATTTTAATACTGATCAAGCCCCTCGGTTTTTACTCAGGGATTTTCTTAGTGGCAGAAAATACCACTGAAGGGAACGCAATGCTGCCCTTGAAGGGTGCCTTCTGCCCTCCCAACAGTCCATCGATAACTACAAGTGACTCCTAGCTTGGGACCTGTGATAGGGGCTCGTAGGTGAGCGAGTGCAGGGGGAGGGGGGAGCTTGAAGCAATTGGGGCACTCAAACAAGACCGAGGGAGCCCTGATCTATCTGTTAAAAATAATCTCCAGCCGTCTTGCCTTGGCTGCAGGCACCTGTCCCGACCCACGGGAGACCTGCCTCAGGTGTTTGGCTCCAGTCTCGGATTTGTTCAGGGCTGGCTTATTATGGGCTTCCCTGTGTGTTTTTTTTGTTTTTGTAATAAACACTACAGTAATTGTAATAAACAAACAATTGTTTGTTTTGTAATAAACAAACAGCAGTGTTTGAAACAAGTAGGCGTCCCTTGTAGCCTATTGATCCCCTCTTTCGTTATCTAGCGATGGCCATCATCTTCCGCTGCCTTCGGTTGTAAGCCGACCCATCTGCACAGAGAGTCGGAAAGGTCCACTGTACTTCACTGCCTCTCCGCATCCTACCAGCTCGCTCCCCTGTAAATTACATTTATCTCAATTTTTCAACGGACACACATCTATCTATCGCCTCCTTCCTTCTCAAAAAGATTGGAATGGCTCAGGAGACCCGCTGCGCTTTGAATTTATCATTTGTGTGACGCAGAGAGAGAGAGAGAGAGAGAGAGAGAGAGAGAGAGAGAGAGAGAGA
>JAJKFI010000105.1:1972035-1997476 GCA_029204185.1 Lerista edwardsae | reverse complement strand
GAGAGAGAGAGAGAGAGAGAGAGAGAGAGAGAGAGAGAGAGAGAGAGAGTACTTAATGACCTGGGTGTGTGCCAGCACGTGTGGTCATCTCCCATGGTTGGGCTCCGCATTTATTGGTAAACACTGGGAGTGGAGTGATCCACTGGGCGGTGGTGCAAACTGGCCTTTTCTCCTGCCCTTTGCATTCTTTCTGCCAATATACCTACCAGGCCTCTTCTCATTGGCCCAAGGAATTCTAAACACACATGTTGGGGAATCAGTGCCGCACACCTTTAATGAGAAAGTGTCTAGGGTTAACGTTTCTCTGGGAGTACGTCCCATTGAATTTAATGGGGCTTACTTCTGAGTAGACGCGCATTGGCCCACACTGGAAGCCTAGACGCCTATGCATTGGTTGTTTAGGAGTAAGCCCCAATGACTATACAAAGACTTACTTCTTGGTAAATGTGCATAGGACCTTCTGTAAAGGGTGCATACTCATAAAATGACCAAATTCATAACACAGAATTACCTGACCCGCGTAACAGAGTTTTTGTTTGGCACCAAAAGGTGGCACTTTCCCTAGATCAGTTAACACGAAGTGCTGTGGCGTGAGAGAACCCGGCTGTTAAACATTGCCGTAGCAATGCAGGAGAATCGTTCTGCGGACCCTTGCGCCAAATGCGAGGCGGTCCAACCCCGCGTGAGTAGCAGAACGACTTTGGCGTTTCCGAGCACCGGGTTCTGAGTCTGAAAGAATCTCCATACCCTTAACCGAACCTGCCAGCCAACTAAGCACCCGCTTTGCCTAAGATCTTATGGCAGAGTTGCTGCAACTTGAGAGGGGCTCCGGATGCGGGAGAAAGCGGAGAAACCTCTGCAGCACCACAGACAGCTCCCAGGGCAGGCGCTCAAGCTGCGGCTATGCAGGTGTGTTCTGGACAGTTCTTCCTGCTCCAGACCGCCCACTCCTCTCTCTCTCTCTCTCTCTCTCTCTCTCTCTCTCTCTCCCCTGCAAAGGGAAAGCAGGGGGCTTTACAAAGTACTCTCCTGTAGCAATTTAGCTGATTAGCCGGGAAGTCTCCAACAGGATCAATACCGTCCTTCGAAAAAAGTCCTGAGACAAGATCTCTGAGCCAGGAGTTCTCAACCATAAATCAAGCGAAACCTGCGCTGTTTAATGTTCTTAAGGAGAAAGACGATTCCGGACGCCTTTGGTGGCAAAAGATTATGAAGCTCGGAGAATAAGGCGGCGGTGGCTCAGTCTGAAAGAGGGAGGAAAAGATTTTCGATGAGCGCTTTAATTTGCCTTCACTTCTATGATCAAACGTGAGAGTCCTTAATGCATTAGCCAAGCCTGTGTTAATAATGCCTGGAACAGAGGAAGGAGGGAGATCTCCATTTCCCTGTTAGAAAACTTGTCATTCTCGTTGTTCTGTCGTCTCAAAGGGCGAAAGCGTGAAAGGGATCTCGACTTCTAAAACAAAACCGAAGAAACACCCTTGCCCTCTTCCCGCGTATACCCTAAAAATGAACACAACATTTTTAGAGGCAGTATTATCTCTATGTATCAGGATAACGCGGGGGGGGGGGCTTCTGCCTTTATGATCAGCTTGTAGGGCTTTTGAAGGCACCTGGATGTTCACGGTATTAGAATGGTTTACAAAGATGGACTCTTGGTCTGATCTGGTGGATCTGGCAGTTTCACTTTCTTTGTGATTCTTAGGTTCGTTAGTTTCCCTTTCTTTGGACTGCAGTTTTTTTTAATAGCACATATCATGTTTGAGCAAAGTCTGTAATTACCTTAGTATTTCAGACTTTGTCTTACATCCACTTTCCTTTCTGTGTGCAGCTGGATTTGAGTTCCTTGGTTCAGTCTTGGAAAAATTGCAAGCAACTATCTGCTATACATCAGATGATGATGATGATCTCCTGCCCCCCCCATGTGGTTTCCCAGTCTCTCCTTGCTTTGCTAAAGTAAGAATCGGCAGGTGAAGAATAAATAAGATGAAGGGACATTCCCCTATTCATCAAGAAGAGTGAACTCTAAAATCCTGCCACTTAAGCATATCCACCTTTATCTTCCCAGAAATCCAAGCAGAAGGACTGCAGTACCTTGTGCCAGGGGTAAAAGAAACCCATAAAAGTGCACAGGGGATATCAGAGAAGCAGCACCTGCTGATCTTGGATCCATGCTGTGTATTAGTAGATGAAGGCAGATTAAATTCCATGTCAAATTGCAAATGGATGTTTTTACAAATAATTAATCCCTGGAGTTTTTTATTTCTTTGTTTTAAATCATCAGTGTATTTTACCTCCCATCCCTGCATCAGCGTTCTGAAAAGAAAAAGGAAGATGGTCAACTTCTTTGGACGAGAAGCACATGACCATTTGCTTAATTAACAGGGTAGTAAAGGGTGAAAGTGTCTCTGTAGTGGCAAAGTAATGAATGTCTGAAGCAATCCAGATAGGGCACTGCAGCTGTTCAGGAATATCCCAAGCCAAAATAAGAATAACAATAAAAACCGAACCTAACGCCACCACCACATTTTCCTTGCAATAAAAACTGTGATTTCACAATCCTGAAAAGTCTGGGATGATGTGCTAGAGCAGGGGTTCCCAACATTTTTTTTTTTTGCACCAGGACCCCTTTTTAGGTATGGCGGTCTGCCGGGACCCTCTCTAAGACCTAGGGCCAGAAGTGAGGTCATTAAACATGAAGTGAAGACATTGTTTTTAGTGAATCACACTTTTTGAAAGTCAAAAGAACTCCACTTCCTTTTTAGAACGTTCTGAATGCTTTGTATCTAAGTGATGTTTGAGTATTGAGTTCAGTGATGGATTCTGCACTGAGAACAACATTGCACAGAATGTGTTGTGGCTTCTCTATGCCACTGCTGATCAAGGTGGTAAAGCCAAATTTCAGGTAGTCTTCAGAGTATTTGTGTTCTCTTCCCCATGTGTTGAGACTCACCTAGGCATGGAAGGCATGACATGCTCTGAAAGAGACCCAGGAGAGACTTCATCACACACATATGCACACACCAGGATGAGCCCATAGCATGGTTAATTTCCCTCGCAGCCACAAGCACGGAGTGGCTTAAAGGGGAAGCCTCTTCCCTAGCCAAAACAAAACTTCCAAGATGATGGTGCCCAGCTTTCTAAAATGTCTGCCCCAAGTGCTTCACGGCCTCCTGAAAATTGGTTCATGACCCCCTTGGGGCTTCCAACCCCCAGGTTGGGAACCACTGTGTTAGAGGAATAGTATGTACTGCATTATTCTGCAGTGATGGCTAGAAGAAAAAGAAAAATTAAATTGGGGTGGAGAATCTTCTAGTCCATCTAGACCAGCATCTCACTAAAGTGGCAAATGCATGTCCTTGTACATAGAAAAAATAGCATATCTGGGTAGGGTTACCAGATCCAAATGGGGACAGAGTGCCTATACCTTTAACCATTGTATAGAAGAGGGAATTTGGGCAGGTGCAGCTCATCATGGAAGGGTTTCAGAAGCTGCACCTGCCAAAATTCCTCTTCTATAGGCACTCTGTCCCAGTTTGGATCTGGTAACCCTATATCTGGGAGATGAGAAGGCTAGAATCCTTCTCCATGATAGGCTAATTTCCTTATGAGGAGCATATTTGGAAAGAGGAATAGTCAATCAGGTGAGTCCTAATCTGTGGTTTACAACCCAGACAGAGGTAGATCATCTCAGTGAGAGCTAAGCCTTAGCCAAGAACTAATTTCTCTAGAGGTGTTTGTGGCGAGAGTGGCCAAAGACTCAGTGCCTCCAAGTAGCCTGCTACTGTCCTGTAGCCTGCTGGCAAGTCTCATTCATACAATACGTTGCTTCCATTTTAATATTTTCACCACTGGTTCAGCAATTAAGGGATTCGGGTATTACCCAAATTTAGCCTGAGGGCTTCTATGTGCTGAACCCTATTGCAAAGAAAGAAGTTGGAACCATGGATAGATATGGAACCATGGATAGATATTTTTGTTACCCCATAGAAACCAGAAGACCCCATCCAGAGCCATAGACCTTCACTGGATTTCAATAAATTGTGAGCATTTTTCTGTGACTTCCTTCCTGGAGCTGATCCACAGACCAGTTGTGGGCCCAGCCAATGGGCCACCCAGGGACAGAGAAGAGCGAGGTCCGCCCCTTCTGCTGGTTCCCCACTCCTGTGCACTGCTCTGCCCCCATCCCCTGCTGGGCTCCATTTTGGAGCCTTATGGAGGCAAGGGAGGGCAGGTGGGCCAAACGCTGTTTGCCTTTCCAAGAGGTGCGTTGCCTTGTTGCGGCTCTCCTCCTGCTTCGGCAGCACTGTGCCTGAAGCATTTGCCCCCTCCCTTAAAATGGTAGGACTGCAGACCGTTTGCCGCAGATCGTCGTGAACTTGCGCCAGCAGCCCATTGTGGTGGCTGCTAGGCTCAAAGGTTCCAAAGGTCCCTTTACCCTGAGGAGACCTCCAGCAACTAAAAATCCCCCATGTTGGTGTTGCTGCATCACTGTATGGGGATGTAGGTTGGATTGGGCTGCCTGAAAGAAACTCAAAGGGGTTTACTTTTGTTGTTTTTTGCCCTTGGTTGTTTACCATAATAGCGAAACAGAATCTCCATGGATGGGGGCTGTAAACCTCAGAGTACCAGGTGTTAGGGGCAAACCAGTCAACCACCCACCAACGAACAGGGAAGATCCATCACCTTCAATCTCTTCTTTTTAGATTTTGCTTGAGCCAGAAGCATTGGGCTGGGTGATGCTGTCAACAGAACACTAGACTAGATGGATATGTGCTTGAACTTGCAGGGTCTTTGTTACATGATTATACATCTTTCTTACCCCCAATACCTTTCTTTACTAATTGTGACTTGTTCTTAGCCAAGCTAAGTTAAATTAAATAGGATGAGTTTTTGTTTCAGTTTCATTTTTTTTTTTACAGTAACAACCAATGTGACCATTCTTCATATAATAAGGAAGAGGGTTTGCTTAAGGGAAAAAAGTGCTGACTGAGACAAACAATGTTTTAATGTTTTTCTGTATATAGATTTCACCAGTCCCTTAAACTCAGAGTCTACTCACACCATACCTGGATTTCCCAGGGAACCAGGAATCAACAGGAAGGTCCAACATCTTAAGGAAGAGTTCTTTTCTTTTTCACCTCTGGGTCTATTACTGAACTTTGGTTCAAAGCAGTAAGTTTTTTCCTGCCTAGACAATCCAAAGTTTGATTGGCTGGTTAAAGTCTAGGCTGGGGTATTAGCTGGGATCCAATTACCATCTGGCAAATTTTATCACATACCAGTGCCATTGATTTTCATGTTAATATGCCCTATTTTCCCACAACCCTGCCAGTTAATGAAAACTTACCAACACATTTCCCCCAAATTAGAAGTGATTTCAAAAAGACACACAGAAATGGTTTAGGTACTAATTGCATCCCCTAACATTACAGTGATGATTATGAGCTGCCCTATTAGTGACCAGCTGTTGAGTTTAACTAAAACCAATCCCAACTGGAGGTCTGGGGCCAATATTTCTGGCTTTTTGTATTGACATAAAAGAAGAATATGCTCAAAATGCAAACTGTTTCTGGATGGGTGTTGCTATGACACTTACAGTTATTCTCCCCACCTCCTGTGCTCAAAAGCAATAATTTCTTATTTTTGGCTCTTTTTTTTCACAATTTCTCCATTTAGAGACATGCCCTGGAATCTCTGGGGTTCTGTTCCAGACACCCTCCCCATCGTGGATACCTGAAACTGTGGATACTGGGGATACCTTTTTAAAGACAGGGGAACATTGTGGTTTTGCTGCAACAAGGTAAAAAATGGATTTGTTAGATGTTCCCTATCTTTTTAATAGGTGTCCCCATATCCAAAGTATCTATGGATAACTGAAACCGTGGATACCAAATCAGTGGATACTGGGGCACCAGAGGCAGATCTAAGGGAGGGCAAATCTCTAAGTTTTGCAAGAAGCCTTAACTTGCAGTGGAAAACACTCCTCTCCTGCACTGTTCTAGCCAATCCTCACAGGGAAAAGCAACATCTTGGTGTTGCTTACTGGCTACAGCAGCAAGGGAAAGGAGGGATTTACATGACAGGGAAGGCTTCTTGCAACACTTAGAGCTTTGCCCTCCCTTAGATCTGCCTCTGTGGGGCACATCTGTACCTTCAGGACATTGTGTCAAGTACTCTTTTTAACAAAGCCAAGAACGTCAAAGAACAAGGAGAACCAAGACCGGTATCTTGAAAACAGAAGGAAGAGTCACTGTCTAAGAAGACTTCGGCTACACATTTTCCTATTATATGGCTTTCATCAAAATGTGTTTGGAGGCCAGATGTGTTAATGCCCATTGTTGGAGAATATACAATCATCCCATCTATTTAAAATGCAGTAGATTAAATTTCAGTGGTTTGCATCCTAACCTTCAACAGAGCAGTTGTCTGAAACTTCCACTAACATAAGGAGCATTGTGCTCATATAACATGTTCTCCCGTGTTTTCTGGGACTACCCAGGGCTTCTTGCAAGAGATCAACAACCTTTTGGCAATTGGAAGGAGCTTCTGGTGATGAAACTGCATTTCACTGCAGATTAGGATGCAATCCAATAAATTTAATGAGTGACTATCCATTCTACTTGGCACTTCTGGGTTAACATTTATGCATAGGGTGAGAGGTTATTTTAATACATATTAATGAAGCTTCAGACTGAGATCTTGCTTTATTATTATTATTATTATTATTATTATTATTATTATTCCACTTTTCAACAGTAGTTCACCAAATGTATACATACTAAAATAAATTGATAAATGGCAACTACATAGTCCCTTTATAATGTGGTGATCACTAAAAATTGTCTTCACACGATGGTGATCACTAAAAATTGTCTTCACATCACTGTCCCAGTGATGCTGTAATATAAAGTCCAGAACTATTCATTAGCTCTTCTGTATCATGTGGAAATTCTTTATACCATGTTGCACTTTTCTGATCATAGTCCCATGTTTATACTATGCAGGTTGGTCCTGCTCTTACTCATTGGAGGCACAGGGTAGATTCACACAACCATCTTAATATAGTGAAACCAACAGGAGTAGATCTGAAACGTGCACAAATGTGACAGCTTTTCCAGTTTGACTTTGAATTTTACACATTTTCAATGTTTGCTTTTCAAACTTAGTTTTGAGAGAAATGACTGAAAACGAAGCCATTTCTTTTTAATTTTAAAAACAAAAATTCTAAGTACCAACTTCCCAAACTCAGTATTTTTCCACTTTATGTTCTGAAACAGAATGCTCCCAAATTACTTTTGTTGAAATTGTCAAACTGTTGTTAGGTTCCATTACGCCAGGGGTCTCCAGACTTTTCAGCATGAGGACCCCATTGTATATTTTACATATTTGTGTAGGATGAAAAAGAATCAGCTTTATAAATGAATGCAATTAAAATGAATGAATAAGTTTTACTTGTGGTGGGCTGGATTTGGCCACCAGGCTGTAGTTTGGAGATCTCTGCATTAAGCCAATGTGTGTTTTTTAAAAAAATAAATCATGGTCATTTTGGCCCCAAATCTAACCCTCTCCTCCACTTGCTTAACTAGTATTGCACCAGTAGAGGGGCAGCTGTCACATAGGTGTTGCATAGGTGCAACTATGGCTGTCGCAGAGCAGTCTCCACCAACGTCCACTGTAAATCTATGGATTGGGAGCCTAAAGTGGCCTCCCACACACTGCTGGACCTACAGATATCTGCCAGAGCAGGTAAGCCCACACAGAAGATTGGAGGGAGGCAGGGTGGGGGTGGGGGTTGAACAGGATGGGAGGAGGCAGAATGGGGGAGTGGTGGGCGGAATAGAGTGGTGATGGGGCAGGGAGGAGGATATTGCCCAGGCAGCAGGTGGCAGTGCAAGCCAAGTACAAATACCTTCCTGGGCCTGATCCATCAGCATGGAACAACATGGACTTGCACCAGTGATTGAGCTGGATTGACTGAGTTGCCTCACAGTGGCTGCTGGGGCTTACTCCAGGGCAAGGGGGATAATGTCCCCTTACCCCAAAGACAAAAAGTCCTTGCAGGATGCAGCAGAAGCCATGCTAGCACTGCTGCATCACCACAGGGGAATTTCGCTAGGATGGGGCTGCCTGTGGCATAAGTAAATGACAGTGTGAATCTCAAATATACAATCCAGACAAATCTAACCTGCATCCTAAAGCGGAGTCTATAATAGAGGTGAAGTCTCTATTATAAAGCAAAGCCCAGTCTATAATAGAGGAGACACTGGCTGATTGGTGGATTGGGCCTAGGAAGGGGGTAGGATACAGCGTGCACCAGCAGTGCCAATCCTGCCCCATTCCAGACCTGATCTGCCCATCCCTGCTCTATTCTTCCCCCACCCGTCTGATGCTCAGCGCAGAACTTACCTGCTCTGGTAGACTGATGCTAGCTGGAAGGCTCCAGCCTTCCTGCCAGCACTGCAAACTGGTTCACTGTTGCAACATACTTTATTGCACATTCGCAACAGTCTGCACTGGCGATGTGCATGTTCTGCTGGCGCAGGGGGCCAGGTAGGATTGGGGCCTACAGTTGCCATCAGTTTATTTTATTTATTTATCTAAAAGATTTTCACCCTGCTTTTTTTTTTCCTGCTGAAGCAGATGCTCAAGACGGTTTGCGCTTATCAGTTTAGTTGGGCTGCTATCTTATCGGGAGCCTTGGTCAGGCAGTGAGGTCATAAAGACGGGGATGGAGACATTCTGAGCTCCATAAGCAACTTTTGCTTAATTAAACTGTACAACAATGGCCTGTAGTCGCTGAGCTTTTGAGTGACATTTGGTGCAAACCAAGTGTTCTGAAGCCTTTCGGTGAAAGCAGACAGATGACACTTGCCACTTTTCAATGTGGTGTGAGGCTTACATGAGGGAAGGCTTATATTTCCAGGCTTGGCCTCTCCTGCTGGGTGAGTGTGCGCAAATGTGTGTGTGTGTGTGTATGGGAGAGCGAGCGAGCGAGCGAGCGAGCGAGCGAGAGAGAGAGAGAGAGAGCGAGAGAGAGAGAGAGAGAGAGAGAGAGAGCGAGAGAGAGCTGGGGACAGAAAGAGGCATTTTGCAAGCAATCTCCTGCCTTTTCATTTACATGACACACATTAACCGCAACACAGGAGTTCCAAGAGAATTGTCTTGTTCCCTTGTCTCCAGGAGCCCGTGTAGGGCTCTTTAATTGCCACATTTTCAAACCGATGTAATGGTAGGGATGTCTTAGTAATTACCTTAATGAGATAACACCTTTCCTTCTCTCAACCTACTCATTATCACGCTTCTTGTTCAAATCCTAGCTACAAAGAGCTCTACTTGTAAGGAAAAGCAAGTGGGGGGAGGACGCTGGAACTTGGTTTTGGTCTCAGCCCCCCCCCCCCCAATCTAATTGCATGCATCTTTCCAATCTGAAGGGAGAAAAATGTCCCTATTGAGTCCAAGAAATGTTTGAAAGGAGTAAACCTAAACATCTGGGCACCCTTAATTATTCCTGGTTGGCTTCCTTAGTTTGACCTGTAGTGATGCTAAGGTTTCAAAGTGATGAATTTTAAGATGTTGGGCTGTGAAGACGTGCAGCTGCAACACTGATGGATTTAGGAAGGGATGGTAACAAGGTTAGCTGCATGTGAAGTGTGAATTAAGATTTTTGCAAAGAGACTGTGATTGCAGATGGGTATAATGTTGTACCCTTACATGAAATCTAGCTATTATTGCAGAATGGTCAGACAGGGTGTGAAATGACTTATTACTTTACTTCTATTCTTTAATGAAGTTGGCTGCTGTTGAAGAGGAATGGTAGGTAAGTCAACTGCAGAAACTAAATGGTAAGCAACCAAAGATTAAATATTATTTAGCCTTTAATTCCCACCTTGCAAATTATTGCTGTTTTAAAAAAACTTATACAGGGAACATAATCTATGAATCGTATGCTCCCCAAAATTCTGATAATTGAGACTTTTTTGAATTAAAGTCAGAGATATAACTCAGGGAACACTTTTCCATACTGTCATTGGGGTCAGAAGAGTAATTATAGGAATTAAATGCCTAGTGGCATTCCTACATGGGGGGAACACTAAGGCCACAATCCAAACCTGGAGTTAGGCCGGCATAGTTAGGCCAGCAAAGTTTGGCCAGCAGATGGGCCACCATAAAGCATGTTTGGACCACCCTCGGAATCAGGGAGCATGGAGCACATCTGTGTGCTGGCCTCTCTGGCTCTGAGAATGGTCCAAACATACTTTATGGTGTCCTTTGTGTTGGGCAACCTTTGCTGGCCTAACTGTGCTGGCCTAACTCCAGATTAGGATTGCACTCTAAGTGTTGCAGAACACTTAGCTCCTTTGTAACACGACCCCATCCCCTTGCCTCCAGAGCCATTCATGGCTCAGAGGCTTTGCTCGCCAAGCTGTGAATGGCTCTGGAGGCAAGGGGGAGGGGGCACATTACACAGGAACTCAGGTTCCTGCAATACGTAGCACTCCCTCCCCCACCCCTGTAGGAACTCACTGGGAATACCTTATATGGAGTCAGACCATTGCTCCATCTTAATCTTGTCTACACACTGAGCAGCAGTATAGTACCTCTCCAGCATTTTAGAGAGGGTTTTTCCAGTCCTATGTGGAAAAAAAAAAAGATTTGAACCAGTGTTTCATTCATTTTGTGCATCCGAGCTGTGGGTGAAACAGTTCATCCTACCAGGTTGGCATCTACATATGTTAGCACATAAATTGGGTGCTTGTGTTACCTGGCATCAACATTTATACAGGCATTTATAAGGGCATGGCATAGGCATTAATTAAAGAGAAATGATAAAAGATTGATTTGCAACCATCTAGATTCTTCCTACGTTTGTATAAGCAAGCTAGTAATTGTGATCTGCAGTGACTTACACAGAAGGAAGCATCTCTGTGATGAAATAGCAGGAAACTTCTCACTGATAGTGTGTGTGTGTGTGTGTGTGTGTGTGTTTTGGTGCATTTATTTGTGTGTATATTTTGGTGCATTTATTTGTGTGTATATTTTGGCCAGCAGTACAATTCCATGGTGCATCTGGGCTTGATTGATCTGCATAATATCTTCAGGCCATGGTGTGTTTGCAACTCCCTATCACCTCTCATACACAGTGATCTGGGGCAGGTAGGCTGCTTAGCATACATTTATCACTTATTTTGCACATGGTCATGTAAAAAACCCCCACACTACTTATCACCATTTGTGATTCAGCTAGATAACCCACCCCTAATTTTCATGAATATGCACAGCAAAGCAAAAGGAAGTCGGAGGACTCCCCCAGGATCCTGTGGTGAAGAGTCCCCAGCCAAACCTCAAGATGCTGATGCTCAGAACCAGATGATAAATCCGCTTCCTGCCTTGGCAGTCATGCAGTTGTGAGAAGCTTTCGTAGACGGATGTCCTCTATTTATATAATAGAAGCTGCTTAATTATAGATGATGCTATGCCGAAGTGATTGAAAACACACACATTCCAATTTGGAAAATACCCCTCACAAACTATGACATCAACACTGTTTTCTGAAACCAAGATCACATTTCTAAATACATCAGCTTACTGAAAAAAGATGAGACATTTTTTCCATTATCAGCACTTTTGGTGTCGTATATAAGGAAAAGGTTTAGAGCCCCATCCTATCCAACTTCCCAGTGCCAGTGCAGCCATGCCAATGGGGCATGCCCTGCATCCTGCAGGGGGGACACAAACATGAAGCACTCCTCAAGGTTAAGGAGCATTGGGCTCCAATCTTATCCATGCTTTAGAGTAAGTCCCATTAAACACAATGAGGTGTACTTCTGAGTAGAGATTCATAGGATTGGGCTGTTGATTTCCTTACTTTGGGGCTACATTGCTGCTGCAACTGCTGGAACGTTGGATAGGATCAGGCCCTTTAGATAAGTTCAGATAATGGGGGTTCTGTCTTATGTGCAAGTGAGCAATCTTCTTTCTTTTGCTCTCTTGCTCTCTTTTGCATTGGGGTTTGTCCCATTTGTATTGATAGCAAATAAATAAATAAATCAAGGTACGTAGAAGAATGCTGAAAACTGCATACTGATTCATTTTAGTGGTGAAACTGTGACCACAAAATATGGTGATATCTTTACAGTTTGGTAGATTAAAAGACATATAAACACTTTTTTCACCGTATGCCAGATGAAACAAAATACTTTAAAGGTTGTGCTACAGTAGAAGAATTCCGTGCATCAAGGTGTATGCTCAACTGGAATGAGCTTATCCTATTGACTGCAGAGCACATTATTATCATGGGATGATTTACATCTGAATCACGATTGCCTTTGTGTTATTATTGGCTTAACAATATGCTCATGGAGTAACTGCAATATTCACTGGTCTCAGTGCAGAAGTCTAACCACTGAACTGTTAAAGCAACTAATTTTGATCAGGGCTCAAAAGCCCTCCCTGAATCCTGTATAATACATATGCACACATGATCCCTTGAAGCCTGTCATTTATCCATGGTACCTCCACTGGCATGATCTGGACAACAGCACATTCAAGTGCAGACCATCAGAATCAAGGTTAGTTCGCAACTGGCTGATGCAGCACTTATCAAGTGATAATCTTATCCTGTTGATAACCATCCTACATGATGCATTATGATACAGATATGATACATGGTAGATGTATTAATATGATACAAAAGCATATTTTGTAATAGTTGATGATTGTTGACTCTGTCACACAATACACATGAAGAAGGCAAGGATTCTTCAGGGGCTCTGATGTTAGAAAATGACAAGGCTGACAATGTCCTCCAAGCACATTTGGCCAGCATGATAACCCTTCAAAAAATTCTAAGGGATATCTCATACCTTTTGTGTGATAAAGTATAATGGCAATGGCTTGGCAGATTTCATCTAAGGACTCCTAGTGGGGATCTGTTACCATTAAACAAATTGACCACCAAACTAGGGTAGTGCATCAAGTGTTGGACTAGAGAGACTGAGGTTAAAATCCCTGTAAAACCATAAAGTGCTTTGGGTGACCCTGAGCTAGAGAGCATCTCTCAGGCTACCCTGCCTGGAGGAAGGATGGGATATCTGTATAGCAGATGTACCTATAATTAATGATAAGATCCTGCAAAGGCAGGGGAAAAATTGCCATGCGTTGAGACAGATTTGTCTTTTAAAGATTTTTTTCACAATAAATGACATGTTTTCTCCCTCTCAGCAGGTGTTAAGAAATCCCTGAGAAATCAGGAAAAGGTCCTTTTCCCCCAATGATAATATTAGCATAAACTGTACTGACTCTAAAAATAAAAAAAGGCAACACGTAAATGTCTTTGTGTTTTGCCTTTAATCACAGTAGCCTACAGTTCTGCCTTTGGATTTCCTTGTAGCCTGCCTGCCTGCCTGCTTTTGCCTTGGGCTGTTGGCCTACTTGGGTCGTTTTCTTTGTATCTGGCAAGAGCGCTGGTGCGAATGCAATGCGAAGTGTGAGCAGCAAATCTATGCTTCTTCCATGGCGACTAAGCTCATTATACTGCCGTCTTCTAAAACATGCTTAACCTCACCCATCCAGAGCGCTGGATCCCATATCTGCTGAAGAGCATGGACACCCCAATTAGCGCTTACAATGTACTGTTGACATTTCCTGAGGTTGGCCCAACAGGAATAATTAGTTCTGATATATAACATGAAGTCATTTTTTTTAATTACAAAAAGCAGCAGGAATGTTTGGGTGAAAGAAAGGCAAGACTGGTCTTGCACCTGCTAATGTGGAACCCTATTCAGTGCTTGTATGGACTCCTATGTGGCATAATAATGTATTGTTTGAAGCCCAATTCTACATTTATGAGGAATGGCTGAGAAAAGGAGGGTTTCATTCCTATCAGATGAGGTGACTGGATTGGGCATCATTCTTCAGACCTGAGTTGTTTGATGCTCATCATATGTCTGCAGTCCATGGAACACAATTCATACGATTCTACTTAAAGGGAGATGAGTAAAGTATTTGTTTTCCTTTGCAACTTACATTCATAAAGCCCTTTGCACTAAAAACACAAGTGAGAAGCACAACGGCTGCTTGGCTAGACAGGCCAATGATTCAAATAGGCTAGTTATGGAGCCCCATAGGGCCGTGGTGAGCCTCTGGGGCTCATTCACAGGGGAATGGTTCAGCGGCTTGCTCCAGTCCCTTGACCATGATTAGATGTCATCGCTGGGTGATGGACAGGGCTGGGAGCCCAGCAAGATTCCAGACAGCACACATAGGAAGGAAGGGTAGAACTGGGCGGGGTGGGGCAATTTAAGGAGAGGGGAGGGAAGATTAAGGGGAAGGAGGCAGAAGCAGAGGGCTAAGTAGGAAAACAGGATGAGCAGTGAGGAGGAGGAGGACACAGAGCGTAGTATGAAAGGGAGGAAGAGCAAAAGTGGCGGGGAGAAAACCCAGGAAAGAAGGAGAATGGCCAGAAGGAGGAGAACCAGAAGGAAGCTGGCTAACTGAGGGAAGTAGAAGGAAGACTGAGGTGGGCCAATGGAGGATGGGAACAGCCCTGAGGTAGAGGAAGAAGAGGCTGGCAGAGGCAGGGAGAAATTGGGCCACTTCAGGGCTGGCTGAATGGGCACCACTGCTCTCCAGATGCAGCCTGGCCAAGGGAAGAGGGTGCAGAGCTGTGGCCTAACCCCTGTCAGAGGCTGTGCTACCAAATTCCCACAAGGATATTGCCCTTGGAGGGCTGAATCAAGACCTTATCCTGGGGACCAGGGAATGGGATTCCTAGAACGAGGACCTGCATGGGGCCCAGAAGTCACTCTCTTTCTGATGGGCAATGGGAAGGAAGCCTGCAGGGGGATAAGCTCCTATCAGTGGAAACAGAAGGAGACCCTAAGAAGCATTCAGGTGTGCTCTCTGTGATTTTTGAAGGAAGGGGCAATAAAAGCCTTAAGCAATGCACCCCAACATAGTAAGCCTCCCATATAGACTAGCACAGGCCTCAGCCCCATGTCCAACCTGCACCTTGCAACATAGACTTACTAGGGTTGCCAGATACAAATGGGGACAGAGTGCCTATACCTTTAACCATTGTACAGAAGAGGGCATTTTAACAGGTGCAGCTTTTGAAACCCTTCCATGATGAGCTGCACCTGCCCAAATTCTCTCTTCTATACAATGGTAAGGTATACGCACTGTCCCATTCGTATCTGGCAACCGTCGGCTTCCCCCTGTGGGATGAGGCAGAGGCCAAGGGCTTGGCTACACCAATACACTGGTTTAAAAATGACTGATACTGGCTGCAGTAAAGCAAGTACAGTATAGAACAGCACAGAGAATGAAAAGAAGGCCATAGTTCCAGTTGGTGGCTTGCAGATTTCAGGAATTTGATAGGTGGATAAGATGCATGCCTATGCAAATTCATGGTTGCTCATTTGACTGAGTCCTAAGAATTTGTTTGCAGAGGTATATTGTTCTGATCCCAGTTACACCATGGTCAGTGCTACCTTCCAGAGATCCCTGATGCCTCTGTATGAAACATGCAGTTCCTGTTTTGTTTTGTAGTCAGAAGCTGTTTGAAAGCTCTAGTTCTATATCATCAGTTACAGAATAAAACTCTCACCCCCCACCGAACCCTCATTGGATATGAGATATACTTGGAAGTCTTCCTTCTCTCATTCAAATTTTGTCTCTGTCCACAAGGTTAGTCTGTTCTCCAACTACTTCAGTGCACTGCTGATTTCTTCAGAATATATTTCCTTATATTGATATTGTTATCACTTCATGTTCCAAGGAATACACTTATGGACATGCTTTCCTCCAACCTTTCTATAGCACACAATATCTCATTTCTGTCAGTGTACAGGACATGTAAAAGTGCTGGCTTTCTAACAGTCCAATCCTATAGAGGTTCTACTGCAGAGGTTCTGCAGACGTCCCAATGCATTGCCATAAATCATCTTATGCCGACATAAATGTTGTATTGCAATTGTGCACGTCAGAGCAACTGGCACAAAAATGCACTGTGTGCCTGCCAGAGATGGACCCAGCCTGTGCTGGAGCAGATATGGTACCAGCAGGGGTGGTTTGGGGGATGATCAGGGCAGGGAGGGCAGGGTGTGATTTGGGGGTGGATTGAGGGTGGATATTGGCAATGGCAGTGCACACCAGATCCTATTCCCATTTTCCCAGCCCTCAGTGCCTTCTGCCTCTCCTCAGAATTACACCAGCAAAACCAGCAAAACAGCTGGTGTCGGTCCAAGGAAAACCATTGATGGTTCTGCTGTCTATGGAGAGGTAAATACAACATATTTTTTTACCACTGCCCATGAAAGCCTGCATAGGATAATATCCTGACCCTTTTAATGCTATGGGAGTGTTACCACCGACCAGAAAGTTTTATTTGAGTAGACGGACATCTATATGTCAACAAAAAGGGACTGTCAAGGAATAATCTGCAAGAGAAACACGGTGTTGAAACAGACTCACTAATACATGAGGTGAAGGGAGGCAAAGGAAGTTGAGTATAAGGCAGCAATCCTATCCACACTTAGCTGGGAGTAAGCCCCATTGACTCTAGTGGGACTTACTTCTTAGTAGTCATGCTTAGGATTGGGCTGTAAGACAGTAGCGGAATATGTTCAGTTGTTCGCAAGTTGCTTGAATGAAGAAACAAGGGGTGGATTCTGGAGGCATGTAAGGTAAGGTGAAATTCCATCAGCTCCTTCACTGGCCTCTTGTGCCACCTGCTGCATTTGCCTATTTGCATTTTGAGATCCAGAGCCAGATCCCACCTGCCTCAGCCAAGATATTGGCATGGGGTCCACCATGCCAGAGGAAGGCAAGAGACCTCGGCACCCGTTTGCTACTATCAGGAACTCCTCCCACTGTGACACGGGAGGTCTCTTTAGAGGCCATGTTGAGCCAGGGGTTTCAGCAGGAACCTTCTCAGGCTGATTGCATTACCTCCTTCTGACCTGCTGCACTGGTGGCACCCAAGGACAGTACACGATATTTTGAGGCAGTGGCAGCCCCCCCTCCTCTGTCCCAGTGGGGCAACAAGTTAAAGGGCCAGAGTCCAACTGGCAGCCCCTGGCTTGAGATCTGTACTGTTTTGCAGCTTCCTCTTATTATGGGCCAGAATGTTTTTCAGCCAGGAATAAGGAATCCTTGCTGGTGTAAAGCCTATTCCTCTGCATCTTTCATTCTGCTGTGAACCTGGAATGAAAATGGTGGTGAAGAAAGCACTAAAATGATAATTTTTCATGTTGACGAGATCACCTGGAGATTTCCTTTGTAGTTCACTAAGCTTCCATTCCCAGATGTTTGGAAAATTAAAGCATACAAATAGAGAAAACTGGGGAAAAAATGTTGTCTGGTATTATTTATGTATTATTATTTTTCTTAGATGGGATGCGTAAATATAAAGAATTAGATAAGATTGAGGCACTAAAATAAATTATAATTGAGAGATGTAATAAATCTAACATGAGAATAAAAGTATAATGAGAACATACTTTCTTCTGACATAAATACAAATCCTGTCTGCATTCTAAAACCCAATTAATTGGAGAACGACTACAGGAGTAAATCTTTAAAGGCGTTAAAAAATCTTTCTGCTCAAGGATGACATACAAATATCACACCAAAGATCTGCCACATGACCCCTTACATCTTATTTATGCTTATGTGAGATGTGGAAGACCTCATTCAGAAATGAATGGCAGCGGAATGAAGAAAGCTACCAAGTGAGTATTGAGGCTGCAACCATTGCAGCCAGCCATGCATTTGTCACTGTCCCTGATTTTGGTGGGACATACCTGCATTTAAGCACAGGCAACATCAGGCTTTCCAATGCATCACTGGAAGCCACAATATGATTCACTCAAGGTTTATACTGCAACCACATCTTCAAGGTGGAGGAGGAAACAGATAGCAGCTGGCAGTTCTTCAGTGAACATTCCCTTGACATGAACAATAGCTGTGCTGTAGACACAGGGCAAGACCCACTGGGACATTCTCCTGTACAGATACTATTGGGATGAATGGCAGGTGGGCAAGGGCGTGGCATTGCTTTTGCACAACCCCCATAACCTTCAGTCGGGCTGGAGAGGACTTGTGCCCATCACAACTAGCTATCCACTGAAAGAACTATTTGTTTGCATGTTTTTGCTAGAGAACAAAGCACACGTGTAATATTTTATACCACACCTTGGAATTACTTCTTCACAAGGTTGAGCATGGCTATGAAAGGAGATGTGTCCTCTTGCCCCCTCCCCTTGACTTCTTCTCCCTGCCAGCATAGCGTTTAAAATGCTGGGCAGCCTCAGCCCAAGCCATCACTTAGCTCAGTGGTCTTCAACCTTTTCCATGTCATGACCCCAGTCAATCAATCACATCGCCTTTCTTTTAAGGTTGCCCTCCCACCCTCTTTATATGTGCTTGAATCAGACCTGAGTTTGTCTTAAGCAGCCTGCCGCTGTTGCATTGAACTTGAGCTCCAGGTGAGGGGGGCAATGCTAGACATCTAGGAAACCATGAACAGAATCAAGAGCAAACAGGGAGAAAAACTCTCCTATAGAATGCAGCATCATTCAGTCCTATGGGCTGGCACTATGGTCAAGGCAACCAAAAGGAAGGACTACTTCATACAGTGCATGCCTAAACAATGGGTGGAATTGGGTAGCACAAGAGGCAACAGACAAGGGGCCCAGTCCGATCCAACTTTCCAGCGCTGATGCAGCTGTGCCAACAGTGTGCATGTTGCATCCTGCAGGGGGTGCATTTTTTCCCTTACCTCAGGGCTGTCTCCCCCATTCCATCAGAACATGACGATCTATAGGATCAGGATAGGATTTTGTTTAGGCTAAGACCGAAGATCTAGCACAGGCCACTGATTGTAGGAGCTTGGTGAAAACAAGCAGTAGGCAAGAGCTTTCTCCATCTTTTCCTTCCTTGTGAGCTTTCCCCAAACATTTGGTCGGCCGCTGTTGGGGACAATGTGCTAGACTAGATGTAGCTGTTCTTACGTTCACCAAGATTATTCTCCTCTTTCTGGCCAAATCAGAGGTAGACAAATTTTGCAGTTTTGAAGAAGCCACTATGTTCTCCAGATCAGGGACCAGAAACAGATTTTCCTACTCAGTCCGACCCCTTAGCAGATGCAGATGCTTTGTGATAAAGTTGGTGCAAACAAGTAGTAAGAACTTCACTGTTGTGGAACACAGGCAGTCTGGCATGGCTGAGCATGTGACACATGTGCCATGTGTGACATGAACATGAAGAGCGGACTTCTCATCTTGCTACTTTAAAAAAAATGATCTTCTGTCCCTTAGACATGAAATTGTGGGCAAAATTTAACCAGACTATAGGCAGAGCAACTGGTGTCTATATACATCTAGGACAAATATAGTCTGTGAACTGCCAGTTTGTTACCCCTGGTTTGCTTCAATGGTTGAAATACGAAGCACCCCATTTGATTGAAGAGCTTTGATTGTAAGCTAGATGGATGGGGTTTGCTAAGTAGAATTCTAGTATGGAACTAAATGCAGCTGTTGGAGTAGAAGAATCTTTCCTAAATGATCTTAGCAGCACAAAATCACTGCTAGCAGTGTCTAAAGGGACTGGCTTTGCAATGCTTGCCTCGAAGAAGTCTCTTTTGTCATCAACAAACACAATTTGCAAAATGGTGATGCGCCTAAATGATACATAACCACCATCTTCAGAGCACTCCTAGCAAAAAGCCTGTTCAACCACATGGATTGTTTTATTGTGCAAGGAACCTGAGATTGTTACCAAGGCTTGCCAATGAATGACAAATCTACATACACATCATGTCAGCTGGCAATATTTTGCAGCCTTAATTGCTTTAGCTTCGGGCATTCTGTGTCAAAATAGAGTGTTTTACGTCCTGCGTGTTGCTCTGGTTCTTTGCAACAGTTAAATTATTCTGTAATTTGCCTGTTTTCCTTCTAATGCACTGTCCATTAAGTCATTCAATAATTTATGACATAAATCACGCAATGCAACCCTAAATAGCATATCAAGCTACCTTGGGGTGCTCTCGTTGTTCTGCCTAGAAGCAGCGGCATCAAAATATATGCATAACAAACCACTCTCCTTCCAACTCTCTCTCTCTCTCTCTTATAAGTGCACACACTTATAAGGCACACCGCACTTGATGGCTTGGAATTCTGCTTGATCTCAACCCTGTTCAACGTCCTTGGGACAAGGGCTGCAGTGGCTTTGTGGGAAATCTTGACTTCTCGAGATGCCAGGTAGATACCAGGATGCAGACTTGTCCCCGCTTTCAGACAAGCAAGATGTCTGCAAATGCTCCTAAGACTCTGTGCTTGCCAAGGTAAGTGCGAGCTCAGTGGCTTTTCCACGAGAGTCATTCCTAAACATGTAGGGACAGGGGGAGTGTCCTGGAGCTCAGTAGAAATGCCTCGTCGAATGTCTTCACTGTGGCATCCTGATGATTGAGAGCGCAATCCTAACTTGCGCTGCAACAGCAAGGCCTGCGGGCCTGTGCTGTATCCAGTGCAAGTTGGGAGCGCTCAGGAGCCTCTCTGGGGCAAGAGCACATGCACACCCTTGCCCCAGGGTAGGCTCCAGCCTCCCCTATCTGCTCCTCAAATCTGCACCTGCTATTTAGCAGGTGCAGAGCTGAGGATACTGTGCAGCCCAAATTGGGGCACGCAGCCTAATGGTAGCATCCCGGCTTTGCCCCCCTCCCTGGGTCAGCACTCCTCCCAGCCTGCCCACCCCACCCCACCTAGTTCCTTCCTCCCCCCAACCAGAACCGCTCTTGTGCCAGCTGAGTTCTGCTGGTGCACGAGCAGTGCAGTGCAGCTCAGCCATGGACCAGCGCCCTTGGGCCAACGCTGCTGCTAGCATCAGCCCAATGGCACTTTCAGGATTGTGCCCTCAGTGAAGCACTTTGCATGCAGAAAGTCCTAGATTCAATCCCTGATTTTCTTAGGTAGGTCTGGGAAAGGTGACCTATCTGAAACCCTGTAGAATAGCATAGAGAATACTGGGCTGGATGGAGCCGTATAAAGCACTTCCATATTTTCAGCTGGTCCTCAGTGGCATACAAAGGCGGGGGCACCCCGGCCCCCCCCACCCCAGGCCCTGGATGTCACCCTCAGAGGGGGTGACACCACTATGGACCAAAATGGTTAAAATTGCAGTTGTAAGGAATAACAGCATCATGTTATACAGTATACCAGAGGGCTCCAAACTCCAAGGAGTTTGGATGAGTGCTGGAGAAGGAGGGTCTCACAGGAGACAGCCTAGGACACCACCTCACTGCCTCTGAGGATCCAAATCTCAGAGATATCGGACAACCACAAGAATTTTTAGCCATAAGTTAAGAGCCCATGTGGTCAATTCCCAATTCATGGTTTCAGAAATGCAGAAGGTATGTGGCTTATTCCATGGGGGGGGGGATATCACAGAGAAGAAAACTCACATCCAGACATGTCTGCACGCTAGCGGGAGACTAACGGAACATTAACAGGAAGCAGGAACTTCCTTCAATTAGACTTCTCCCTGTAGCATGCAGGCTGGCTCCTGGGGTGATCAGGGGCAAGCAGGGGGCAGGGAACAGGCCAGAGGGGGTGGATCTCAGCAACAAATGCACCCAGCAGATCCTGGCCTCCTTGTTTTGGCCCACAGCACCTCCTTAGTCTCCTCAAACATACACCAGCTATAGAGCTGGCATAGGTCCAAGGAGACCCATAGAACATCACGGGGCCTACCCAGAGGCAAGGGAAAGTTCCTTTACCTAGAGGAGGTCTCCTGATCATCCACCACCACCACTTGATTTAACACATGCTTCGATGGTGTGGTTGCATTGGTTGCCAACAGTGAGGGTTAGGATTGTCTACAACTTAGCCTCAATGTTTCATTGTAGTGGACATGCAGTTCAGTCTGGACTTCCTTGAGCTCTAGGCCATGTAAAGTTCCCATTTCTTCCCATACTTGGGTCCTATTAGCAAGCCCCATGCCTCTGCAACTACCTTATGATGCCTTAAAAGAAGGGCATTGGGCTTTGCATTGCCGTTACAATCTAGATTGCTGCTCAGAGGCAAAAACCTCTCACCCTCTGGAAGATGGCCCCTTGAACCACTGCTATAGATGTCTCCAAATGAGCAAGAGTCCAGACATGATGTATGTGTGTGTCAGAGAAGGGAAGTGAAATGCATTGAGAACAGAGAGCAATTCTCATTTAGATCAAAACACATTGATTTTACACGCAGGCCTTGAATGCATGCACTCTGAATGCATGCACATATGGGGTGGATGGCCTGCCTGCAGTTCCACTGTTCATCTAAGAACTTCAGATGGGATGCCATTTGATGTGACAGGGCAGGTAACATTTGAGATGGGACAGAGAACAATTGAGGGCACCTGATGTCATCTCAACTCTGAAGCCGGCTGAGAGGTGTACTGTACTTTTGTGTTGGAATTCTGTGCATGATGCACTGTGTTCCTTGGGTGAAGAGTGGGATAGAAACATAAGGAAATGTTTGTGTAGCACTGGTTTTGCACTACCCATAGTGCTTCCGGACTGGAATCCTTAGGATTGCCCTGAAAGTTGACCTCTTTGAGGATTTATGTATGCTTCCCAGAGCTCTTTGGAAGGTGGAATCTTGAAAAATATGTAATTAAAAAGACTGCCCGATCTACTAGTTAAGCAAAAGACCCCTTTATTTTACAAAGTACTATAACTGATTCCAAGAGTATGGTGCTTGCCATGACAAGTAAATTCTAGCTATTTAAATAGGCTCCATGCAGAGCGCAAACCTAACCTGGACTTAGGCCAGCACAGTTAGGCCAGCAAAGTTTGGCCAGTACAAGGGCCACCGTAAAGCGTGGCCTCAGAGTCAGGGAGGATGGCACATGTCTGTGTGCTGGCTTCTGACTCAGAGAGTGGTCCGAACATACTTTATGGTGTCCCTTGTGCCGGCCAAACTTTGCTGGCCTAACTGTGCTGGCCTAACTCCAGGTTAGGATTGTGCCCACAATCTGTAGCTATTGGCGTAAACACATACAGTGGCCTTGTGTCTAGGTTAGAGGATGTTTTTTGGCCTCATTTCTTTCAGATCTCCCTCAAGAACAGAATAAACCCAGTTCCAATTTCAGTTTGTGGTTCCCCATGAAGTTGAGAGATTTTTGGAACACATTTCTAACTGATTTCCTTCTGTACAACATTACCATTGAGGCCAGAAGTCTGATGACTTAAAAAAAAAGAAGTCATGTATTTGGGGAAATAAGACTCCCCAAGGTTGGCAAATTATAGAGCCATGTTGAACTAAGCTTGGCTTAACAATTCTTAATTAGAAACTCCCTGATCGTTTGCTAATTTTTGAGGTTGTCCTCAGTAATTAGAACGGTGCACCTCACTCTGCCAAGAAAGCAAAAGAGGAAATTTGCAGGGTGTAAAAATCAATTATCCTTTTCGACGGTGCAGGTTTTCTTTCCCTCTTCTTTCTCTCCCCAATGCGCGGTTCGCATACATTTTGGTAACAAAATAACTTGGTGCTCTCAACCGTAGTGAGGAAGTGAGTGAGGAAGGAGAGGTGGAGAGGGGGGGGGGAAGGGGGACAGCGCTTGGTCGGGTTCTTGTCCCGAATTTAATTTTTCATTGATAATTAGACACTCCGAGCCACCTGATATTTTCTGACCAGCAGGAAACCAAACCCCACTGATTGACTCAGGGGAGAGAAGCAAGCGGCTCCCGCTGGGCTCCCTGCGCCGCTTCACAAAGACTCAAAACAAGAGCTGCGGCAAATTGGATCACCGTACAAGTTGCGACTGGCCCATTGTGTACAAGTAGTAAATTGAGAGCTGATATTTCTGAGAACTCTTTATGAGCGATGCTTGGTGTCGCGCTCGCTCCGCATCGTTATCTTTGGCAAACAGCTTTTTACCAGTTCGGACCCGCAATGTGTGCTGTTTGAGAGAGAGAGAGAGAGAGAGAGAGAGAGAGAGAGAGATTGCAGGCTTACTGGTAATTATGATAGGACACTCGTGATGGGGTGGATCAGAAAACCTGCCACCAGTGCCGTTGGCTGCGATGCTGCTGCTGCACCTTGGCATTTTCTGCATCTTTAATTGTGTTTTTAAAATGGGATGCATTCGCAGCAGCCTGGGGAAACACAAACAATGGGGGGAGGGAAGGAAAAAAAAAAGCCGAGATGATAGTGTGGTGATTTCGTTCTTCCTGCCTTATTAGTATTTTAAGTAACCACGTCCCAGGGACAACGATCCGTTCTAATCATTTAGTGCAAAAAAGGTGTGAAAGTAGGAGGCTGTGACCAGTTAGCAGAAATCATAGTTCTGCATGCTGAGACCTGCCATGCGATGCCAAATCGAAGGCCGTCTCACTGAAGGGCTGATACCCAGGGTGTGTTTCTTTTTCTCCAATCATAGGAAGATAATGTGATGGCTGTTTCATTACCTTCTCTCCCCCCCCCCCCCCCCCTATAGGGAAGGAGCTGTGAATAATCATGGGCATATATTAGGTCTTTTTTTTTTTACGATCAGTCTCCATGCATGGTTAAAACCAACCATGTATCTGATGGATCAAACACCTTCAATCTTCTATCCAGAGCAAATATGTTTATTTGCACACATGTCCTAATCCAGAGACATGTGGTCATTCTTGTGCATATCCCAACCTGCTCCATGACTGAGCTCATGTCCCGTGTTACCCTTTAAGCTGTGCAGTCATGTGGCTGCATAGAGCAAAACTGAGCGCCTTGCAGCTCAGACCTCAGCTTTTCTGGAAGTCCGGCAATTACTCAAGGCTGTGTGTCTGGAGATGCTGCCATGCTGCTATGCGCAGCCACAGAAGGGCTTCACACACAGAGGGAATACTGTTCAATTCCTCCTAAACTCTCGGTTCCAATTGTCCAACATAAATGTATGAAAATTGAATAATGGAATTAAAGTTTATTGCCAAATACATGTAAAAAGGTATATAAGAATGGCAGCCGATGCATGTTTACTCAGGAGATGGTTTCACTTTGTTTAGTAGTACTTATTCCCAGATAACTATGCAGAGTGTTGTGGTGCTATGGCCCAATCCTATGGGCCATTTGTGACAGCTGATGGAAAACTACCCAGCAATGGGCACAGAGCCTGCAACAGTCTGAGCCACTGCTGCAAAATGGTGAGAGCATTGGAGCCCCATTGCTGGGGACCCTGGGCGGCATCAGCTTTGATATGTCAGTGGCAAAGATGTGTTGTAACTGAGGAGGACAAGGGGAGTTTAGGAGAGGTTTGGGAGAGGGCAGAGGGCAAACCAGGGGGAGGGAGGGGGTGGATCTCAGCAACATCTGCATGAACCAGGATTCTATCCCCTTCCCTTTCCCTTGTCCCTCTACATTTTTCTCCTCTCATGCCAGCTCTCTCTCTCTCTCTCTCTCTCTCTCTCTCTCTC
>JAJKFI010000105.1:1954999-1971635 GCA_029204185.1 Lerista edwardsae | reverse complement strand
CCAGCGGCGTCATTCACCCGGTACGCTGGGCGGGACTTACCTTTGAGTGGCAGTCCACCCGTGGCGGAATGCGGCGTGACGCAACGGGCGGACTGCCGCTCAAAGGTAAGTCCCGCCCAGCGTACCGGGTGAATGACGCCGCTGGTCATGACCTACCAGGTGAGTCCGGACCCACAGTTTGAGAAACACTGTTGAAGACTACAGACTAGAGACTAAACTACAATTTAGTAGTCTAATCAGGCTGCTACCAGAGCATGAGTAACAATGACCAGACTACATACGGCTTGTGTGATTAAGATTTTATGTTCGGTCCTTGGTCACTGTAGGAAAAAGGAATGGTCAGAGGGAATCAAGGGTGGAAGGACCTTCAAACCTTCTACCCATCACAGTAGATCCGTGATTCCCAAACTTTTTAGCACCGGGATCCACTTTTTAAAATGACACTCTATCAGGACCCACCTAGCCTTGCATGACTAAAAAGTGGTTTCATTTTACCAGCTGCCCAACCCTCCTTTGTACTATGGTGGGGGGAGGAGCCAGCTTCTGGAGCATTTGTTGAGCTCCTCATCCATCAAGCAGGGACCATTCTGGTGACCTTGCATTCCCCTTTGCCTGGCCTTTGATAAGAGTCAAGGCATATTTGTTTACTCGGAAGTAAACATGCATGTGCGGCCAGTGGTGGAATTCAGCCAGTTCTCACCTGTTCTGCAGAACCGGTTGCTAATTTTAGGTTGGGAGAGGGAAGAAAGGCAGCGGCCGCCCTGAAGGACATAGAACCGGTTGTTAATTTATTTGAATCTCACCGCTGTGTGCGGCTCACTTTCACTTTCCATAGGGCTTAATACATTTTGCTTTGTCAGCTTGGAAAAGGGGAGAGGCTTCCTTCTTGAGTATTTTTGGGGCCTTCATTCAGATCAGGACGAAACTGGTGGTGTTGGCTTGCCCTGTGAAACTGGCTGAGGCACAGCCACAGTTGCCTACTCACGAGTAAACCTGCAGGTGCAGCTCCCTTCCACTTTCCATAGGGCTGAATACATTTTCTTCATCAGCTATCCACTTGACAGTTTCAGTTTTACAACCCACCAACAAGGAAGTCATGACACACTGTTGGGGCCTGCCTGGCCCACTGTTGGGGAAGCATTGCATTAGGCTAGATGAGCCAATGATCTGACTCCAGCCCATATGTTCTGTTTTTACTTTGTTAATTAAGCCCAGTGTACTCCACACACAGTTTCGGTTGTTCTCATTTTAATCTCCCTTTCCAAAAGCTTTCCCCATAAATATTGATCACATTATGAGCAGCCCAGATATTCTTATTGCAGACATGGTGCATGTATAGGTTCTTATTTAGTCTTCTTATTTAGAAGATTTAGTCGAGAGGGTTAATGCCTCCGTTTGCCTGAA
This sequence comes from Lerista edwardsae, assembly GCA_029204185.1. Lineage (NCBI taxonomy): Eukaryota > Metazoa > Chordata > Lepidosauria > Squamata > Scincidae > Lerista > Lerista edwardsae. Next base: position 1,970,231 of record JAJKFI010000105.1, on the reverse strand, counting down.
GATAAGAGCTGAAGATCTGAAGGTCGCCAGTTCAGGACAGCCGGAAGTCTCTGTGAGCGGCAGACCTCGTTAATTGCGACTGATTAACAGCTGAGCTTCGGCTGCCTTGTGAGAGGGGGAGTTGTGCCGAAGTTCAGCCGCTTCTCTGGTGGGAGCAGGGAAGCCGCTTATCAGCCAGCAAGAAGACAAACGGGTGGCCAGAAAGAAGGACTACATCCAGAAAGATCCATCTGTACATGTGTAGTTCTTGAAAGATAGAATGTTTCTGTAAAAATTGTAAAAACCTTCGGGTTTCTGAATAAAGTCTGCCTATGTAAACCACCTTGAGTTATAGTCATTAGAGAAATCTGGGGACCTAAGAAAGGTGGTATATAAATCCAAGTGTTGTTGTTGTTGTTGTTGTTGTTGTTGTTGTTGTTGTTGTTCACAGCACAATCCTACACATGTCTACTCAGAAGTACATCCCATTGTGTTTAATGGGGCTTACTCCAAGGAAAGTGTGCATAGGATGGCAGCCTCACAGCTCAATCCTCGAACGGTGTTGCGTTGCCGCTGTGCGCCTAGTGCTGACGGGGGGACGCCGAGCGGCACAAAGCGGCCGAAACCAAGAGGCATGATTGCTGGACAGTTCTTAGGATGCGTAGAGCTGAGGAGTGCATTGGGGAGACTGGGGCCTCCCCTCTCGTAAGGGCGCGAATGGGAGGCTCCAGCCTCTCCAACACAGCGTCAGATATGGTGCAGGCCGGCCGGCCTTTCCAGTCCGGTGCTGCGTTGGATTGCTCCCTTAGGCTGGAGAAAGGACAGCTTTTGTCTCGTTTGTGTTGGGCTAATGGCTCCTTGTGCTAAGATTGTGAGATGCCTCCTGGTTAGTTGTGCAATGGCTTGGGAGCTGCGATGCTATTGCTGAGTTGCTGCACAGCTGTTTTGATGCTTGAGAAATGTTGATCATGCATTCATCTCTGAAAGGGATTAGCACTACCAGTGCCTGGTAAGTTAGTAAGTTTGGGTGTGGAATGACTGCTTCCTAAATCTCTCTGCTGATGGCATCATGACAGTTTTTCTGCTTCTAACTTGCAAGGCTGGGTGTTAAGTGGAGTACAAAAGGCAAGGTACCTGTAGGTGTGAGGTTCACTATGGTACCTAGCCTGCTTGTAATATACTTTGCAGCAATGATTATGCAGAGTGTCAGGAGAAGTTTATATATAAACTTAACCTCCAGAAAAAAGAAAAGGAGGAGGAAAAGCCTCCGCAAAAAGCTAAGCCAGCACATTATCTAATTCTCAATGTAAAATAATGCAGGAGTGCGGAAGATGAACATCTGATTTGTCACATCTGATCCACTAATGTTTTATCCAAAAGGAAGAACACATTGTAACATGCTCATTCATCTGCATAAACACCACCTGGCCCTTTGCAGGCACCTACTCAAGTTACAAAAGTTAATGGCAACCCATTTGTAGCCATTTTACTGGTAGAAATGGAAGGGGGGGTGTTGTTTTTAAGGACCATATTTACATGACTGTGTTAATTGTACATTAGTATCCTGCATAATTGTGGTTCTCATGGTTTACTGATGCCAATTTGTCTGTGATGACGGCGTTGTTTTTTTTAGTGTTCACAACATAAGGAGAGAAAGGTTTTCTGTATCGCCAAGCTTCAATGTTGAAATATCTGTAGATGCATACATTTTAAAGGTCAAGCACAGGATATTATGTTCTAGAAGAGATGGAGGGTGCAGTAAAAGGTAAAAATCTGGGGGTTGATGTAATAACTGGGTTGTCCCTTGATCTCAACAGCAGCTGAGTTTAGAATTTGTCTAGGAATGAAGCAGGTATGTACAGTGTGCCTCTGTGCATGCGCATGTGTTTTAAAACTGACACATCCTGCTTGTATGCCTCAGTAAGCATATCTTTGTGCTACATTACACAGATGTACGTATCATCACATTTTCTTCACTGACTAAAATAAAATAGAGGAACCCAAGACACTAAAATGCTTGTGTACCAGTTAGACAGGGGCAGAAAGGAATTTATGCAAGGAAGTGTGAAAAGCAAAGTGCGGAGGTGTGTTTTGTACATGCCTGGTCCGTGCACTCAGATGCCTGAGTGGCGCATACGGCAGGGGTGGGAAACCAAGTGTGCTGAATGTCACCTTGACACACTGACTCTCATGGCTGGCCCACGTAAGTGTGCATTATCTGCTATGCTGTTGCACTTGCATTGTGGTCAAAATGGAACAACAAATTGTTCCTGTTTAACTGGGAATTTTAGGCACTGGGAAACTCTATGTCAATTAGAATCCTGGCTGTTTTCTATTGCACTGATACCACATGATGCTCTGACTGCAGTAGGAAGGGTACATGGTGCATGGCAGAAATTCTCAGTGCAGCCTTGGAGGTAAACAAAGTCTAGAGATGCAACAAAGACCAGGGTTACTAGGAGATGAGTTGGACCCCAAGATACTGGCCTGGGAGATTTGATATCAACATGGTTAGGTCAGCAATGGGTAACATTGGGTAGCTGAACTGAGAAAAAGAGAAGTCCCAAGCAAACTGGAAACCAAAAGAAGGCAGGTGAAATACCAAAGTGATGCACAGAATGAACAAATCATATTTTACAATGTGGTTTACTCAGTGCAACTCAGCTCAGCATGTTGACTTCTTGGGTGGTCATTCATCTTGGGTTCACTTTTGGAAACCACATGATGTGGTTGGAATGACCAACAACTTTTTTTCTTTTTCAAAAAGGTGGGGGATGATTTGGATCAGGGTCAAGGTGCAAGGTGCACCCTTGCCCCCACACTGTGTCCCCAATCCAACTTGCCCCCTGAAGCTGTTGTTAGTTATGAAGAGGACTACGTATGCATTTTCCCATTAGCCTGCTCTTGCTTTCAGCCTGATCCACCACTCTCAGCACATCATGCCCCCAAGCAATGCATGGGGAGCTGTCACCTTTCTCAGTAACTATAGCACTGCGATGAGGGGATGACTCACAATTATTGCTATCATTTTTCATCAGGGCAGGTATGTGCTGCTGTTCTGCCAAATTCCCTGCTGGGCCTCCCCAAGGGTCCCAATGCACACACTAGGCTAACTAGCTTCCCCTCCAGAGCAGAGATAAGCAAGAAGGAGGGGGTTCATTCACCCACTGGGCCTCCTCTCTTCCAGCAGCTTTGCTTGGAATCACCGGCTGGCCAGCCTCCTCCAGACTGCCCTCATCACTGGCTTAGCTCAAAATACCCTAATTTAGCACCAACAAACCCCATTACCAAACAATAGGCAGTCAGCTTGCCTAAGCCACAACTGCCTCCTCCACTTTGTGGCTCCAGGGGCATGGCAGCCATACAACAGTTCCCCACAGTTATTCCCCACAATAACCTTACCCTATTCAGTCCTTTAACAGTCAGTCCATCCGTCCAGCACCTACCTGGTGCTAATCACCATTCCTTCCAGCACCTACCCAGGTCCCTTACTGCAGCTCCTGCCTCCCACTTTTTACTGAGGCAGACCAATTGGTGTCTGTTGCTGGGCAGGCTCTAGCTCATCAGCCACACCCTTCTGCACCTGTGCTAATCCCTTCCTAGCCAGGGTCCTCATCAGCCTGCAGCTGTGCTCCTGAAGCTTGCAGAAGCTCTGGGATACCAACCCATACTTCTTGGTTAATCTAGGACAAAGGGCTACTGCTGATACCATTCCCTATCTCCTCGGGGCATCTTCTGCCTTTTCCAATACAGCTGCAGGTCTGGAAAGAGGAAGAATTCACATATTCTCCTAGGAAGTTGGGAACCCTGTAAGTGTTTGTCTGTGGGGTGGGGTGGGTCGAGAGCAGCAACACAGTCTCCATGATCATGTGAGATGGGCCAAATTTTGGCCCTGGGACCAAGGAACCACTCCACCAATCACGTGAACGATATCTTGGACTTGAACAACAATATACTAATAGGGTGTTAAAAAATGTATTAGTGGTAGGATAGAGAGGTACGAGATTTTGTATTAGTCAGATGAGTAAAGAAAATCCGAAATGTGACAGTTTTTCGCGCTCGGGGATGTAAAACAAAGAAGTAGTAAGAAAAATGTTCAAATAAAAAAATCTATATTCCTAAAAAATAAATAAATCGATATTCCATGATCATGTTGCTGCTGGGCAGGGAGGGGATTTTTCAGTTTACTTGGGGGGTCGCTATGGCTCTCTGGAGGATCTGGGGAGCCAATGATAACCTCTGCAGCCCTCCCAGAGGCTTGAAAATCTTGTAAAAGGTAAAAACCCCCACAACGTCCAGGTTTTGGCCAGAACCAAAGAGGTATGGATATGCAGAGAGGGTCGCAGGCTCCCTAGATCTTCTAGAGAGTTATAGTGACCCCCAAATAAGCTGAAAAATCCCCTCCCTGGCCCAGCAGCAGTACAATCATGGGGATTGTACTGCTGCTGATTGCTGGGCCATTCCCCTTAAAGGGAAGTTGCTTGTGAAGGCAAAGAGAATTTAACTCCACAGTGGATTTTCATACTTTCTGATTGCTGGATAAAAATTCCCTCCGTGGCTAAATTCTACCGTATGCTTCCCACAAGATTGTGAGGCTTTGTAGAGAGAATTCATTTATTTTGTGATATAAACTGCTTTGTGAGTGCTTTTGTCGAAAAAGGGCATATTCATACATACATATTCATTGTAATAATGGGAATGGTTACATGCGCACTGTAGCCAACGTGCAGGAGTAAGCTAGAAGCTAGCTAAAATGCCACCATTTGTTATATTACTAATCTTGGGTGGTTTGAGCACCTTCATCTTCTAAATTAAGCATGGTGTGTTCTCGAGTTATTTGGAGATGTTGATGAGGCCACTGAAGTGTGAGGCTGTTTGGGGAAGAAGAAATATAAAATCTCCGAGACATATGCAAACACACACAGACACACACACCACTTTCTTCTTAACCCCGTCCCACATTAAAAATGAAAATAATTTCCACTAGGCCTCTTCCACAGTTGCGCGTTCTACATTGCTCCAAACACTTTCCTCTCTCTTAGTTTTCCTTTCAGATTTAAGGCTGATGGAGTAAGCGTTTCTCTTCAGAGAAGTTTTTTTTTTCCTCCGAGAAAATGATTGGTACTTGTCTGGAGCTCTTTTCCAGAAGCCTTTGCTGGGAGCTTTCCATCAAGGCCTCCTGATGGCTTGTTATGTTTCTGGCAGCATAACTGCTGCCTCTTTGGAACAAAGGGGAAATTAGAAATCATTTGTCATAAAAGCCTTTTTTCCTTCTTCGGTTCATAAGAGCCTTTGTCTTTTGCTGACCCTTTTGAAAGTTGCAGTTTTGCGAGAGGGAGGAGGGGGAAAAAACTATTGAAAGGAGGATGCTGTCTTGTCTTTAATCTAAGGGCAGAGTAAGAGCCTAAGTAACTGTCTATAGTACCACTTTAATCAACTTAATGCAGCTCGCTCGGCTACCGGCTTTGGGGGAGTACAAAGAGACACTCAGATGCAAGGCCGGGGAATGGATACTTTCACAGGGCATTTGACTAGAAAAGAAATCTCTATGAGATAAGAGATCAGGACCAAGAGGAGTCAATGACACGGCATACAGTGGATTGATAGTGGTTGGAAGTGATGCTGCTGTGTTGTGTTAGGAGAGGTGCAATGGCAAAAGCCAGCTGGTCCCTCCATCGAGCATAATTTCCTTTATAAGGTGGTTGGGCAAAAAGAAGGGCACTGTGATGGACCTTTGTTGAGTTCAAAGGTTTTTACCTCTTTATTCTAAAGCCCCATTGTGAATTCACAGGGCTTAAAATATGTATCACTGTCCCTTTCATTTCATCCTTCTGAAAGAAATCAAAGGCAGAGGGAGGAAAAAAAAAGTTTTTATTTTTTTTCAATGAGCCTTGTCTGTTTGAAATGGGATGATGTTTGTACATATGGTCTCCCAATATTGCTCTCTCAGTAGAATTGTTGTGATATATCCAATTTTTTTTAAGAGGAACTTGAAAAAGCACACGTACTCCGAAAACACTTCATAGCGACTTGGAGATGAGGCAAGTGTAGCCATTCCGTTCCCTGCAGCCTGCCTTACATGATGTTGCAAGGTGCAAGACATAATTGTACTGTACAGTCCAGAAGGCCTACACTTCAAAAACAACGGCATTTTCCTAGCATGTTGATCTTGAATGTTTAGGAAATGTTGCGATCTTTGGAGTTGGCTGCAACCCAGCACACAGCTGTGGCTCTTATGCCCATTCATTTGAATGGACTTAAATTTTCTACCCATGTTGCACTGGAGATTGCATTTCTACCAATATTGCTCTAACACATAATTGGTAGATTAACATGCTTCACTGTGGTTTGATCATGGCCATTGGCTGCACTCAACCCAGCAGACTGCTAGGCTACCTGAAGTCAATGTGAGCTCAGTAGCCTAACCTTAAGCATGCAAGCATTAGAGCCTGTGTTGCCTGCAAAATTGGCATGCTCACTTCGACTTGTCCCCTTACTCCCAATCCTATAGTGGTCCGCACTGCAAGAGAATGCTGAAGCTACTGAGCACCACTTGCGTGTGTGTGTGTGTGTGTGCACGCGCACACGTGCGCATTTGTGCATGTGTGCAGAAGAAAGATGTTAGAGATTGGGAGGAGCAAGACTCCCCATATGCTGCACTGACCCAAGACCTTCTAGTGCTCAAATGTTGCCCCCTGTACCTGTCAAGACACCAACAGCTGCCTCTGGTGCTTCTCCTTTGGCTGCTCCTTGCAAAGAAAGAGGAAAACTGAAGACAGTGTGGAGGAGAGAAGAGTGGTAGGCTAGAGCTGCAGTCACCAAATTTACGACTGCTGAACAGGTGGCAGGGATGCTCTGGGCAGTTGCGTCTATGCACAGCCAACTCCATAGCAGTGGGTCCCAATTCAGGGCATTCCTGCAGGGCCCCCCACCCTCCCCACAGGGCCCCCAATTCACCAAGAAGAAAACTTGTGGTGGCGAGCACAAAGCATGGCACCTAGAAATAGTTGGCGGTGAAATGATGACGTCACCACCAACTGCTTCCGGGAGGCCCATGTGGGGCAATTCAGAGGCGGGGCAGATGGGAGGGCCCAAGGTAAAGCTGGTCTGCTTACCCCACTGACTAGCGATCCTGGCTGCAGCAGCAGGTGATATGCTTGCTGTGCTGGTGAGGGCCCCCCCCCCGAAGTGCTAGATCCAATGTGATGACGCTGGCCATATTGGCTTAAGGCTGGCCCTATCCTGCTGCACAGCCATCTGGGACACCTGGGCATAGACACAACTACCTGGAGCATCCCTGCCACCAGTTTAGCTTGAAGATGGAGCGGCGCTCCCATAGAACAGTAAGTGCTGCTCACAGGGGGGAAGGGTTTGTCCATCACTTTCCTCGTCTTCATATTTCCTCTTCTTTGTTGTCCCTCTTTTCCTTCTCAAGAAGGAGCAGGAAGATGAAGGAGGCACCCCTTGCTGCCTGAGATGGCTGCTGCACAACCCAATCCTAACTTGGACTTGAGCTGGTGCAGGCCTCCTTGCTCTGGCTCCTGAAAGCAGTGGGGCTCCTAAGGGGGGCAAAACAATAAGTGTTCCAGGAGCCTGAGCTCCCCCTCACCTCCAGAGCCATTTGCAGCTTAATGAGCAAAGCTGCCAGACCGCTTCTCTGAGCTGCAAATGGCTCTGAAGATGAGGGAGAGAGACCACATCACACATGAGCTCAGGCTCCTGCAACACTTACCATTTCCTTTCCCCTGTAAGAACACCACTGGTTGCAAACTTGCTGTAAGACACATTTGTGCCAACTCAAGAGCTGGCTAGAGTGGCATGGAGGTCTGCACCAGCTTGGCCAAGCAGGATCCTGACTCTGTGTAGCCCAGAACAGGTACGTTTGTGCCAGGCAGCATGGGGTGGTGGTGGTAGAGGGTGGAGGTAGGAGGGGGGTGGGGGCGGGGGCGGGTGGAATAGGGAGGATCAGGCCTGAGAGAGGGCTGGGATTGGTGGCAGCAGAGCATCTCATCAGGAAGCCCTGAACAGGCTTCCTGAGTTTGTGCCAACTATATAGCTGATGCCCCCCACAGGGGTGGCTTGGGCTTTACTTGGGTTAAGGGAACTATAAGGTAGTCCCATGGGGGTGGTATAATTGTAATTAAACCCTCCCCCACCTCCAAGGCAGAAATGAGAGCTATCCATAGAAAACAGTAGACAAGTCCAATTTTTTTAGCATAGCTGTGATTGGACAGCAGCAACATGTTCTCTGTCCACCCAAACAAAAGACAGCAGCAAAACTAAGTGCTCCTGCTTTCCAGAAAGGGATCTCCCCTAACGAGTTTTCCCATCGCTATGCCTTCGTTTTGTAAGGCCTTGAAAACTCTCTCGGGTTGTCAATCCGCCAACGTTGTCCCGGAGACCCCAGGATTCAGCATCAAATCCTGGAGATTTTAACAGAGCCACCAGGAATTTCTGACATTAGATCATGTTGGGTGAAGAAAAAAAAAATCCAGGAATTGCTTTAGTCAGAACTGGCAATGCCAATACTCACAGGGCCGTGTGTGTGTGTGTGTGTGTGTGTGTGTGTGTGTTCATAATTGTTTTGCTTCTTTAGGGTGGACCCCAATTACTCTACATAGACATGATTGCCTATGGATGGCATTTCTCACACAAACTGATAGGAACTCAGACACCAGAGTTTGCGTAGAGCTGTTCTTGGCTTGCAGTGGCCTGGGGTGGGTGACATCACCGAGCCCCCAGCACAGCCGCCTTGTGTATCGCTTGGACACACCTCCTTCTGCTCAGAATCACTCCATTAAGGAGCAATCCAAGTCCAAGCAAGGGGTGTGTGGAATGAAAGGAATGATGGTACTCTTTCTGAGTTTATGAGTGATGTGATGTTTGTGATTCCTTGACTGCAGCTGTTGCTGGCTATTTATCTGAGATTCTCAAAGTTACCTTGTCATATTCATATTAATTCTTGTGTTCTGTCCCTATACTGCTGTGGTTGTTCTATGTGTTTGTTATGCCAATAAAGGTTCTAGAAGTAAGTAAGCGAGGGGTGTGTGTGAAAGCACATGAATTTTTCTGTGCTGCTGCACCCTTCCGCAGCCAGCACCCACCGCACTTGCCTCCCCTCCTGGTACTCTCCTGCCGCCTCTGAGTTTGCATCACACATGATGATGATAAGAATAAGAATAAGATTTGCCTTACACCAGATCAGGTCATTGTCCCACTTTTAATATTTACTTTGCCTGAGAGCACAATCCTAAACTGGAGTTAGGCCTACATAAACTAAGCCAGCAAAGTTTGGCCAGCACAAGGGCCATCATAAAGCGTGTTTGGACCACTCTCGGAGTCAGGGAGGATGGCTCACGTCTGTGTGCTGGCTGCTCTGAGTCTGAGAGTGGCCCAAACATACTTTATGGTGTCCCTTGTGCTGGCCAAACTTTGCTGGCTTAGTTTATGCCAGCCTAACTCAGTTTAGGATTGCACCCTCATAGTAGATCTCCATGATAATTTCTAGCTCAGAGACCAAATATCCTTTTTAGTGGAAATGCAGGAGAACCTGGAAGCTTTCGCTCTACCACTGAACTATGGCTCTTCCCCTGCCCCAGTTTTTTGTATTTGAAGGATGTAAAATAATCCAAACCAGGGTGCTTCCTGGATGACCATTTGCAGAAACATTGACCACGGTTGGCTAATAATTTCTGGATATGGTTGAGGCTGCTGAAATGCTTTCCATCATTTTGGGGGAGGTGGGGAAAGGCAATGAGCCCCGCATTGGCTCTGCTGTTGTACATGATATACTATCTGCTGACATATGAGATGTAGTTTAAATTCTACCTTGTATCCACTTGGTTAAGTTTAAAGCATCATCTCTGTGATTGACAATTTTCGGGGAAGGCGGGAGGCAAAACGGTCTGGTTTTAGCATGAAGACAGAATCAACTGATAAGAGAGCAAAAATATGGGTGACACTTCAGTGTTTCCCAAAGGTTTGTGCCGCATCGTGAGATGTGAATCAAAAACAATGGTGACAGGTGAATGAAAAGAAGGAAATTAAGATATAGCGACAAACAAAAGCAGCATTAATAATTCAGGCAAATAAACTTTGCCATGCGGAAATGAAGCGCACTGTCAAGGTGATGGAGAATCCGTCCTCAGGTAGGCTTTGACAACAGAAGAATGCAGAGTGCTTTTACACTGTACTTTTTCCTCAACAACAGCTTATTCCTCTAATTTCACTTTACTGGTTACATTTCCCCTCTTCCCAGTTAACATGGTTTACTGTGGTTCATAGCCTGGCCCTGGTAAAATGAGTTTGATTTCTGCAGTGGTAAATAAACTTCATTATAATGTTACAAGGCAAACAGGAGGCATATTATAAAGTAAATCTCTCTCTTTTCTCCTTTAATATGCCACAATTTATCTATAGTCAGTGTACACAACCCCCGCTTCCTCACTATAGCTCCTTTAACTCATTGCACTAAGCCCCAGATTTACTCATTCTTAAAACATACACTTTTAAAACTGAATGTTCCATTAACATTTTCTGTCTTGTGACCTTAATGTTTGGAGCAGAGCTGCTTTAGGTTTCCAGCAGTTCTGTCGCCACCCTTTCTAGACTGCTTTTCCAGAAATGATGCCAACCATTGCCTCGTTGTTGTTGTTGTTGTTGTTACAGTTCATTGTTTATTATTGTTGAGCCAATTATTCATGGATTTTATACAGTATATGCGACTATAACCCCTGAAGCTGTGTTGAGCCAGATTCGGCCCAACCTGAAGCCTCCAAAGGTTTTCACTGAAAACCGGTAGTAGCTCCCCCCCCCCAAATGGCCATTCTGAAGCCTGACAAGGATGTGGGCAGATGCATGGACCTCCGAAAGCCCTCTGGACCCAAATGGAGCATAGCTCCAGGCAGGTTCAGGTGGGTGGGGGGTTGAGCAAAATTCAGGGGTTTGATCTGCGGGGATTCCGGGAATGGAACTCCCACAGATAATTATGTGTTATATCACTTGAAGTACCTTATATAATTGTGTATAAGTCTATGTCATGTTTAAGTCGAGGGCAGGTTTTCAGCCAAAAATTATGGAATTTGCCATGCCCCGTGGATAAGTTGAGGGTAAAACCTAGGGGTATTAGCAACTCATTGAATCAGATAATTTTGTCTAATTTTACCCAACACCAGATTCTGACAAGTGATCTACCAATAATTGTTACCTAAGAACTGTACAATCTACTTATTTGTTAAAGTGCAGGGAAAGCAAAATAAAACAGCAACATAGCAAGCAACTATCATATCAGTTGTTCCCAAATCTTTTAGCACTGGGACCCACTTTTGAAAATGACAGCCGATGGGGACCCACAAGAAGGGATGTCATTAAACAGAAGGGTTGTCATTAGAGACAATGGGAAAAGCATGCTAGAATAATGACACAAAGCACACAAAACTGTTCAAGGCTAGAACTGATTAAGCATAGAGTTACCAGATACAAACTGGAACAGAGTGCCTATACCTTTAACCATTATATAGAAGCAGGAATTCGGGCAGGTGCAGCTCATCATGGAAAGGTTTCAAAAGCTGCACCTGCCCAAATTCTCTCTTTTATACAATGGTTAAAGGTAAAGGCACTCTGTCCAATTTGTATCTGGTAACCCAATAATAAGCAAAAAAAGAACCATAAGAGGAGCAGCTGGGGCTGGGAAGCAGCAGTCTGCATGGTCCCATCAAACCTGTTTGAGAGTAGATACACTGACACAGAAGTTACTGGATGCAGCCATAGGAGGGTGAGCTGGGGAAAATTAAACAGGACACATACAAATGGTCAAGTCTTGATTAGGCATACCTGAACAGAACAACTCAGGAGTAATAAAAGAGCCCATTTTTCCACACACGCACCCAATAGTTTGCACAGTACCTCAGCATCACAGCCATCTGGAACAAAAGAGAGCATAAATAGCTCTCAAATAGCTTTGAGATTGCACAGCCCGGCTGAATTCAACTCACATGTTGCAGTAAACACTTGCTTAAACGCGAACATAAAAGAGCGAGATGTGAGTACAATAGAATGAGCATGGTCTTTTCAATAGGAGAGCCCTATATAATTGGATCGTGACCAAGATAACCTTTGGACTATGTACAGTAGAGTAGAAATGTATTGGATGGAGACTCGATGGATAGAATCTTAGATCCCTTTTCCAGAAATCTCCAGTATGTTATTGGAATTCTGTGGCAGATAGCCTAACAATGGGGTGTCCTTCCTCTTCCCTCTTCTACTCCTTGAAACTGGAACAGATAATTGTCATAATCTTGCTTTTTATCAGGGCTGTTTCATAGTTGTGAAATTGCTGAAGTTCAAGAATGCCAGTTTGCATTCCAGGAGTGTCATTTGATTACATCACAATGACAGTCCTTCCTGCTTGACTATGTCACTTACAGCTATGACATCACTTCCAGGTTAATGACATCATTTCTGGTAGATTGACACAAGTGCCATTCTAAAAAGTGGGTCCCATTGCTAAAATGTTTGAGAACAACTGGTCTAGAGTGCCTCCTAGAATGTTTTTCTAGGCATTTCCTCTTCTGCTCCGATCATTTTCCAAAGACAGAGTAGGAATGGAGGGGAGGCAGTATTAAGGTGCAGAACGTAAGGTATGTGCACACGTATACAAAAAGGGATGGTAGTGGCAGCTTGCTAAGCCACATGAGGTGCGGTGAGGTTAGGCTGGCTATGAGTTAACAATAAAATATTCCCATGCTTTCATATATCATTTTCCAAGTGTCTCTAAAGAAGAGAACTGATATTGAAGGCCATCTTATTGTTTATTATAGCTTCAACAACATCTAATTTCAATAGATATTGAATTATCCCCTTGTAACAACACAATACATGAAACTTAAAACAATCAAAATGCAGGATACCTAAACAAACATTATTACCTTGATTTCAATCAATGTGGTGTCCCTGTCTATTCACTCTTGGCCAGTGGTTCTCAAATGTTTTAGCATCGGGACCCACTTTTTAGAATAACAATCTGTCCAGGACCCACCGGAAGTGATGCCATGGCTGGAAGTGCCTTCATTGTGACGCCAGAGCCTGCTGCTTTTCTGAGAATGCAGCAATCAGTTGGGTTATTTCCCAGCCATTTTCCAATAGCGAAGTGAATCAGAAAGGAAAAAAAAGCCTATTTACAACCTTGATACAAGCAAAAAACAAAAAAACAAAACCACACAGTCATCCCCCTTTCTAGTATACCTTCTTTCCATATTTTCAATATGGCTGCTCTAGGTGCTTCGCGACCCCCCTGAAATTGGCTCACAACCCACTGGTGGGTCCTGACCCACAGTTTGGGAACCACTACTCTAGGCAAAATAAGAATTAAAAAGGCAAGTTTCAGCAGCATTTTCAAATGACTGAGTTCAGATGAAATTCATTAACATTGCTGCAATGAGACAAAACCACAAGAGGAAAAACAATTTGTATATTGGCGCAAACCAGAGCGTTCTTGTGTTTATAAATATTCCTCTATGGAGAGAAGTGTGTGTATTATAATAATTATGCATTAGTGCCTCATTAGTAGGAGGTTACATCCATCCTGTTTCTTTTTTCCCCTCTAGAGTATTTTTTGATGTAGGCATTCTTTAAAAGAAAAAAGAAAAAAAATGAAGTTTATTTAACAAGAGAGCTTACCTGTGTGTCTTCCGAGAGACTGTTATACATCCTAACCTGGGACAGATGGTAAATTACATGGATTCCATGTGTGATCGCAGCTGATTGGCATCTTCTGCTATTTCCCCAATGAGGAAAATTTCTAGATTTAATTAATCAAAATGAGGCTAAAATGTTGTGAAAGAAATGTTTCTATAAGGTCATTTTCAAGAGTCACCATCTAACTACCCAGTCTAGTATATTCTTATCAGTGTAGCGTACAATTTGGAAATGTCACAGTATTTAGATTTATGGCATTAGTGTTCCTCTTGATAATTTCATCGCATCAGGGCTGAATTAACCAGTAGGTTAAGTATGTCATAGTGCAGGGCTCCAGTCAAATCAAGGTTCCAGATGAAGCACAGTCATCTGAGAGGGCCCCTAATTGGCAAGTATAATTATGGTGTTCCTGAGGCTGGACTCCTCTGAGATCCCTTAAAAGCCCAGAACATGGTGGCTGTTTTAACGTACAAAAAAAAAAAATACAATTAGGGGGATCTATGATAGATGCTTATAAGATTATTAACAGAGACCAGTTTTTTCTTTTCTTTTTGGTCTTCTCTGAAAACACTGGAACTCAGTTCCTTCCTGGTAGATTTGGGACAGAAAACAAGAAACTGCTTCATTCAATAATATGTAATTAAGCTTTGTCTCTTAGCCACGATAGGGAAATGGAAAGTCCATGCTCAAAGGAACTGAGCCGCTGACTGCCAGATGCTGGGGTCCAACAAGAGGGTTGGCTGTAATCTTCATATTCTGCTTGTGAATGCTGCAGGATGCCCAGCTGGCCACTGCTTTCAAGTCATGGGCAGCCTGCAGCACGTCACACAAAGCAATGCCCTCCACTGGACAGTATACGGCAGAGAAAGGAATGCCTGCCCATGTGCCTGTTTGTCTTCTAAGAGAGCATGGCGTATGACTCAGAGTGGTGTGATCAGAGATGGCATTAGAAGTGGGCCCAGGTAGACTGGTCTGCTTCATTCACAGGCCAACACACATTTTGCTGTCAAGAGTTAGACTATATCCTGGGCTTATTTGGGGTGCTGGTTCCAAAAAATGGCTTCAGTTTTGCCCTATCTTGACTACTTTTGGAGATACGGCATAGCCTCATTAGTGAATGGTTCAAGCAGTTTCCTCTTGAGGAAACCATTGCATAGGCTGCCCACACGGAAGCTGCTTGACCCATTCACTAATGTGGGTATGCCTTATCTCCAAAAGGAGATGGGATGGGGAAAAGCTGAAGCCATTTTTGGAATCAGCACCCCAAATTCATATGAAACCACCCATACCTTTTGAAAACCAAAACAAAACTGTTTTTCTGATCCTCAGTTTTGCAGGGTTCCTAGTTATGATGATTATCCTAGAGTCTAAACGCAGCAGGTTAACCTGCTGCGCCACCATGTCCCTTGCTGGTGTTAGGTCAACAGAAAACAAAAGTAAATATTTAGAAAATTACATTTCAATTTGACTTCTTAACATCATTTTAATCCAAATATTAGAGTATGTGCATGTGATTGTGATTCTCTCTCTCTCTCTCTCTCTCTCTCTCTCTCTCTCT
>JAJKFI010000105.1:1893540-1952165 GCA_029204185.1 Lerista edwardsae | reverse complement strand
ATCATCATCATCATCATCATCATCATCATCATCATCATCATCATCATCATTATTATTGACAGAGTGGTATAATCTCCTGCCCCCAGTCTCCTGAGTCTCACCTGAGGCCCCTCTGGTGCATATCGATGGTACTGGGAGAATCTATCCATAGTTGATTTCATAGTGGGCAATGAGATGTGGCCACTGATTAAACCCTGTTGGCTCCTTGTTGCTCTCACCTTCCCTGTATCCATGGTTTTCTCAAGAATAGGTGTCCTCTTATGGCAGGGGTACTCCACCCTCGCAACTTCAAAAGACAAGATTTAGGGCACAATCCTAACCTGGAGTTAAAAGGTAAGGGTAAAAGTTTCCCCATGACCGAATGGTCTAGTCATGACCGACTGTAGGGCATAGTGCTCATCTACATTTCTAAGCTGAAGAGCCAGCATTTGTCCAAGGACAGTTTCCATGGTCATGTGGCCAGTATGACTATACGCCAATGCGCATGGAACACTGTTTACCTTCCCACCAAAGTGGTACCTACTTGCATTTATCTACTTGCATTTTTACATGCTTTCAAACTGCTAGGTTGGAAGGACAAGCTGGGACAAGTGACGGGAGCTCACTCCATCTCGTGATCTTGAACTGCCAACCCTCCAGTCAGCATGCTCAGCAGCAGCGGTTTAACCCACAGCGCCACCACGTCCCCTAGAACCTGGAGTTAGGCCGGCACAATTTAGGCCAGCAAAGTTGCGCCAGCACAAGGGCCACCATAAAGTGTGATTGGACCACTTTCTGATTCAGTGAGGATGGCACATGTCTGTGTGCTGGCCTGACTCTGAGAGTGGCCCAAACATACTTTATGGTGTCCATTTTGCTGGCCAAACATTGCTGACCCAACTTGTGCCGGCCTAACTCCAGGTTAGGATTGCACTCTTAAATTGTTTGTACTTAGGATAGAGGGAAAGAACGCCTTGACCTCTGTGTATTTCCTTTCCCTCTCACCATCAGGAGAGACACCTCTCACTGTCAACAGACAGTACCCAAATATACCAAGCTGCCTTATACTGAACCAGGCCATTGGTCCACCTAGAAATGTCTACACTGACTGGCAGTGATTCTCCAGGGTTTCAGATGGAGTCTTTTGCTGCCCCACCTGGGGCTCAGGGATCGATCCTGGTAGTCAGACCATCTGCAGGCAAAGCATGTGCTCTATCAATAAGCTACAGCACATTCTCCTAAAGGAGGGGGCTATTAACAGCTTAGACCCTTGGTTTCACTGGGATTCCAAAGTGAAGCTATTTTGGTGGAGGAAGAGAAACAAACAGAGACAGATTTTTTAAATTATACTGATTGGTGTGCAGTTTTTGAAGTCTACTATCTCTTAAGGGGGTCTGTGTGAGAAGGCCAGCTGGCAAAAGAATGACTTTGAAGACCTGTCCAGGCTTGACTTATGATTGCCTGATGAAGCTCGATGGCATGCAGCCAGAGGAGAAAACCAGACTGTGAAGGCTACATCTGGGACTGAAGCAGAGGCAGATCTAAGGGAGGGCAAAGCTCTAAGTTTTGCAAGAAGCCTTACCTTGCAGTGGAAATCACTCCTCTCCTGCACCGTTTTAGCCAATCCTCACAGGGAAAAGCAACATCTTGGCGTTGCTTACTGCCTACAGCAGCAAGGGAGAGGAAGGATTTACATGACAGGGTAAGGCTTCTTGCAACACTTAGCTTTGCCCTCCCTGTAGATCTGCCTCTGGACTGAAGATTCAGAGAATCACATAATACTGTATACAGGCATGCCCTGGTATCCACTGGGCTTCTGTTCTGGACCTCCCCCAGTGGATACCTGAAACGTTGGATACTGCAAACACTTCGTAAAGTTAGGGGAACATCAGTTGCTTTGCTGCAACAAGGTAAAAAAAAGGTTTGTTTAATGTTCCTCTATGTTTTTAATAGGTGTCCCAGTATCCATGGTATCTGTGGCTAACTGAAATCGCGGATACTGAATCAGTGGATACAGGGGCACACCTGTATTTTTAAAATCCCAATTGAAAAAAATGGTGGTTTAGACTAGACTAGCCTGCCCATGTAAGCCACTTTGGGCATTTGCTTCACCATTGGAAAGGCAGGGTATAAATTCCTCAAATAAATAAATAAAATAAAATAAGAAAAGTAGGAAGAGAGGTAGAGAAGGTGAAATTGTGTGGGAATCACGCGTCTCATAATGATTTCGCTTCATAGTGTATGTATACTATGGTGATGCTTTAATTATACAACAATGTGCTGCTTTTTTTTTTTCTTTTTGGGGTTTGATCTCAAGCTACTCACACTATGTCAAGGAGTGCTTTTGAAATTCCCCCACATTCACAATGATGTATTTATTACAATGATGATTTATTATTCCCTGAATTTTCAGGGTGAATCTAAATGAGAGACAACATGAATTGCACATGACCAGTGGCATTCTCAAACTTCAGCAGCAAAATCCCAGTTCAGAGAACAACGTACTTGGTGCTTTCTGCCCACTCTGACTCTTGACCCATTTTTTTTCTGAACAGTGATACATTGTCCATATGACAAGCTACGTTATAAATTATGGAGACTTTCAAAAGCAGTCTCTGATGCTGCATTAGTAGAAGGCTGAGTGGCTTGGAGATCAAGGTGAAAAAATGTTTCGTTAAGGCACATGGATGTGGTTGGGTATGCCAAAAGAATGTCTCTGGTTTGTGGTTTGTCTTAAAGACAAATCTTATGTGACCTTAAAGAATCACTGTGGATTCAGGCATATGAGAAATGGTCCCAAAGGTTAAGTAGAGGAATTTAAAACTACTGTTGCTGAGATGTCCTATTTTTCTGTGGCTACCCATTATCCACATTTGATTTTTCAATAGCCATTATTCTGATGAGTAAATGGACCTTTATTTTTTTCATTAGAAGAGACTGAAAGACTAATAATTATGAAATATCACTATGTCATGGGTTACTACTTTGCTAAGATGAAAAAAGTGGCATCATGTTTTATGAAATCCATTGTTGTCATGCTCCATCATGTTCGCTGCACTGAGATTGCAATTATTGTGCCTCAACTGGGCTTGAAATAATTATTTCATAAAGCGCTGCTAAATCCTTAAATGCATCCTGCTTGACAGATGTTTTGGGCAACAGTCTTGAAAATTTTTCTCTCGCTTCCAAAAAAGGAAATCTATATTTTGATCTGAGATCACGGCGTAAAGTTGATGATGAGAGTTGAAGGCTGAAGGAACAATGGCATCACGGGGAAAATTATTGGGAAATTTCATATGATGTGTAGTACACAAAGGGTTGAAATGATCGTCTCAAACTTTTGTAGTCTGCACTGTTTGTATGCAGCTATAAAATGGGCCTTGCCTTCTCCCCAGTTCCATTGATGGCCGTCTGCTTTGTGGCAGATACATTTGTATCTCTCTACTCAGTGACATTAGCAATGTGCCATGCTGGTATTTGAGAATGGCACAGAACTCTCCCCCCCTTCTCCCTCCCCCTCTCTTTTAGGGTTTCAAAAACTGTCCTAAAGAGATTTAGGCTTTAGCAGGATCGATAAGAGGACAGCCAGCATAAGAGCTCTTTCTTTGATGCGTATTATAAAAGCAGGCAAAACCCCACCCCGGTTAGCCTTGAGAGCAGACCACTACACTGAGTAGTCCTCAGTTCTTTGGGGCTGATTATGGCCTATTGAGGCAGAAAACTTGTCCGAGTTCAAACTCTTTTGAATTCCTTGTTCCCTCAATGGTGTGTCAAAAAAGAGCATTCAATGGTTCATGTCGCAAAATCACCGCCAGCCTAAATTGTTCCTATTTCTCTTTTGCATATGGTGGGCAAGAAAACGTTCAACACCCTTCGCCTTGCACCATCATGCTTTGATATGGGGAACATTGCCATAACAGGCTGCATTAGGGAACTTATATTTTATTCTTCTTTTCAGTGTACATAAGAATCCCAGCTTAGTCCTTTTTTGTCTTTTGGAGCCTTTGAACTCTTTCAGGCTCTTTTTCCAAGACTTTTCTGTGCTTTGACGGTGCTGGGCATTCACTGTAAGAGCAGTCAAAGCCGCAATGAGACCACAAGCAAAACTGTGAGTGTCTTAAGGAAAGACCACACAACTCCTGCGAGTATTTGCATATTTTAGCAACCCCAGGCCAGTGTGAATCTCAAAGTAAAGAAGGACACTGCTTCCTTCATTAGAGCGCTTTCATTCAATCACCCAGATCCTGTCCAGTTTGGGCCACATTATTCTGCTATCTGTTTTTTTTTTTCCAAACTCCAGATTTCTGGGGTACTTTAAGTCCTGCCTCGACATCACCATTAGCGAATATGTTTGCACTGCCTAGGGGAGATTGAAGAATAAAGTGCTGGTTCAGACACAAAAGTAGACGCCCTGAAGTAGCCAACCTTAGGCTCAAAGGGAACAAGGCCAAAGCCGGACTGCTCAGTTCATTTTCCAGCTCAGTAGCTGGAGTAATCCAGCCTAGCCAGCTGCTAACAAGATTGGGTCTGAAGTTTACCTCCACAATGAGATAATCAGATTACCAGCCACAAAGATCAAATAATGACCCAGCTTTAGAGCAAGTTCAGTAGGCCCTTGATAGCACTGTGTGGTCCTTGAGACTTGATTAAAAAAATTAAATGGCTAAACTTTGCTTCAATATTTCACACTGGAATTTTGAGTGACTCGTCAAGTTGAGGATTCTGTTCAGACTGCTGGATTGTTGTTGTTGATGATGATGATGTTGGGCATTTTCTTTCTCCTAGATTTATTATTAATTTTTTCTTGGGGGGGGGTGTGAAATTAAGAAGTAGGAGAAAGAGAGGATGCGCCTGCTGAGTTGTTCATGCGCAGGGTCCAAAATGAAGCATGCAGGATTTTTTAAATTAGTGGGGATGATGAAAGCAACTTCGCCCCAAATAACTACTGGGGAAGGAGGTTAGGTTATCACAAAGTAAAATCCATTTCTACAAAACCTCCCAAACACCACTGCTTTGACCAAATCAAGCTGTCCCTGTACAAGTCTGGAGCAAAGTAGCATTGGGTTTCAATGCCAAGCAATGCCATTTGAAAGTTTTTTTTTTTTTTTCCAGATTTGGCTCCTGTATGATAGCAGTTTCAGCAGTAAAGGGATTATTCTGAGAGGCATACAAATGTGATTGTCTCACAGCAGATGGTGCGCACTGCTTCACCTTTGAGAAAAGTTAATTAAGCCAAGCATATTGTGCCCATAGAGAGGAAAATGTAGATGAATATTAAGCAATCAAACTCAGTGTCTCCTTTTTTTCATGCCTCTGCAATGGGACACAGAATCCCATTGAAAAAAGAATTATGTACAGAATCAAATTAATTCACGGCCAACTTTACTCTCTTCCCACGTTTTAACAGGGGTGCGCACCAGGCCCTTTAGAAGTTTTGTCCACAATCAATGGGCCACACTGCTGTGTCCACTAAATTAAAGGAATCAGTGCAGAAAAATCTCTTGTGAGATATTAAAAGGGTGAAAGACGGTTTAATTCAAATCCT
Source organism: Lerista edwardsae (assembly GCA_029204185.1). NCBI lineage: Eukaryota > Metazoa > Chordata > Lepidosauria > Squamata > Scincidae > Lerista > Lerista edwardsae. Next base: position 1,946,641 of record JAJKFI010000105.1, on the reverse strand, counting down.
TCCGTAGGCTTTTCACAGCCTTCTTTTTTTAAATAGTACAGTATAAATTATTAACAAACTCCTTTTAGGAAAAAAAATTCTTCGAGCAAACGACTAAATAGACACAATTATTGCTCGCGAATTAAAATGAACACGTTGGGATGCATTTTCCAAAGCTGGTTGGGTTGTGGGTTGATTGTTTACTGTTAATTTTGCTAATAGAACATTAAATTGGAATGCTGTAATTGCTGGTAAGGTGTGAGAGTAAAAACAAACCAATTAACACAGTTAATTGTTTTATATGAATATACAACTTTCCCTACCAAAGAATAAAATGCTCTGTTATTGTTGTGGTTGCTTACTATAGATGTGCTTTATTATACCACTCACTGTGCTATATCTGCTGCTGATCACCCTTTGCACAAAGGCACCTACTTATACCTCTCCCTTTAGAGCTGTCTTCTCTTCTGCTTAAATTGGTTGTCTGGATTTAGGCTGGCGGTAGATCTGGTTTCTGCAAGTGAGTGGCACTTGGGCCATACAGTGTCATTGGCCAGTCCTCCTTACTCACTCATAAACAAAAGCAGATAGCAGATAGATAGGGAAGATGGTGCAGTTCATAGTAGCTCTTCATTTGACAGAATTGTCATCCTTTGAAGTGGCTTGGTGCACATGCGTGGGCGTTAAAATCTAAGTGGAACCAAAAATACAGTCAAAGTTGCAATGACTTGAGAGGAGGGTTCATTGCTATTTCACACAATGGTCTGACCATAAAAGCAAACAAGCAACCCTGTTGCTAGGACGGCTACAGAAGCATTGTTGCTTATCATGCCATTGGCTAGTTAGCAGGCACAGAAGCATTGTCGCCTGTCTTGCCATTGGCTAGCTAGCATTGTCTCTCAGCCTATGATTTGTTTCTTCATTTTACAGGGAGCACATGGCTGGACCTCTTCTACAGATTAATCAGGCAACTGAAAGTGGACCCAATGGATTATATCTTGTAAAATCTAGCAAGCCACCCCCATGCACAGCAATCTGTACATATTTGGTTCTAAAACTGTACACTTGGGGAAATGTGGATAAAGTTTGAGAGGTCTCAGAAAGGCAGTGCATTTCAGTCCTGTGCATGCTTCCCTGCATTCCCAAGTAAGTGTACATAGGAGAGCAGTTTCGTTTCTTTCCTAGCTTTGCTGAAGCTACAATACAACATTTATTATTTTATTATACAGGCATGTCCCAGTATCCCTGATACCCTTGGATAACTGAAACTGTCGATACCGAATCAGTGGATACTGGGACACCTATTAAAAAGATAAAAAGGGAAAGGTTTCCCCACGACCGAATGGTCTAGTCATGATCGACTGTAGGGGGCGGTGCTCATCTCCGTTTCTAAGCCAGTAGAGTCGGCGTTTGTCCGAGGGCAAGCTTCCGAGGCCAGCATGACTGTATACCGTAGTGCATGGAACACCATTACCTTCTCACTGAAGTGGTCCCTATTTATCTACTTGCATTTTTATGTGCTTTCAAACTGCTAGGTTGGCAGGAACTGGGACAAGCAACGGGACTCACTCCATTGCATGGTCTTGAACTCCCAACCTTCCAGCCAGAAAGCCCAGCAGCAGCGGTTTAACCTGCAGCGTCACCACATCCCTTATTAAAAAGATAAAAAGGTAAAGGTTTCCCCACGACTGAGTGGTTTAGTCATGACCGACTCAAGGGGGCGGTGCTCATCTCCGTTTCTAAGCCAAAGAGCTGGCATTTGTCCGAGGACAAGCTTCCATGGCCAGCATGACTATATGCCAAGGTGCATGGAACACCATTACCTTCCCACTGAAGTGGTACCTATTTATCTGCTCGCATTTTTTATGTGCTTTCGAACTGCTAGGTTGGCAGGAGCTGGGACAAGCAATGAGAGCTCACTTTGTCACGTGGTCTCGAACTGCCAACCTTCCGGTCAGAAAGCCCAGCAGCAGCAGTTTAACCCACAGCGCCACCACGTCGCTTATTAAAAAGGTAGGGGAACATTAAACAAATCTCTTTTTTACCTTGTTGAGGCAAAAAAAAAAAAATCATGTTCCCCTATCTTTAAAAAGGTGCCCCCAGTATCCACGGTTTCAGGTTTCCACAGAGGGGTCTGGAACGGAACCCCAGTGGATACCAGGGCATGCCTGTATTTACATCCCACTTTTCATTCAGTGTGGAACTCAAAGGTGGCTGATAGAGAGAGGTGTTTGAAAACATTATTTACCTTATTCAGCATTGTGTTCAGTAAACCTGTCTTACTGGAAACAAACACCTCTACTTTTATGGAAGTTCCAAGCTCTCACCCAACCAGGCACTGGCCAGAACTAAGCCTAGAGCCCAATCCTATGCATGTCTACACAGAAGTAGGTCCCACTGTGTTCAAGGGGACTTACTCCTAGGCACATATACATAGGAGCACAGTCCTAGTTAGCTTCAGTAAGGCCTCAGACCATGTCTGGGAACTGCTACGTGTTTCTCAGTTCTTAGTGGCTTACTCAGTTCAGACCCAATCAGAGTGTGACCTCTGAGTGTGTCTGTGAACATGTGACACTGCCTTATTATATTGAATGAAACCACTGGGCTGTGGACCACAGCCTAGGCCCATATTGCCTACTTTAACTGGCAGTGGCGCTTCAAGCAAGGGTCTTTCCCATCACCTGCTACCCGCTTTGAACTAGAGCAGCCAAGGGATTGAAACTGGACATTCTGCATGGATGGCAGGTGGTCAGCCACTGAACCCTGACCTTTCTCTTTTGAATTGGTTGGGTTTACACCACCACTTCCAGCTTTGGGAGTCTATAGGAGAACATTCCTGACTTGGTCAAGCCTCATCTGAAATCTGTGTTCAGCAAGGGCATGCATTCCACTCAAGAAGGACAAATACCTGTTCTTGGTCAACTTTATTGCTGCATCTTCTGCTGCTTTCATACCCTTGTTTGTAGGTGAACGGACACAAGATCTCAGGTAGTCCTGCAGCGAATCCCCCTTTCCTTTTGCGCTGGACCCTGATATTCTTCAGGTGCCCATTTTTGAGAGTAGTCTTAAAAGGCAGTGCCTGTGATGGGCATGTTTGGTCTGCCTTTGTCATGCCAAATTGTCATTCTTTTATTATATCCCTGTTTCTTATCGCACTTCACAGATCTGCTTCTGGATACAAAGAGCAGGTTTCTCACTAGGGCTGTGGCTTTGGAAAAATGTAGAGCAATTGCCCAAGTCAGTTGTGTTTCTATGCAGTGTGATGAAGGGGGGAAGTGTTTTCAGATAGCATAGTAACAGCTCAGAGCAACGCCATGTTTTAAGCAGGGGGTAGCTAATTTGGGGCAATTTTCAAATGCCTCTTGCATTTTCAATGCACTGTCAAAACTCCAATGTGTACTGCATGCTTGAAAAGCCTATACATATTTATAGCAACCTATTATGTTATAGTTATGAAATAATTATGATGCAGGATATTACACCATTTGGCTGCCATCTTTAGCTAATGTATAAGAAATGTCTTTTTTTTCCATGGGAAAAAAGGGATTATAGCGTGCCGTGCTGCTAGAACAACATCCAACGTGTAATACAATATTAACAGTGGCTTTGAAATGTAGAAGCTTTGCTTTGTGATGTCTTGGCTTGTTTCCCTTCAAGCAACCTTCCAGTAAAAGAAAAGCACAGGGAACCGTAAAATAAAACTCCACAAAACCTGTCCTGCTTTCAGTGCTTTTCTGCAGCTTTAGCACTAATTGATCTCTTTTTACCTGGTACTAAAGAAAAGAATTACAAGACGCGTGATCATGTCATTGCCATTGGTATGATGGACCTAAATATGATGCACAATTCTCATAATTCTTAATCACAAGATCCCCAGCACATAGGCAAGCATATCAAAATGAGAGGCTAAAGATGGACATGGGTTGAGTGGATGGTGAGGGCATGCCTTTCCATGCCTAACTCCCTTTCCAGCTGGATCCACCTTTCATTTCTTTCTCTCGGAGCCTCCTTCCCATCTTTATGATCTACCAAGGGCCACTCTGTCATTTCCCCTCTTAACTCATCTGTCTCCTGTATTGTAGCCAGATAGGGAGGAGTGCCAAGGTAAATACTGCAGGTGCTGCAAAGTGTAAACGGCACCTCTCACTCATCGTTGGGGCCATTCCAGGCAGCAGTGGCCACATGCTGGAGACAGTGTTTGATTTAACGCATCTGCACGGTGCCAACCGTGCCTGGAATGGCTCTGATGATGAGTGCGAGGGACTGTTTACATGGTGCATTGTGGCACCTGCAGTACTTACTGTGCCACTGGCTATGCTACTGTCTCATTCCTTTCATTCCTATTCATTTGTAGCTTGTGTCCATGGCCATTAGATACTCTGGGCAGCCACTGTCGGCTGTGCGCGATTCTTTGAAAAGCTTTTCACTGTTTACAGTAAGGTGCAAAACAAAAGAGTATGAATGCAGCATACAGCTATAGTAACTCCTTCCAAGTAAAGCTTGGACTCTCTCCCTGTCTGTTAGGATTCCTTCTGCTCTCACCTGCAGTACAGGGGTTTGGCAAAAGCAAGTCTGTGATTGGGTCTTTCTGTGGTACCTACACTGGGGGTGGTGAATATAGCGCAACTGTAATTTAAGGTTGCAATGCCCTGATGCAATCACATTGTATAAAGCGGTGTATCTGGCTGTTAGAAAGGCAATAGTCAATTTCAAAAAGCAGCTGTGAAACTTTATAAACTTTTTGCAACATTAAAATGGAAAAAAAGCCTGAAGGGAGAATTCAGTACATGTTACCTTGGAAAGTAATGACATGTGATTCGGGGTCGTACACAATCTCTCTCCTTTTCAAACAAGTTTCCTTGCAAACCCATCCCGTGTTTGTCCTATCTTTGCATCTATATAATGATGTAGGTACAGCTCCAGGGCTAACCCTTTCAAATTCTCCTCTCCTATTGTCTTTGGCAAACGTGTCTGCAGATGCTCTGGGGTTACATCAGTGGAAGCTGATGTGACACGGTTGCTCGAGAAAAAAGGCAATAAAGTTCTCACACGTGAGCGTATTTGAGGGACATTTGCTTTGATGAGATGCAGTCGTAGCATGGCAGTATCCGCATCTGGAAGAGCTCCATGCTCCTTTGACCGTCTCCACTTTTCCAAAAGTTGCTCAAGCTGGTTATTGCATTGCTTGATCACTCAGCAAGGATGATGCCCAAACTGCACAAGTGCTGGAAAGTTTTCAAGGCTGGTTTTACAAGCCAAAGGCAGAGATAAAAGCAAGGGAGGTCAAAGAGGAAAAGGAGTCTGCAATCAGCATAAAAAAATCACCCATGTTCAGTAGCACTTTTCAACCAGTGTGCCATAGCAATTTGGTGTGCTGTGAGTGGTCCACAGGTGTGCTGCCAGAGTTTGGAGGAGGGTCATTTATTAGTAGGGCTTTATGGCACATTTGCGACACTTTTAGCCAGTGGTTCACATGTATTCCCAGCGATAACAGGCTCAGAATTGAGCCCTAAATTGCCACTGCCATGCTATTAGCTGAGAAGGCATCAGATAAACCTTATTATATGCACTGCAGGATGGATGGAGAATTTGTTGGGGTAAAATAGAAAAACTGGGAGTAGCTCATTGGGGGGATGTGAGTACCCCCACCAGCAGCATGGTGTGCGTTGTCAATTGTCAAAAAACATATGGGTGTGCCTTGACAATTTTAGCACTTTGTCAGTGTGCCATGAGATGAAAAAAGCTGAAAATTGCTGATCTACAGAAGATAGCAGGCAGTAATCTCTGTTTTGCTCATAGTTCCCCAATATTAGGCTTCTCCTTGACAAACAGCATAAGGCATTCCATTAGCAAGTCAAACAGCCACAGAAAAATTTCATCTTGTCCTCTGTCCCAGGCCAAAAGTACTCAGGCAAATGATGCATTTTGTAGAAGCAGCTCTAGGATATGTCATGCATCCAGAATGTAAAGTATTTTCCCTGAAAGAATCCTTACCAACATAAAAACAAAAGCATCCAAACTCTGTTCACTATAATGAATGCTTTTCCAAAATTCCTTTTTTAAAACTAACACGTTGTTAACTTTAAATGAAAACAATGGTATGATATTAACAACATTTTTAAGCACTCTACAAACATATGTGCATATGTGGTAATCTATATATATAAAGAAGAGCGTATGTATGTGTGTATGTATGTGTGTATGTATGTTTGTTCCACATAGGCTCCGCAACGCCTGGACCAATTCGCGCCAAACTCGGCACGCGGGTGCCTTGGCCCCCCCGAAACCATCGCTGCGCGGTTTTGGAACGGATCGCGCCCCCACAGGCGCGGGTACAAGCGAATTTGTGGTTCTCTGTGGGTGGCTATGGGCTGAACCGAACATTCCGAGGCTCTGGTGATGTCATGATGAGATGCAAATGACATGCGGAATCTTCAGGCAGCAACTGAACTCTTGACAGTTGAAGACAAACAACAGCAAACAGGTTTCACGCAGGCAAACCGATACAATGTGTTCTGTGGACATGTGGGCGGTCCCTGCTTGGCAGTGGACAGTTGGCACCAGGTGCTGTGGCTGTTGCTCTCTCTGAAAGTTTTACTTTCACTGTGTAACGTAAGGCAATTGGGCAGGTGCAACCAAAGTCTACAAAGATGAAACAACAGTGTACACAGGAAACACCTGAGGAAAAAACAACAATGACTTGCAACGCTACATCACAGAGCTGCTACATCTAGAGCAACAGAAACAGTACAGCAGCGTGACAAAAGACTCCACGATAAGAGAGACAGACAACGTCACAAACAACTACAGGATATGAAACAGAGGGCTACTACACCTAGAGCAACAGATACAGTACAGCAGCAGGGATGGGACATATAAACACCCGGGCACACATGTGAGTGTGGGGGGGGTCAAGGATGGGACATATAAAAACCCAGGCACACATGTGAGTGTGGGGGGGTCAAGTATGGGACATATAAACACCCGGGCACACATGTGAGTGGGGGGTCAGGGATGGGACATATAAACACCCAGGCACACATGTGAGTGGGGGGGGGTCAGGGATGGGACATATCAACACCCGGGAACACATGTGAGTGGGGGGGTCAGGGATGGGACATATAAACACCCGGGCACACATGCGAGTGGGGGGGTCAGGGATGGGACATATAAACACCTGGGCACACATGCGAGTGGGGGGGTCAGGGATGGGACATATAAACACCCGGGCACACATGCGAGTGAGGGGGGGGCAGGGATGGGACATATAAACGGGTCATCTGTATGTCTGGTGAGTGGGGGGGGGTCAGGGACGGCACCTATAAACACCCGGGCGAAGCCGGGTACATAAAAGCTAGTACTAAAATAAACAATGATTCTCACCTAAATATCATTATAATAACATTAGACACATACAATAATTCTGATTGCAGACAGGGAAAGAAAAAAAGTCCAAAAATGCTCCATTAGTATTTATTTTAAAAAAACCAAATATTTTTTTAAAACGTTTGGTTTCCATGCTTGTTTAAATATAATCTTCTCTCTTGCTCAGATGCTAACTTCTAACATAAGAACAAGAAGAGCCCCACCGGATCAGGCCCAAGGCTCACCTAGTCCAGCTTCCTGCATCTCTCAGTGGCCCACCAGATGCCTCAGGGAACACACAAGACAACCAGATATGTGCATCTCGTTGCCATTCCCCTGCATCCAGCACTCCGAGGTAGCCTATCTCTAAAGTAAGGAGGTTGCACTAACCATCATGGCCTGTAGCCTGCGATGGACTTCAGAAATCTGTCCAGTCCCCTTTTTTCATTTTTTAATTACACACAAACTATATAAACAAACAAATTTGAGGGTGCAACGTACCATACACCATATTTGCACAACACATCATTCTATATCTTATTAGCCTAATTTTCTTCCCATTTGACCTCTTATCATTTATATATCATTTATCATTTATATATCAGACATATACATCATTTATCTACCTACAATTCACAGTAAGTTCCACGCTTTCTTAAAAAGAAAAAAGTTCATCCTTAAATGTCCCAAATTTCACTTTCTAAATATTCCTTTTCAACCAGGCATAAAATGGCTTCTGTTGTTCAATCTGTGTTGGTCTTTGTTACTGATCCAATATTTCTGAGAGTTTATCCATTCCACAATATCCATTATTTTTTCTATTAACTCCTCTTTCGTTGGAACTTTGATATCTTTCCAATATTTAGCAGATACAATTCTAGCTGCTGTTAATATCGTAATGATTAAATTAGTATAATTTTCTTTATCTCTAACATCCAAAGTAATATTAATTAAAAATAATTCTGTCCAGTCCCCTTTTAAAGGCATCTAGGCCAGATGCCATCACCATGAGTCTCTATGAGTCATTAACTTATGAGTCTCCAGACAAAATATAGAAAATCATTCAGAATGTTTGGTACAATGTTGTTTCAGGATAACATCAGAGGTAATCAGAGATGGCTCTTTTAACCATGCCACCATTGATAGAGGTGAGGGGGATGGTGACAAGGAATAGGGCCTTCTCAGTGGTGGTGCCTCAATTGTGGAACTCCTTCCCTTGGAATTAAGAACAGCTCTTTGGAAACTTTGCAGTGGGGTCTTGACTTTTTTGTTTCGGGTTGCATTCAACGACTGATATGACTCACTGGCATTTTAAGAAATGTTTAATGCTTGATTGTTAATTGTTGCATTCCATTGGGCTTCTCTGTGGGGATGTAGTGGTGCTGCGGGTTAAACCGCTGAGCTGTTGAGCTTGCTGACCACAAGTGTAGCAGTTCGAGACCATGCAACAGAATGAGCTCCCGTCGTTTGTCCCAGCTCCTGCATGCGCCTTGGCGTATAGTCATGCCTGCCACATGACTATGGAAACTGTCCTCAGACAAACACTGGTTCTTTGGCTTAGAAAAAGAGAGGAGCACTGCCCCCTGGAGTTGGTCACGACTAGACCATTCGGTCGCGGGGAAACCTTTATTGGGTTTTTCTAGTTTTACTATTTTATTGCGATATTGTTTATAAACATTGTAAGCCGCCTTGCGTGTCCTCACTGGGAGAAAGCCGGGGCCCAAATTCCAAAAATAAATAAATAATCCACACAAACTGCTTGTAAACGGGACTAGGGAATTCTCCTCCATATTACTTCAAGAATATTGCCAGGAAGGTTAAGATCAAAAGCAAATGTTCGACAGAAGTTGGGATGGGGGGAGGATGAAGAAGAAAATTCTTTCACAAATGGCACCATGTGATCTCAACATCCCATGTTGTTCAATACAGCAAGATTTTTTTAAATTCTTTTAAAAAACCCTGATTGCTTGGATGTAGAAGTCAACACCCATCGCTAGAGGTTTTGAAAATCACAGATCTCGTGATTTGAAAGGCAGAAAGCAATACTTGGTGTTTTTTTTCTAAGTTCCCTTTCTTAGTAATTTCATATGCTTCAAAAGTAATATAGTAAAATGTAATATAGTGTCGGCAGATGCAGCCACAGTATTATTTCTAACTGGAACAGTGATCTATTTTTCTGGAAACAATTTTGAACACCAAATGAAGCATTTTGTGCTTTTGTTTGGACACTTAACACCCAAAAGGTGGTATTTTTTTGTTTTTAATGCCTATTTATCAACCACAAAACAACAACAAAACCCTACCCATAGGCAGTGTTTCCTGGATCTGATCAGGAAATTTGGAAACTCCTCCATCAGTTTCAAAAAGAATTCTGGGGAAATATTCCTTCTTGGAAAGAGAGGAATTTTTTTTTAAAAAAGGGGCTTCCTTTTGGGGGGAAACTTGCTTTTTTGGTTGGCAGAAAAGTCGGAGGAAAGGCATGGGGAAAAAGCTCCCTGGTGAAAGTAAGGCAGGAAATCACAGTACAGTATATGCCCAAAGGAGGAAGTTTCCTGCCCTGAGAAGCCCAAAGCCTTAGAAGGAAACTCCCATCCTTTTGGTGAGCAAGTGCTGCTGGGATTTCTGCAGATCCAAGAAAGTTGCCCTGGGATGAACAGCAGCATGAGAAGAAGGACTGGGGTGGCTTGTGCATGAAGAATCCCCTGGATTGCACTGAACATATGGTCACAAATCCTATATGAGCCGAGACCCCTGGTTGTGGCTTATGGGTAGATTTCCCTGTGGAATAGCACCACATTGGTTTAGGCCTTAGATGTTACTACTGACCGGTTACCCTGTCAAGAAAGTAGCCTGTGAGCCCAATCCTATCATTTTCCCCACCATAATATGCAGCTGCGCTAAAACAGGCTATGCTATACAGTATGCTATGATGGGGAGGGGCGGAAATTGGGACACTTGAGAGGGGAAAGGGAAAAATATCCCTGCCGTGAGCTTCCCAATCACCAATAGGCCTCAAGGGGGTATGTTCGCTTCTCCCATTCTGGGTGCCAGCCTTTCCCAACTCTGGTACCCTCCCACTCTCCCCCTCCCTGTTCCACCCTCCCTGCCAACTCACTGTCCTTATGGGTGCTTCTTTCCCTGATGCCACATGCAAGGCTGCTCTGACCTCTCTGGAAGTATGTGATTATGTGATCTACCAGATTCCACTGGCCAAAAAGCAGCTACTGCTACCGGAACTCGAGTTCCAGCAGTGGTAGAGCCTATTGGGCTATGCATTATATTACTGGGGGGAAAAAAAAGGTCCTGAAAATATATCAACAAAAAATTCTGTATTCTTTTACACCCTCTATCCTGGAAACTTCATGTGGATTAAATTAGCTCCAGGAAATAGTACAACGTTCAGATTGTTGGGGTGAATGAACACTGCCAGTTGTTTGATAGGAGCCACCTTGATTGATAATTTCCGTTGTACAGCCTGTCTTGCCAGCATACCATTTATTCAGCTGATTTATCCAGCATCAAATGCCAGATGTGGTGTTAATGCCTTTCAAATAAAATGGCATCAACTATTGTAATTGCTGAATAGCAAACAATCCAAAGTATCTGAAGGATCATGGTCATGGAATCACATGACCATATTTCATCTCCATGCCGGGTCTGGGGGTGTGGGGGCCCCCAGGGTGACCGAGAGTGAGGGGTATGGCACGAGTTACCTGCGAGTCGGGTAGAGGTTCAACATGACCGATTTATTCGTGTCAGCGATTTGACATTCATGGGGGCCCGTTACTTCATGGGGACCCCCGGTAGTCCATACAAATTGTGGCGCCCACCGGGTTCAGTCCAAGGCGCGGTCCAAGTGGTGCAGTCCAAGGTCCAAGGCGCAGTCCAAGTTCAGTCCAAGTGGCGTGGGGTTCAGTCCAAGGGGTGCGCTCTTTCACAACAACCCCTTCTCCTCAGTAGGATCAGTGGTGCCGGGTTGAGTTGGGCCAGAGTTCACAGCTTGTGGGGTCCCAGCCAGTTGCGAGCCCCTCGGAAGGTTGGAGTGGGGCTGGCCTAGCTGCCCACAGGATAAGACGGTTGGTGCTTGTCCAGGCCAGACCCAAGGACCTCGAGCTACCTCTTGGGGGATACCGGATTCGCTGGGGCAAGGCCGGTTGCCTGCCTGGAACTTTGGGACTCCAGGGCTGGGAGACCCCCCCCAAGAAGTGGGGCTTGGGCTGCCCCGTCAAGGCTGGGGTAAGGTGAGGACCAGAGTGGGGCAACCTCCCACTCAGGCCTGGTCTGCCCCTCCACCTCCCTTCTCCAGCCCTTGGAGGTGCAACCTCTCCCTCTTCTGTCTGAGCTCCTTATGAGCTCCAGCCCAGTCACCCTGGGCTCCTCCCCTTCCTGTCTCATTGCCAGGCCCAGTTCTTGTGAGACTGGGCCTGTCCTTTGCAGGATCTCGCCCTTACTCAGAGAGTCACCTCAGGCTGCTTGCATGTTCCCTGAGCTCAGCCAAGCCTCCTCATGCCGGGCGTGCTGCCTTTGACTCCCCTGGGGCTCGACACCAGGCTTCCTAACCACCCACTCGTGGCTTCCCGCGGCCAAGTAAGCCCCCCATCCCTGTTCCAAGGCAGCGGGGCAGTCGCGGGGGTGACACCATACCTGTCATATGATGATTACAACTATTCTGTCATAGGCTGGTTGATTTGAAAATTCTATTCCAGGGTGCAATCCTATGCTGAGTTAGGCCGCCATAAGCTAAGGCAGCAACGTTTGTCCAGCACAAGGAACACCGTAAAGTTTGTGGACCGCTCTTGGACCACAGACGTGAGCCATCCTCCCTGACTCCTAGAGTAGTCCAAAAATGCTTTATGGTGGCCTTTGTGCTTAACAAACTTTGCTGGCTTAGTTTATGCTGGCCTAAGTCCAGTTTTCCTGCCAACCCAGCAGTTTGAAAGCACGTAAAAATGCCAGTAGATAAATAGGTACCACTTCGGTGGGAAGGTAACGGCGTTCTGTGCACTACAGCACATAGTCATGCTGGCCACATGACCACGGAAGCTTGTCCTTGGACAAACGCCGGCTCTTTGGCTTAGAAATGGAAATGAGCACCGCCCCCTACAGTTGGTCACGACTAGACCATTCGGTCTTTACCTTTTTAACTCCAGTTTAGGATTACACTCCCATTGATTGACAGAGGTAGATTTTTCATTCTTCATATGTAATATCTAATTATGGGGACTGTGGCTTGTCCATAATAAGTGCAGCATTAATAACCCCCATATTAAGTTGGGGTGTCAATCCATCATCAGTTTAAGAATAAAGTTCCAGAGAGTTTATGATTTTGGAAAGCAGTATGAAAATGTGGCTGCTGTCACCTTTCTTTACATATTCAGACTCTGGGTAGTTATAAAAATAACCTGCATGATTTTCCGAGCACTCTCATGATTCAGAGGCGGGCATAATTATTCTTAAACATATGGCATAATGCCGACCTTACGTCTTCAAGCTGGCACCATGTGTCAGCTAAACAGCATGCTCTGTATTTAACAAGATGGCAAACAATGAGCACGATGTCCTTGTAATGTTGTCACCATGATGGGATTATGTGTTGAACTGAGGTGATGTGCGGGTAACACCCGAATCCAGAACTGCCCGCTCCTGTAGGAGAAGTGGTACTCAAATGGCTATTGCTGCATCCTGCAGAGGTCAGGCAGCTGCTGGAGGCTCCTTGGAAGAAGGGGACATTCATCCTCTTCCTATGGGGAAAATCCCACCACCTGCAATGGGGCTCCTTGGCTCACCACTGGGTATTTGGCTCGGTGAATTGAGCAGTTCCATGTTGGGCTGCACAAGCAAGGCGAGGGGATAAGACCTGGTGGTGGAAGCCACTGTTGTGTCCTGCCCCCTTTGCTAGCCCACTCCCTCTCCTCCCTCTGCCCAGTTCCTCCCCCTTCCCTGCCTCCCCCTGCCAGAAATGGACTTACTGGCGGCCGGCACTGCTGAAGTGCCATCCATCCGTCTGTTCATCCATTGGAGCCAGGCGTTCACTGAATGCTGCCCCAGCGCGAGTAGTAAGGTGTCGCAGACGTGCTTTATGGCACATTTGCGACACTTTTAACCAGCAGTACACATGTACTCCCAGCAATAACGGGCTCAGGATTGATCCCTAAATTGCTATTAGCAGGCATCAGATCAACCTCATGCACTGCAGGCATGGATGGAGAATATATTGTGGTGAAATGGGAGTAGCTCACCTATGTGAAGTTTGGTCAGCATGGGGACAGCTCGTTTGATGCCATCTTAGACACCTAAGATGTAAAAGTAATCTCCTTTAGGACCCCATCCTATCCAACTTTTGAGTGCCGATGCAGCCATGTCAATGGGGCATATGCTGCATTCAGCTATGGGAGGCAATCACGGAGCTCTTCTCAAGGTAAGCAAATATTTGTTCCCTTATCTCAGGGATGAATTGCAGCTGCATTGGCGCTGGAAAGTTGGATAGGCTGAGGCCCGTAATGGGATTTCTACAAACTCAGGTAGAGCCCTTTGTTCTACATGTAATTCCATCTGTGAATGGCAATTTTGAAACTTCTCAACGTGGAATGAGCATTGATTAGATATTCAAACTGTGGGTCGGGACTCACTTGGTGGGTCACAACCTGATGTCAAGTGGGTCGCGGAAAGCTGGGAGCAGCCATCTTGGAAACTGCAGACCTTACTCTTGTTATATTCCTTTAGAGAATGCTAACAGTTCGAATTTTCAAGTGAGGGTTGTTTTTTTAATTTTGTTTTTAGTTCAGTGCTTTTACATCATTTTGTCCTACTCTTGCTTTCAGAAGTGCTATTTTATTATGTTACAATGATAGCACTTCCTGCTTGATGATGCCACTTCCTGCCACAACATCACTTCCAGGTTAATGACATCACTTCCGGTGGGTCCCGACACAAGTGCCATTCGGAAAAGTCGGTTCCGGTCTAAAAAGTTTGAATACCAGTTGGATAAGATCATGAAACAGAAAGGCCGCAGTCTGGCTATGAGATGAAATTGCAAAATGACATTAATTTCCAAGAGAAAGAGATGTGTGCAACATTTGCACATTATTGACAATATGTTAATATTTTGTGATATGTTTTTGTAAAACAGAAAATCTGAATAACTGGGTGTTCCTGCAAACAGTGATATAGCAAAGAAGAGCGAGGCAAAACATTTCCAAAGTCTGGATTGTGGCACTTGCCTTCCTACCTTGATCTCTCTCTCAGCTCTAGGGCAAAAGAGCTGTCCCCTATAGCAGCATTCCTTTAGAGGGCTCCATGGCCCCTTGGCGGATAAGAGACTTGTCCTTGAAACCTCTGTGGAATCTCTCTTTCTTTCCATTTCAGCTCGAGGTTATCATTCGAGTACCTTTTAATGATACATATCATTCCTTGGTTCATACATGGAAGTCATACAAATTATTGATTTTCATCCAAGATCATTAAGAATTTTTAACACAGACCTTGGCTGCAGAGATAAAAAGAAGCCTTATTACTGAGCTTAACAAAGGTTAATTTTGGCATGTAATTAACTCATCATCTGGTAGCACAAAGACAACTTTTATGAGTTCATTCACACATACGATTTTAAAGTTCAAAGGAGCAGGGATGGTTTTAAAATAGCAGAGCAGTGAAAGCTGTTCTACAGCACTAATATCCTTATGCCTTCAGACTTTTTTTTTTATCAAGTTGAAAAGGAATGGAGAATCGTGGTGAAAATGGAGACAAACTATATTTTTTAAAAAGTGACCAGAGGAACATTAATCTTCTCAGGGAAATGTGTTGCTAGGAGGCAAGGAGCATCAGAAATGAAATTAATCTATCCTGTACTGAACATGCTGCCATGTAATGGGTCTTCTATGTACAAAGTCTAAAGCAGTGGTCAGGGAACAGGGGTAAATTACCCCAAATGGGGTAAAAATGAAATTCCTGGGGGTAATGGACGGTCGCACTGCCGAGACACAGCCGGGCATGCATATGAATCTATATGCATGCCCGGCTGTGTCTTGGCAGAGTGACCGTCCATTACCCCCATTCCGGTTCCATTGCTGATTTATAATTAATCAAATAAAAAGCAATGGATTCCAATATGTAATTTTTTTTCTTTTGTTCTGGCGGGGGGGGGGTAACATTGGAGTATCTAAATATATTTTGGGGTAAAAGGTAAAAAAGTTCCCTGACCCCTGGTCTAAAGGGTCCAGATAAGCAGATTCTGCTTTGAATCATGGTTTGGCTGTACAATGTAGAGGCTCACTTGTCATGAATATAGAAGATCCATCAGCTTCCACCTTTGGCTCCATGCTGATATACTGTGTACTCGGGGAGGGGGGAATATTTATTTTCTCCATCAAGTGCAAGTCCAGCTAAATTAGGATGTACCGATGGAGGGTGTACCAGGGCGCAATCAGTGGTGGGATTCAAATAAATTAACAACTGGTTCTATGACGTCATAGCTGGAGCAAAAAAAAACCCCGAAGCCAGGTAAGTGAGTGGGCGGGGCCCGGCCATTTAAGAACTGGTTCTATAGAACCTGGGCGAACCCCCTGAATCCCACCACTGGGCGCAATCCTAAACTGAGTTAGGCTGGCATAAACTAAGCCAGCAAGTTTAGCCAGTACAAGGGCAACCGTAAAGTATGTTTGGACCAGTCTCGGAGTCAGAGAGGTCAGTACACAGACGTGAGCCATCCTCTCTGACACCGAGAGTAGTCCAAACATGCTTTATGGTGGCCCTTGTGCTGGCCAAACTTTGCTGGCTTAGTTTATGCCGGCCTAACTCCAGTTTAGGATTGCGCTCTCAGTTTGTTTAGAAGACATTAGAGTTATCACTGAATTTTGCCTTTTCTAAAGAGTGGGTAAGCCTGCTCAGATGAAACATGTGTGCAATCCCAGGGGAGGGGGAAGAAAAGAGTTTTGATAACTTTTCTATTTGAAGTGTGGGAGAAGAGTATCTCCTAAAATTGCAACCGAGTTTGACCAAACGCCAACATTTTGAGATGGAATTACATGTTCTTGTTTGGGGAAACCCTCTTGGAAAGGGAAGCAAAATGAGTTTGAGAAGATCAGCCCAATTTCTTGGGGGCTAGTTGTGGCTCTAGAAAGGAGATTAATGAAAAATGTTTTCCTTATCCCAGACCTCACAGCTCATAATGCTTATGCTCTGAAAGTGAAATAAACTGACTGAGGGCACAATCCTAACCAACTTTCAGCATTAACATAGCCGTGCCAATGGGGCATATGCTGCATCCTGCAGTGGAGTAGGAGTCACAGAGGCCTTCTCAAGGTAAGGGAATGTTTGTTTCATCACCTCAGAGCTGCATTGCCCTTACACCAGTGCTGGAAAGTTGGATAGTGCCCTGATACTTTAGCTTTCCACAAGATTCCAGCCCTGCTAACTGGGCAAGAGGCACTTTTTCAAGTGGTGCTACTCTTATATTTAGCAGGGGGAGAGCAATTGTCCCTCTTCACCCCAGCACAGTGTCTTTCTCATGGCTGTTGCTGGTGGTGTTCTCCATTCTTTTATATTGGGAGCCCTTTTGGGACAGGGAGCCATTTAACTTTAATGTTGTTATTTGCCTGTAAACCGCTTTGTGAACTTTGTGTTGCAAAGCTACTAAATACTAAATCACTAAATACTAGTGATTGATACTAGTGATTGATTCAAATGGGGACTTGGTTTTTTGCAAATGAAAGGTAGGCACTCCGTAACATCTTACATCCTGCGACTTTCCAGGATTCTGTTGTTGTTGTTGAAACCTTTATTGGCATTACTAGTAAAAGGTAACAATAAATAAAACCATGCACAAAAACAAAGTAAGGCACACGACACACATATAACATAAACAATCTAGACCACGTTTGTTGGAGTGTTTCTGAGAATCTCGTTCAGATAACTGGCCACTGCAAAAGTTAGAGAATCATTGTCATCCTTCATAAACACAGAAAGAATAGAGTCACTAGACGCAGAAAAACAGGATTCTGTTTTAGAGCTGTTGTGGACCCAGCCAATGGGCTGCCCAGGGACGGAGTAGGAGGCGTTTAGCCCCCTTGTTGTTTCCCTGCCCCGTGCACCACTTTACTCCGTGCACCACACCAGGCTCCTTTTTGAAGCCGTGCAATGGCAGGGGTGGGCGGGAAGGCCGAAACTGTTTGCCTCTCAGAAAGGTGAGGTGCCTCATCACTGCCCTCCTCCCGCCACAGGAGCACTGTACCCGGGGCTCCCCCCCCCCGGACATAATGGTAGGTCCATTACTGTTTTGGAGCAGGTGGGTTGATCATTTGGAAAATGTGTCATTGCACAAGTCTGTTATGCCAAAGTTGTCTCTTCATTGGTCAACAGAGTAGTTCCAGGATAAATGTGGATTTTGCCACATGAAATAATATCACATGGATTTTAGCTATTCCGCATAGTTAAAAACAAAAAAAAACACCTTTTATTTTTGAGCCCAAATGAAGGAGTGATTCAAATCTGAATTAGCTGGCATGGTCCAGTTGTTTCCTGGGATGGTCCCATTTCAGAATGCAGGTCTGCAAGGGCCTTCCTGTCTCCCTCAAGTTGAAAAGTTACAAGCTTTCTCCCCAGAATAGTTTCTCCATGTGGAGATTATGGGTTATGAAAAATGCAGGAGTCCTTACAGATGATCCTTCCACATACATTGAGAAGAGACTTGATAACATGTTTCTTAAGGGCTGGTTCACAAACAGGTGGTGGGGCACAGAAGCAAGCCTTGGATTTGTGCACTGTCCCAATTTGCACTATAACTGGAGCCTATGAACAGGAACGGGGCCTATGCACAGCAGCCCCTGTTCTCATTACAGCTCATGTACATGGTTGTGGGATGGTGCGCTCCCTCCCATGGATCCCTCAGACAAGCTATGCCCAGGCCACACATGAATGAGTGGATGCTTGAATTGGCTCTAATGTTTTGCAAGCAATGCAGATTCTTGTTTACTTAGCTCAAGTGATAGGTGGAACTTCTCAAGTTCTGTTCTCACCTTCAAAACATGGGCCTCCAGGATCATGCTATGCTAGTCACTGGTGCAACCAGAAGCCCTGTCCTTCACATGCTCCTTCTGTGCGTGTTGCAAAGGTCTGAATGGGGCTGGATAAGATGGCTGTTGGCTGTTCTCTGTTCTCACAGGAATGGTGAGTGGCTCTGATAGACCCAATGCTGTTCCTTCAGAGCCAAGACGGACACACCCATTGGTCCAAGGATGAAGATGCCTGACCCAGAATGTTCTGTGAAGTTCTGATGAATGAGAACAAGAGTTATATGGAATTGCATGGCTCAGCAAATGGCACACAAAATCTTCCTAAGCAGAACATCTGATATGGAAATGTTCAATTCCAGTACTGAATCTCCAGCTCACCCTGATCACTTAAGCATGAAATTTATCATAAGATGTTCCTTCATTCTTAGTCCCATCAAACCCTGGCAATTTGTGAGAAACTTTCCTGCAAACAGAATCAGAGACACTGACAAACTGAATCCTCATTAAAACAAAGAAAGGTTAAGGGGAAAAAATAACCTATTTAAAATGAGGTAACTCACCAGTCTTTGAGCTGTAAATTGACAATAGGATTTATATAAATCCATAATTGTATCTTTTTACCTGCAGTTAGGCTGGTTAATGATGAAAAAAGTGAATAGCCTATCGTGAGGTTTTAATGAGGATTCTGTGCTCTTTTTTTTTTGCCGAGTTAAAAAAAATCCACCAAATTAAATTTCTGCCAATTTACTCCATTGCAAATTGAGCACCACCCTGTGTGCAAAAAAACTACCAAGTACCTTAAATCAGTTACAGCTAAATGTGTAAGTCAGCGTGTGCTGTAGCCTTTAGTCATGAAGAATATATTAGATTTTAAAAATAAATGGCTTTCTGCTGAGTCTTCATTGCAATGGCTTTCTGACTTTTAATTAAATTTTCAGTACTTGGAGGTGCTTCTTCATGTACTTTGGACAGAGAATTCACAATGTATGTATCATTATGTGCTGAGGACAAAAACCAAATTGAAGATTATTAAGCTTGTTCTTTTCTTTATTATTCACTAGTAAGATACACGGCAAATGTATTACTTTCCATTGTAGCACAAGAATACAGCATTTATTCTACGACGGGATTCTAGAAGAGTGAAACTTCCTAAATGGAAGATGATTAGCCCTTCCATTGTAAGTTGTTAAATGGTACTCATTAAACATTTGTGGCCTATTTCACTGGTGCTAACTTAATTGAATGAAAGTTACTAAAAACTGGTTTATGTTAGTAAAAAAGTGGGAAAGGGAGAAAGCTGAAATCAACTCGAGGCCTAAAGACTAGAATAGGAATTTGCAGTTTTTGTGCATAGCAAGAATTTTCTAAGGGAGGTGAACTATCTCATTGTTAAGGCTGGGATCAAAACAACTTGATCAACTGACCCATCAAATGAATTAAACAATTGCCAAGTGTTTAAAATCATTAGTATATTAGGAGCCCAAGCCTATGTTTCAGATAATCCCTGCTAACGGGGCGAGAGCAGTGATGTCATGCAGGGGGTACGCGGGGGTACGCGAGTACCGGTTTCTAGGATTACAGCTGGCTCCGCCCATTCGCCCGCCCACTTGTCGACTCCGCCCTCTGCAACATTTGAATTTCCTGCATGTTTGAGTTGCCTGCATGTTCTCAGAGCCAGGCAGGCAGGCAGGCAGCGAGCGGAGCCTTTCCTTTCCTTGCCACTGAAAAATGAGTTGCTCTGGGATTTTAACATGATGCCAGGCCTCCTTAACATGTTCTGGGGGTGCTGTGGAATACTGTTGCAACTGTTGGGTCAGTTTAAAATCATCTGAGGCCTCAAAAAGGGCTTTTTTCATGTCACTTCCTGCCACGACATCACTTCTGGCTTATGACATCACTTCTGGTGGGCGGGTCCCGACACATGCCAATCAAAAGTGAGTACCTGTTCTTAAATCATTTAGATGACACCACTGGGCGAGAGGCATTTCTTTCAAGTGGTGTCCTCTTAATATTTAGCAGGGGGAGAGCAATTGTCCCTCTTCCCCTCAGCACAGTGTCTTTCTCGTGGCTGTTGCTGGTGGTGTTCTCCATTCTTTTAGATTGTGAGCCCTTTTGGGACAGGGAGCCATTTAACTTTAATGTTATTATTTGCCTGTAAACCGCTTTGTGAACTTCGTGTTGAAAAGCAGTATATAAATACTAGTGATTGATTGATGGATGGATGGATGTTTCCCCAGCGCCCAGGGCTACAATGCCCTCCCCTTGCCTAGAACTGTTGTTGCGCCATCCGAACTACACTGGCGCATGAGCAGTGCACCATGGTCTTGAGCCAGCGCCCTTGGGTCACCAAAGTCACCAGAGCCAACATGAGGTCCAAAGGCACCAACGGCTGAACATCGGGCTTAGGATTGTACCCTCAATGACTAAGGGCCCAATACTATCCAACGTTCCATTTGCATGGGGGGGGCAATTTTAACATGATGCCAGGCCTCCTTAACATGTTCTGGGGGTTGGATAGTATTGGGCCCTGGGTGGCATGCCAGTGGAGCCCATGGCCAAGTCTCTATTTCCACCTGCTGCCAAGCCTCTATTTCTACTGCCACCACCACCTGCCCTCTGGAGCTCTCTCAAGGGCCAGGCAGGCCGCGCGCAACGCCTCACTGTCTTCTGAAAGTGTTCTAATGCCTTGGGAGTGCCTTTCAACAGTACTTCCTGTTTTTGTTAGAAAACTGGAAATATTGTTTCCAGTTTTCCAAAGGCAATAGAATGTTTTTAGAAGGCAGCAGGGTGTTGTGCGAGGGTCTGGAATTCCAGGTAGGGTGGGGTGTGGCAGTCGCTGGAGGGGTGGTAGCAGTCTGTGGTCCTGGCACTGGGGGGCAAATGGGCCAGCGACCTGACTGAGCTGCCATGTACTGCATCCTGTGGTTGGGGGGCATTCAAGGAAGCCTCCTCAAGATGTTTGTTCCCTCATCTTGGGGTTGCATTGCAACTGCAGTTGGATTGCTGGAAAGTTGGATTGGATTGGGCCCTAAGACATAGAAGTGAGGTACAAATTCTGGAAAGAAAGAACTCAGAGCCCTGGATGCAGCCTCTCCCATTCCAGTTTGGGAATGACAGGAAACATGAGCCAGCTGAATATTAAAAACCCACAGCAGCCATGTTGATTCATTAACAAACATTGAAAATCCACAGTACCAGGACTGTACTTCTATTAGGACCAAGCAAAATGCCACAAACCCTGACTTCTTTGTCTGTTCACTACTTTGTGGTGTTGTTGCTGGTCCCAAACAAGGTTTTGTCCAGTGGTAGAATCTACCTGCGCTAAAAACCGGAACGCAGGAAGTAGCTACCGGGACGCACAGTTGATTGGCAGTTCCTGTGCACGTCCTCGCTTCCCCCGCAGTCTACTGCCTGCCTGCCTGCCTGCCTGCCTGCCTGCCTGCCTGGCTGAAACCTCCAGCTGCGGACGTGCAGGGCGCAGGCGCGGCCAGCCCCATTCGCATATTGCAGGGGCGCGTGGCAGCGACAACTGCAGTGGGCGGAGCCAGCCCTACACGGAATGCAGGAGCACGCAGCAGTGATGACTGCAGCGGGCGGAGCCATCCCTACATGGAACAACCGGAATGGCATTCCGGAGCGTCCTGGCTACATGACATCACTGGTTTTGTCCCACTGGAGCTACTGTATCTTTTGATATTTAAAGGACAAAAGGCTAGGAATTGTTTTGGATGGGGGTGGGTGGGGAAATCTGGCCAGCCCTACCTGAATTGCCGCAGCCTGGCAACAATGTCCCGGGTTCCTTCACTTTTGTAACCTGCTCCTTCCTGTCAGATCGCATTTGTGTCAAGTCCTGCTACCTCGGCACAAACAGCACTTCCCTCGACTTCTGCCTCCTAGTGGGCTGTTTGAAGGAGGCTATACATATGTATTAACTTATTAAGCAGTGGTATAGATTCTCACAAGTTGAAACACAAGGCATGCTGTGCCTATGCTCCAGTGTCTCCAGGAGGCCCCAGATTAATAGAAAAGCAAATGGAGCATCTGTGGAAGGCCGTGTGATTAGAGCTTCCCCCCCCCACACACACACACCTCAAAGTCAAAAGCAGGGAAAAAACAACACTGCATGCGAAATACAACCACCACACACAAAAATGGGTGATACAATATGCAAAGTCTGTTCGCAGTTCCAACTGCAGCAGTCAGCAAAATATTCAGCCCCACACCAGGCACAGCATCACTGCCCTTCCGTTATGGGCGCTAATTGTTTTAATCGGCATTAAAATGCTGGAATATGTCACAGTCCACATAGATGACAATTTCTCTTTTGGATCTCACCTAACCTTTGTTGTAGCTCAGTTCAGGGTAAAGTCTACCGATCAGAGCAGGAAAGGAATTCTAATTCCTATTTTGTTGTTGTTGTTGTTGTTGTTGTTCTGCTGTACTGTTGTGGAGCTTAATAGCAGCTTTGAATATTCATTTCAATGTTAACATTTGAATGGGTTACAATGTTCAGATTGTCTGGATTAAAAAACAACAACAACCCAGAGACATCAACATTTCTGGAAGTTGATTTTCAGTGCTTGTTCACTATGGTTTTCATAACCATGTTCACTTTTTAAAAATAAAATAAAATTTAAGCACATGCCTAAGTGGGACGTGGTGGCGCAGCAAGTTAATCCGCTGTTGCTGGGCTTTCGACTGCAAGGTTGGGAGTTCAAGACTGCGCGACGGAGTGAGCTCCCGTTGCTTGTCCCAGCTCCTGCCAACCTAGCAGTTCGAAAGCACCTAAATGCAAGTAGATAAATAGGAACCACTTTGGTAGGAAGGTAACGGCATTCCGTGCGCGATGGTGTATAGTCATGCCGGCCACATGACCATGGAAGCTTGTCCTTGGACAAAACGCCGGCTCTAAAGGCTTTGAAACGGAGATAAGCACCGCCCCCTACAGTCGGTCATGACTAGACCATTCGGTTGTGGGGAAACCTTTACCTTTAAGCTATTTTAAATTGATTTGTGCATGTTCCATTGTTCTTCTGATCTGTGTGATAAACGTCTGAGGGCCCAATATGGGCCCAGTTCTGGTGGTAAGTCCTTACCACTGGCAAAAGTGTAATAAAGCACTTCTAATGCTGGCAGTTACTGCTGGTACTGGGCCAGTGCCAGGACCCAGTGCCAGGAGGACCCAGCGCAAAGCCAGGCAATGGTAAGTCTCACTGCCAGTGGCAGTGAGTTCTTTGGGGGCGGGGTGGGGGCGGAGCGAGCCCAGGCAAGGCCCAGGCCACACAGCCTAACACGGAGAAGCTCAAATCTGCACCAGCAAAATAGATGGCAGAGACTTGAGGAGGCACCAGAGGCAGATCTAAGGGGGGGGCAAATCTGTAAGTTTTGCAAGAAGCCTTACCTTGCAGTGGAAATCACTCCTCTCCTGCACCGTTTTAGCCAATCCTCACAGGGAACAGCAACTTCTTGGCGTTGCTTACTGGCTACAGCAGCAAGGGAGAGGAGGGATTTACACGACAGGGCAAGGCTTCTTGCAAAACTTACAGATTTGCCCCCCCCTTAGATCCGCCTCTGGGAGGCACATTGCTGGGTCAGTGCTTTTACCTGGGGGAAGGGGACATTCGTCTCCTTCCCCCAAGGAGCTTTCAATGGCTGCAATAGCACCCATAGGATGCAGTGGCAGTCACTTTGGCACTGTTGCTCCTACTGGGGCTGGGCAGCTTACGATTGATCTGTAAATCATCCCTTATACTTTTTATGCAAGGTTTCCTCAACACAAAGCACAACGACATGTGCTTTTTGACTGGTCAACCACATTCCTCCTTGACTGACCCCCCCCCCAAATGATCCCTTCCACAAAACAAAGTTGAGTGAACTTTATTGGAACTCATACTGCCCAATCATATCCCCCAACATTGGCATCAGCGCAGCTACACGAGCTGCATCCAATGGCGGGTGGAGGGGTGATCAGAAGACCTGTCAGAAATAAGTAGAAAATTTGTTATTTTCTTCTGTGTAAGCATCCTGGTGGCCAATGGGTCTCTTTAGACCCATACCAGCTATACAGTACAGTTGGTGTAAGTCCAAGGAGAATAAGGGGGCAGGGTGGGGTGAAAACTGGGGGATAAAATCTGGCATACACGTTTGCCACTGAAATTCTCCCCCTCCGCCAGTCCCCTGCCCTGCCCTCCCCCTCCCCCTCCCCACCCTGGAATGATCCTGAACACCCCCTTTCCCTCACCAACTTCCTGGCACCAGCAGAGTCTCAGAACTGGGGCCACACACAGCGCTTCTCACAGTTTGTGGCAGCCTACCAGCAGCGTGTGACTGTGGCCCAGCTTTTGCGCCGTTGTAAAGTGCCTTGCCCAGTCAGAATGATTTTTCCAGCAGTGCAAGGCCACAACAGGATTGGGGCCAAAGTCTGCGCTTTGGCAACGTCAGACTGCCAGACCACTCTCAAAAGCTTGGTGCTGCTATGCAGAGCCTGATGTCAATAGCCTCTGAAGTTCCTCTCCTTCCCAAATGAAATGTCAGCAGAGTTATGATATGAGCTTGGATCCAATGATACGCTTTGGATGTACTTCCTTCTCAAAGTCCAAAATGGGGATGGGGATCCATCACTCAAAAGGAATATCTCAACTATTCCCTTGTGCCCATGCACATCTTTGGACTCAAACCGAGGTTTTGTCCAAGCAATGAATTCCAGTGGATATACAAGTAGATTAGCCCTTATCCTGACTTCCAAAATCCAGACTATTCTGAAATCCAGCCATTTCTGTCCAAGACATTTTTTTTTCATTCTGTCATGTGAACACTAGAAGGTCTAGTGCTCATTCCCATGTGCAGTGCAGGTACAGGTTGTAAGTTCTATACTCTGCTCTGTGGTGTGTACCTGTATAGGCATTGTTGAAAAAGGTTCAAAAGGCCAGCAGGCAGGTAAATGGGTAACAGAGGAAAGAGCAAGAGGAAGCATTTCTGCTTATATTTATGCAATTATTCCGAAATCAAGCCAGCTTCCGGTCCCAAACAGTCCAGATAAGGGACATTCAACCTGTAGCGCAACCTGTATACCAGTTTGGTATAAAATAAAAACTCATTGTATTCCACTCCAGTTAATGATTCATCTTTTAGATTTAGGGGAAACTTAGTATGGTGACACAGATCTAAATCATTGAAAGTGACAGGCAGCGCAATCGTATGGACTGCGCAGCGTCAACGCATGGGGTTGCATCAATGCTGCGTGTTTAGTGCTGATGCGGGGGGGGGCAATCAGCACCCCCACCTCGGCACTAAGGCAAAGGGACTGGTTCTGTTGCACCCACGCAGCGCCTCCCTCGCGTCAGCTGAAGCCGGCCAGCGCGAGGGAGGTGCCATGTCGAGGCGGCTCGGGGATTGGCAGGATTCAGCCATATTGGGATCCAAGGAGTGCATAGGGGAGGCTGGAGCCTCCCGTACCGTAAGGGAGCAAATGCTCTCTCACTGCAGGGAGGCTCCAGCCTCTCCTATACTGCACTGGCTATGGCGTTGGCTGGCTGGCCTTGCAATTCCAGCGCAGTATAGGATTGCACTCATAATGTACATTTTGCAGTTGGGCACCTTAATTGCAGATCCTCAAGTGTAGATTGGAAAGTACACTCATTTCCTGCATTTGTAAGGTTGTTTAACAAAAGAAAAACCAAACAAAAACTTAATGGCTTCATAGTACGAGGCTCCAAATAGTAGTTGGAATTACATGAAACCACCACATTAAGACCGCTTTAAAATGTCTGATCTCAGCCCAAGGCAAATTACAGATCTCCTTATGAGGACAATATCTAGCCCATGCAATATCTATCACCATACCACTGCAGAAGAGCATTTTATTTCAGTTCTGAAATTCAGAGAGCGGAGCAGTTCTCCCACCTTTAGCTAAATGGTTTTAGATACCAGAGTTAAAAAAGACTTGCCTGAGATCTTGGAGAGCCACTGCCAGTCAGAGCAGGCAAGCAACAGGGGGGCTTGATAGTCCAATGGTTCGGCTTAGTAGTACAAGGTAGTTTATGTGTTTGTGGTACCTTTTCCAGGTTGAAGAAAAGGATGAATATTGGCCTTAATGCTTCTAATGCCACTGTCAAGGAGAAATGGGGATTCACTACTTCCTCACACAAAAAAATCCCACAGAACTTGAGAATACAGTGGCAGAGAAAGCATGTGTTAAACCCATCATGGATCTGTGGGATCCACCCAGAAGTGGTTGGAGAGCAGTCCTTTGATATAAAGAGCAGAGCGTTTTTTGCAGCAAGGCTGAGAGGGAGAGCAGTATCTCTGCATTGTCGTAAAGAGGGAGAAGTGGCACGTTTTGGTGAGATTGACGATGGGTAGAGATGAGGCAAGATACAGGCTTTGAGCCTGTTCATCTGGGTGGATGGTGACACTGTCTATCAACTGATAAAGTCGATAAAGGGTGAGTGGGGGGAAAGATGAACAGTTCACTCTTGGACTTGTTGAGCTTGAGCAGTGGCATAGCTAAGTGGGTGGTGAGTGGGTGGGGGTCAGGTGCTTCAAGTACTACAACCCACACACCCAATGGCCAGTCCAGAGGCCTTCTGAGGCTCACGGCCTCCCCAGGCCTCAGAAGTCCTCCTGGAGGCCTTAGAAACGCACTTCCAGTTTTTCGCAAAAGCCAGAAGTGTTTTCTGGAGGCCCTCTGAGGTGGGAGGGGTGCTGTTAAAAATGTATGGGCCCCAGATGCCAGAACCCCTCTCTATGCCACTGAGCTTGCAATGGTGATGAAGAAGCGCCCTAGCTGAAATGTCAGGCAAGCAGTTGAAGATGCAAGAAAAGAAGAAAGAGGAAAGCAATGAATCTGGGACATCCAGCTACATACCATCAACTTATAGGTTTAGGTCTTTTTTCATTGGAAAGGAGTTGCTTTTTTCCATGGCAAGGAGTCAAAAATGTGACCCACATCCCTGCAGGGCACTCTGCCACTTCAGGATTCTACTATCTCATTCTGTTGCATGTCTAGACCAGGGTTTATTCATTTCCTTTTGGGAAGGGCTTGGGAATTACATCTCTGGCCTTTCCCCTGTGCTTTGTCCATGAGGAGTTGTACAATGATTTTGGCTTAGCCTTCTATGGCACCCCATCTTTCTAAATGGACATCTAAGGGTGCAATCCTAACCAGCTTTCCAGGACTGGGGTAAGGGCAATGCAGCTTTGAAATGAGGGAGCAAACATTCCCCCACCCCCAAACTGCAGGATGCAGCACATGCCCCACTGGCACAGAGGATTGCACCCTCAATTCCACAGTATGCTCCACTTGGGGGATGTACAATTGTTTCCCTGCATCTTGAACCAAGGATCCTTAGAACCCCTGGCCGTTCCTGTGCCAACCACACTCTCCCAATCTCTCCCGCTTGCTCTGCTGCCCCCCTTGCCTCCACTGTCACCATTCATATCAATGAGGTGGCAACAAACATCTCTTGCATTATTTGTGCTTGCACAGTGAAAAGGCAGAGCCTTAGGAAAGCCTCTCAGACTAATTTTGTGGCGAGTGCAATCTTAAATCTCGCTTACTATCCACGACTTTGACAGAGGAAGAAGTCTGAGTGTGGTTTTTCACATTCTGTGAAGGTTTTACGATGTTGAACCTTGAAAGTGACTATCCTGATGGCACAGTTGGCTCACAGCTGCGGGTACACTTACTGTCTCTGTAAATGAAATAATGCACTCTAGAGCACTCTCCCTTCCTAGGAACAAGACTCATGAGCAGCTGTTGCCGCCTTTCTGTATAACATATGAAGGATAAAAATATACCCCCCTTCCATATGAAGCAAAGCTTGGGCCCTTGGAAGTGACACCAAACACCTCTTCATGTGAAGGACAGGCTGACAAGCAAGCTCACTGCCAGGCCGAGAGGCTCACCTGGTCCCTGACACTATTTCCTAACCCTTCAGGCTGCTTCAGGTTCACTGCAAAGGAGCCAAGAAGGGACAAAAGGAACTTGGAAAGCCACAACAATGGCCAAGTCCACTCCATTGTCAAATTAAGGGAATTGGGGTGGAGGCCCATCCAGGACTAGAAAAAGGCAGGCAGTGTGGCCTGAAAGGAACCAAGAGCCAAATCCTAACCAACTTTTCAGCACTGACATAGCTGTGCCAATGGGGCATGTGCTGCTTCCTGCAGTTGTGGGGGGGGGACAATCACGGAGGCTCCTCAAGGTAAGGGGATGTTTAACTTAAAGCTGCGTGGCCCTTGCCCTGGTGCTGGAAAGTTGGTTAGGATTGTACTATCAGCCTTGGCGGATGCCATGTTCAAAGCTATGTTGCACCTGCTGTTTTCTTCTGCCATTTTCTTGCCTAGGAATTCCTCAGGATCCCTTCCAGGTGGTCTTAGGTGTACATTTCTGGGGGACCCATACTCCCAAAAGGAGGAGAGAGCTTCTTTTTACTCCAAGGAAGGATCCATAGGAGACGGGAGAATCTGTGGGGAGTTTTGAGGAGAGGGAACACTGACGTCAATGGTTCCCAAACGCATTGACTGGCAGCTCCACTGACCTACAGGGCCGCAGCTTCCCTAGCCAGGGGGAGCCACGGCTCACAGTTTGGCTCACCATCTCCCTCCTGCTTCACCTCTCTCTCCCCCCTGTTGCTCGCTGCCCCAGCCCTTGTCCTCATTACCTGTGCTGCCTGTGTTGCTGTCCCTCTCACTCAAGGCCTTGGTGTCTTGCAAGACCAGATGAGGCCCTGGAGGTCCCACCCCACAGCAGTGCTTCTGATAGCTGTGGCTCCCACCACCCAAGGAAACATGGACTGGCATTGTGTCTGGGAAAGTGGCACTTTATGCTGATACGAAACCTTAAAGGTATGTTAACTGAATGCCAAAATGCACTTTGCAAATCTGTAGATTCCCAGATAAAGGGCTTTGACTATACAGCATAATAGTCCACCAGCTCTTAGAATGTTTCCTGGTTAACACTAAACCCCTTGTACAATACCTGCAAAGCCTGATTTAGGTTTCTGGGGACTGAGCGAGCTGATTCAGGGGCATCCTGTGGATGTACTGTATGTTAGTACTTCAAAACCATTTCTGTTGCCAGCTGGGAATTACCCAGGCACTGCTGGGTTGCTTCTCTTTCCGAAGTATGAGGGGGAAAGAGTGATCTCTGCTTGTTACATTTCCCTTTGAAATGCTACAAGAACCCTCTCTTTCTTGCTATGTATTAGCAGGAAGCGAAGAGGGGGGGGCCACCCAAGTGATTCCCATGTCTGAAGCCAAAGCAGCTGGGCTTCCTTTCATTCCCCTCCTTTTTCTGGTTGCTTCTGTGTGTGCCTGGGTGTTTTAACCTAACAACATTGTCTCCATCTATTGCACACAAAATTAATCTTTGATGCCGTTGTTTTTGTGTGTGTGTGTGTGTGTGTGTGTTGGTTACTCAGCAATCCAGATGGTAAAAACACTCATGACTTTGCAACCCGATCAAGTAGTTCCAGTGACTGCAATTGTAGGCATACTTATCTGGAAATAAAAGCTACCGATTTACTTCCAAGTAACCCTGCACAGGATCCAGCACCCATGATTCAGTATCTTCTGCCAACCATGCTTTGAAATAGATCCGTTGCTCACATAAGTCATCAGACTTGAAGCCCAACCCTGTTTCCTGCCACACATAGGATGCAGCAGCACCACTGCATGCTATGGTGGGGAGAGGGGGGCAACCTGAAGGCAAACAGGAGGTAAGTAAAAAACATTTTTACTTGCCTCTGTGTAAGCCTACAGGCCAATACAGCAACCATTTGGTGGTGTGTGTCTAAGGAGAGAAAAGGGGTGAGGGGGATATAAAAAGAAAGGATAAGATATCTACTGCCGGTTCCACCCCCTCCCTCCCCCTGACATGCCCCAGGTTCCTCCCCCAACATGCCCGGTTATTCCATCTCACCACACATCTACTACCTCCCACACCAGCTGCATCAGGCTGAGTCGCTGGCCATGGCAGTGGAGCCACTATTGCTGCTGCCACTTTGCAGCAATAGCTTGAAAATGGTGGTCAGTGTTGCAGTCAGACATTGGCAGTCAATTGATGGCCATGCGACAGTGTCCCGCTGTCAATCAGGTGATAGGATTGGGCCAAAGGTCATTGTGGATGGAAATGAGCCACAACCTCTTTACTTCATAAATTCTGCAGTGGGTCCTCACTGATCTAACTCTCAGATCACCCTGTTTTCCGTGGAATTCCCTATCTTGGAGGATGCAGGTCAGCTCCTGCTCTCCTTCTTTTTGGCCAATGAGAAGGCAAGAACTTCCTGTCTTGCCTCTTGTCCGATGAGAAATGGAGCAAAGTCACTCCCTTCCGCAGCTGATCTTGGTGGAGGAAAAAATAAATAAAACAAAAAATGGAGAGTAGTCTGACACAAACAAGAGCTAAATGAAGACAAAGCATTCTCTGAGCCTCGATTTGGATGTGAACATTCAAATCTAGACTTTGACAGTTTTACAAGGCCATGATTCCATGTTGGATGCAGTAGTATATTCATCATTAGGATTTAATGAGTTCAGTACAAATCCTCTGTCAAGCACCATCAGTTTTGAACCTCAGCTTGTGGTTTTCCTTTTCACTCTATGCCCCAAGTCCAAAGAATTCTAAAGTTTCCATGCAGTTCCTGTGTGGCCATTGTCAAGGAACTTCGAGGTAGCTGCTGATTGGTTGTGACCCTAGAACCATTCAGAATGCTACTCTCAAGTCTTCAGACACCAACGTGGTAGTGGGCAGTGGGAGGGTGCTGGCAGAGCATGCCACGTGTTGTATGTTCTTCCCCCACCAATCACACATGCAGCTCTTGTCTCACCTATCCTCATATCTGACTTAAAGATTCTCAACAGACCAGCCTGCATGCAGCAGAGCCTCATGTGACCCATTCAGACTGTTTTAAAACCTGTTTTAAGACTTCCACCATTCTGCTCTTCTTGGCTGTATCTCCATTTCTCTTTTGTTTCAGAAGAGACAAGGGGACCTTCACATACCACTCGATAAAATGCAGGCATAAATTTGCATGCAAAAGACAATTATTGAACACAAACCGTACATGTCTGTTCCTATTTTTCGGTCCATACTATTTCTGAACACATGTTAACTTTCTGAAGCTCTTTCCCACTGTCGCAATCTCCTCCCTTCCCATTTGCCTTTGGCTACATTTCTTATTGTTTCCCTCTAGTCTTGCTCTACTTTTTCTTTCTGATGCAGTTGTACATTGTTTAGAACTGTTCCCATCTGGTTTTCCTCTTCCTTTCTATGACTTTTGAATCCACTTCCTAACAAATCTGTTTGGTTTCATTTTTTTTACTGCAGTTATAACAGCCTGCAAAATAAGCCAAAGCCTGAGGCTGCAGTCCTAAACACAAGTACCTTAAAAGGAAGTCCCATTAATACAAATTGGATTTATTTTAATAAATGTGTTTCAGATGGAAGATCACCATTCAATGGTGCAAAAGGAAATGTGTGAAATTCTCCCTTTGTATACTTTAAATTCAGGTTCAGTAATTATGAACTTTATAGATTAGTGGGTCTCAAACGTTTTAGCACTGAGACCCACTTTTTAGAACAACAATCAGTCAGGTGCCACTGGAAGTGATGTCATTAATCTGGAAGTGATAGCCAGAAGTGATATAATCAAGAAGGAAAATTTTTAACACTCCCATATGACAAAAATCAAATCAAATCAAATCAATCAAAAGTTTGCAACAAGTATAAGTTAAAAAAATTATTTAAAATAAATTAAGCAGTTGATGATCTGTTTAAAAAATATCCCCAAACATTCCAAATGCTGCAATCCACACTTACCCAGGATTAAGCCCCATTGACTATAATCATTAAAAGCATATGAATAATAGCCTGTTAAAAGTACAGATCTGTAACATTTCCAAAAATGCAGGCATATACCAAGGTGGCATTAAGTCTAATATATTAAAAATACACATTAAAAGGAACGGGGACCCACCTGAAATTGGCTTGTGACCAATTTGGGACCAATCGTGGGGCCTGCCCCACAATTTGAGAAACACTGTTATAATCTCAGCAGGACAAGGAGGCAGTTTCTCATCTCACTACCTGGGAATCATTTACTTAACAGTCCCCCTTCCTCTGGGGAGCTCAAGGCCATCTATATGGGGTTCCCAGAGAATCCCCCTCCAGGCTGTCTCCAGTGGGACAGCATCAGGACATAGTCCGATCAGGGACTTGCCAAGAGCCCATGTCTATCAGAGGCTCCATCACCTAAGTCAACCCCAGAACGCTTAGGAGTGGTAGTGATCAAGGCATCACCAGGGGACAGGGTCCCAGTGCAGGAGTTTTCCCCAGGGTCTCCGGCAGCCAAGCACCAGCACTGAGGCCAGGCCCAGAGGTGCTTAGTTTCAGATAAAGTTGCCTTTTCAGGTGCCATCCTTCCAGAATCTGGGCAGTTCTATGTCTTCTCATAAAACATCCTTGAACACACAGGAAATATGAAGTGGCAATTATCAGTCAACGATAATCAATGAGTCTATGATCCCCAGCAGAGCCGTTTTGCGGTAAATTGAAGCAGTTGCTTCAGGAAGCAGGTATATTGGCGGGTGGGAACCACACCTGTCTGGTCATTCCTCACCTGCTAAGCAACTGCTGGTTTTGGTGCCAATGTGGCTGCTGGATTAGGAGACGAGACACTCTAGCGCATTCTCACCTCCTCTTCTGCTCCCTCTCCAAGAAGAGACACTCTATCACTGCTCTTTCCTCAACTCCACTTGCTTTTCCTCTCCTTCCCCACCTGCTTTTGAATTCAGCATGGAAAGAGGAGGTGTGGCTGTTTGCCCACATGCTAACTGGGTGCAAACCACTACTATTGCCACAGCATCAGGAAAAAGGGTAGAGACAAGGGGTGAAGGGTTGGTATGACAAAACAGCTATGTTTCATGTAGTTATTTTTGTTTCATAGGCTTTACCTGCTGTTTTCATAGGTGCATTTCCGAGGGCCTGGTCTGAAAAGGATGTCCTAGCTGGGGGGAAGAGGGAGCAACTGCCAGCCAATCAGATGTGTTCCTGCTAAAGATCATGGGACTGGCAGAGTCTCTCTCTCTCTCTCTCTCTCTCTCTCTCTCTCTCTCACACACACACACACACACACACACACACACACACACATGGGGGTGGGTTTTCCAGGGCTTAAACTGGGCTTAAAAGCTGCTTAGAACGCGGCTGCTCGGGTGGTTGCTGGGGCACATCGGTTCGACTCTGTCAGGCCGTTGCTTCAGCGACTACACTGGCTGCCGGTTCCTTTCCTGGCCCGATTCAAGGTGCTAGTTTTAACCTTTAAAGCCCTTTACGGCTCGGGTCCAGGGTATTTGAGGGACCGCCTCCTCCCATATAATCCTGCCCGTACTCTGAGGTCATCTGGGGAGCCCCTTTTGATTGTGCCGCCACCAGGAGAGGTGAGAGGGGTGGCGGCCAGGAATAGGGCCTTCTCGGTGGTGATCCCCCAACTTTGGAATACCGTCCCCATATAGTTGAGAACTGCTCCCTCTTTGGCTGTATTTCAGTGGGGGCTGAAGAACTTTTTGTTTCAGCAGGCTTTTAGTTGTTGACAGGCTGGCTGGGTTTTGCATTCTCTTTTTACACTCTTTTGTATATTTTATGATCCACACGAGTTGGCTGTTTTAAATTTTAATTGTTTTAATATTGTTTTAACTATTGTTTTTAACTTTCTCATACAATGATTTTACTGTATTTTAATTGTTGTAAGCCGCCTTGAGTGCCTTCGGGCAGAAAAGCAGGGTATAAATAAAATAAATAAATAAATAAATAAATAAATAAATAAATAAATAAAAGTAATTCAAAGATGGGGAAAAGATGTGTCAACACTTGCAGTCGGAGTACTCGGATCTCTCATATCTCTCAGACGATCTGACTGTATTCTCCACCAATCTCATGAGCCTGTTTCACTCGAGTCTGTGCTGCTATGTCAGTATGTCGATAATTTTCGACAGCCCTCGCAAAACCGCCATATGTTGGGAATGCATCATAGCCAGTGATGTCATGCACCCACTACGCACCACTACGTGAGTACCAGTTCCTAGAAGTTGAGCTGGCCACACCCACTCGAAGCTGGCCCCGTCGGCTGGTTGGCTCAGCAGCTGCGCATGCATACTGCACGCCCGCAGCTGTTGCCTGCACTTTCTGTGAGGAGGCAGGCAGGCAGGCAGCGTGGTGGTGGCGGCAGCAGCGGCAGCAGCAGAGCGAGAGGACCGGAGGCTGCAACAGCAGCGGCGAGGGAGACCTGGGAATAAGGCAGCAAGCATGAGAAGGTAGGCTGCCTGGGGCTCCCGCTCCCTCCAGCTATGCAGATCCAGCGTCCCGGTTCCTCCTGCAGCCTCCCCCCAGTCCCAGCCCCCACGCGGTCTTTTTTTGGTCGCCCGTTCTCCCTCCTTGCTCCTTGCCGGCCGGCCCGGCGCTTCCTGCCACGACATCACTTCTGGCTTATGATGTCACTTCCAGTGGGCGGACCCCGACAAGTGCCAATCAAAAGTGAGTACCTGTTCCTACATCATTTGGATGACACCACTGATCATAGCTATGTTTATATCAATGGCAGTGAAAACCACTCCTACCACAACTGCTGCACATATTATTTCTAGCATCATGTTCCAGTTGTTGCTTCCATCCTCTCAGCGCTTCTCCGTTGCACTGCACCTCTTCTTGCCCTGCTGGACTCAGGTCCGCATCGTACTAGCCGCTGAAGCGGTTCTCAAGGTTCTAGGCACTCTCACCATGCCAAATCAGAACCAAGCGATACGCAGCAGTCATGCCGGAAATGGGTCGAGTCCAATGCGATGCTCTTGAAACCCTCCCCCTGCCGACAAGGGTCAGGCACCAAAAGGCACCAGGCTGCATCAGGCACCAAAAGATCTTGGGTTGCCCCAATCATCAATCAGTTACACATATAGATTTGGTAAATTCCCCATTCTCCATAAATGTCACTGCTGAACTCTTAACCTGAGCAATGAAACTTCTGTAGGCTGTGGGGAATATGGAATATGAGGAAGTGAGTCCCCAAACTGTCTTCTTTTTACCTGGCTTCTATCCTGCTGCTGTGCAAATGGTTTCAGTCAATGCTGCAGAAAAAACCAACACCGATGAAAACAAACTTTGTGAGTTCTTATTATAGGCCCCTGGAGAGATTTGTAATTAGGAGACTACCTAGGAACAAGCACTTGCTTTTTTTTAAATAATGGAAAATACATCAGTACATTTTTTGGAGTTGTAACAATAAGACATGACATGCTCTCCGAATGGACAATGAACGAAATGATACATTTTTCATTACATAACAAACAATTACAGTTGAGAGGTGAGGGGGAAAGAAAGCAACATGCTTCCTATGATTGAATGATTCAGTGGGTCTTGGCTGCAGCCTCCCCAGTGGAAAACTGTCAGTGGAAGATTACAGTAATGGAGACAACAGAAGTGGTAGCATAAATTAATCTTTTATTTATTACCACAATGGAACACACACACACACACACACACACACACACACACACACAGAGAGAGAGAGAGAGAGAGAGAGAGAGAGAGAGTACAGTATTAGCCTCCTCTTTCTTGAGTGTGGCATGAAATGAGAGAGATCATCTGGAGAAACCACCTTAGTGGCAGGTGCAGGGTCCTCTTATCCAGTGATGTCATCTGGTAATGAAGAACGGGAACTCTGGGCGGGACATATGTGTGATTGGCAGCTCGTCCATTCCATTCCGCGGCTGCCCTGGCCTTGGGGGGGGGGCTGCCCCCAGTTGGCACGCCCCACCGCTGCTCGCCCAGGCACCTGGCGTGCCCCCCACCCATCCCCCCCAACGAGCAGGCACCCCTCCGAGGCCAGGGCAGCCGCAGAACGGAACGGACGGGCAGCCAATCATGCGTAAGTCCCGCCCAGCGTTCCCGTTCTTCATTACCAGATGACATCACTGCTCTTATAACCAAACACTTCCTTTATTCTTCAGCTTGTTTCCTTAAACCCACATAGGCCAAAGGCGTTCCTTCCCTACATGCCACAAGCACTACTGGCCTTCGGAGCTGCAGGATCCAATTGGAAACATTTTTGTTTTTTGCAGGGCTCCAGGCTCACAGCTTATCTCTAAGACTGTAGAGTCTTACAGATATACGTAAAATTCATTATAGACTTTATATTGCTACAGTACGGTGGTATTCAAACTTTAAAGACCGGGACCCACTTTTTAGAATGGCACTTGTGTCAGGACCCACCAGAAGTAATGTCATTAACCTGGAAGTGATGTTGTGACAGAAAGTGACATCATCAAGCAGGAAGTGTTGTCATTGTGACATAATAAAATGACACTCCTGGAATTGCAAACTGGCATTCTTGGACTGCAGCAATTGCACAATCATGAAACATCCCTGAGAGAAAGCAAGATTAGGACAAAATATTGTGTAAATGCACTGAATTAAAAACAAACAAAAACCTTCACTTGAAAAATTCACTTGAAAATTCAAATTGTTAACACACACAAAAGGAATATAACAAGAGTAAGGCCTACAGTTTCCAAGATGGCTGCTGCCAGCTTTTTGCGACCCACCTGACATCAGGTCCCAACCCACTGTTTGAAGAACACTGCTGTAGTACAATGGTCTCCCTTTCTACTGCAGAGTATATCTCTCTCTATAATATAGATATATAGTAGAGTATATATATTCAAGGAAAGCAATCAAAATATGCACTTGAAAAGTGCAAGTGAGTTAATGGGCCGAATAAATCTAAGCACATTTTAATATGACATTCATACATACAGTATAAGCCTACAAAAGATGTAAATTACCTTTGGAATGGAAATAGTTTTAGTGACTGTGAAATGATTGAGTTAAAACATGAATTTTATTTTTTATTTTTACCCTAGTGCAGGACCTTCTTAGGCATGGGGCCCGAATCAGAGCAATTGGTCCAATTGGCTTAAAGCCAGCCCTGGCCACAAGGCCTCCACTCTACAGCAAATGAAGAATGGAAGCGAAGCACCATGGTAGATAACATGCATTGGATGGCAAAATCCCAAATTCAATCTCTGGCACCTTCAGGTGAGAAAGACTCTTTCCTGAAATGCTGGAGAGCCGCTATCAGTCCCCATAGTCCAGTGGTTCTCAAACTGTTTAGTGCTGAGACTCACTTTTTGGAATGACCATCTGCCCGGAACATGGCTGAAAGTGTCGTCATTGTGACACCAGAGCCTGCCGCTTTCCTGTGAATACAGCAATAGGTTGGGTTATTTCTCGGCCATTTTCCAATAGCAAAGTGAAACAGAAAGAGAAAAAAAGCCTATTTACAACCTTGACACAAGCAAAACAACCACACTGCCCTTCACCTATCCAGTATCCCATCTTGCCATGATGGCTGCACTAGGTGCTATGTGACCCACCTCAAATTGGCTTGTGGTGGGTCTCGACCCACAGCATAGACATTACCAAGCTAGATGGATCTCACATCTGACTCAGAGCACAATCCTAACCTGGAGTTGGCTGGCATAATTAGGCCAGCAAAGTTTGGCTGGCACAAGGGACACTGTAACATATGTCTGGATCACTCTTGCAGTCAGAGAGGCCAGCACACAGACGTGCACCACCCTCCCTGACTCTGACAGTGGTCCAAATGTGCTTTACAGTGGCCCTTGTGATGGCCAAAGTTTGTTGACCTAACTGTGCCAGCCTAACTCCAGGTTAAGACTGCATCCTCCGTGTCTCCAGCACTTAGGCCAAATCCTAATCCTCCTCCCTGGCCTGGTCGGCCTTACAAAGAGAGACTTGGAGTTGCATTAGCAATTTTGCTGGTGCAGCTCCCAGTAGCCCTACTAGGACTGCTGCAGTGCAACATGGGATAAGAATTGATTCCCCTTCCTTCGAGTTGCACCACAGGCAGCCCCAACCCTGTTCTGAATAGAGAGCAGGCTGTCTGGCCTCCCTGTTCCAGCACAGGCTAGGATTGGGTTGTCACTTGTTATGTACACAGTTGGCACTATTGGTGTGATAATAATACAAAACTATTGGATAACTATTGCTGTGTTGATAATACAAAAATATGCATATGTTTCTTACTGCCCAATCCTAACTTTCCAGCTTTGATACAGCCATGCTGATGAGATGTGCACGGCATCGTGTAGTGGTGGTGGAACAGTCACTGATGCCTCCATAAGCAGGGGCATAGCTAAAGAAGTGCAGGGGGGTGCAATTGCACTGGGCAGCAAGCTTTAGAGAGGCAACAAGCTGATCTTGACACTAATAGCCAAATTGTGAAAACCTTGGTATGTTTGAATAATACCACCATGTTATATATCATTGGAAAGGTAATTTAATTCAAAATGCAGTGAAACAAACCAGAGTTTAATATCTTCATTCTATCAAATGTTATGGCCAAAAAACAAGAAAATGAAAATACAACTGTGATGTCACTTCCTGTTGTGATATCACTTCTGGGGCATCATTTTGCACTCTGCACCATGCTACACTTTATTAGCTACACTAGTGTCCACAAGCTAAGGAGATATTTGTGTTCCCTTACCTCGAGGCTGCACTGCAGCTGCATCAGTGCTGGAAAGTTGATTAGGATTGGGCATTGATTACTGTTATGTTCCTATGAGCATTGAACTCTTTTAAATGTTATTTAATTCTGGATGCAATCTTAAGCACAATTAACAGGGTGGGAGGAAGTCCCTTGCAACTCAATAGGGCTTGCTTTTGAGTAGATAAAAATTGGATGGTACTGTTAGTTGCTTTGGAAATCAAGGAACTTCACAAGGAACAGACATGTTGAACTTGTTGGAATGGATTCTTGTTTCAAGGAGACAAAAGACTCTTCCTGTTTTTGACTCAGGGTGCAATCTTAAACTTAGGCTGGCATAAGCTAAGTAGGCAAAGTTTGGCCAGCACAAGGGACACCATAAAGTATGTTTGGATCACTCTCGGAGTCAGAGAGGTCAGCCCAGAGACGTGAGCCATTCTCCCTGACTCTGAGAGTAGTCCAAACATACTTTATGGTGGCCCTTGTGCTGGCCAAACTTTGCTGGCTTAGCTTATGCTGGCCTAGCTCCAGTTTAGGATTGCGCTCTCATTCATTAGCAGTTGGTTCTGTTTGGCAGCATTATAAATGACACAAGAGCTGAACAAAGAATTGCTGGTTGTGTTTTATCTAGAAGGTTGCACAAATATCCTCAAACTAAAAACGCCATGAAACAATTCTTGAAAAGTACAAGGATTCTTCCAAGGTTTCTTGAGAAATCATCATTTTCCAAAAAGGCACAATTATCTAAGGACTTGATAATTGTTTTATTTTTACACATTATCACTGAGCATGTACACCTTCCCCCCCCCCTTGATTCTTGTATTCTGACAACTGTGAGCACAATCCTAAACTGGAGGATTTAGCATAAACTAAGCTAAGCAAAATTTGGTCAGCATAAGGGCCACCTAACTGGCCTAAGCTAAGTCAGCAATGTTTGGTCAGCACAAGGGCCACCATAAAGCATGTATGGACTACACTCGGAGTCAGAGAGGATGGCTCACGTCTATGTGCTGGCCTCTCTGACTCCGAGAGCGGTCCAAACATACTTTATGGTGACCCTGGTACTGGCTTATGCCGGCCTAACTCAGTTTAGGATTGCGCCCTGATTTTATTTGACTATGGATGCAAGTTGACTTTCAAGAATTGGTCATTCACACCCATCTTTGTAGGTGTCACCAGCAATCAATGGTACCTCATAGTGGACTCAATCCCAATCCATTAAAATAAATGAGAACTTTGTGCTTTGTTTGGAATGAAGTTTATTTCCTAGTTCCTGCACAATAATTTATAATGTTAGACGCTGAACAGAAGATGGATGCTGTCGATTGTCTAGTCTGCATTCTTTAAAAAAAGCCAAAACAAGACAAACAAAACTTCACAAAAACAACCATAAAATACAAAATGAATCAGAAACGAGCACCAAGGAGCACATGAAAATGCACCAAGAATTAATGTTAAGACAAAAGCCACTAAAGCTTTGCAGAAGCGGAGCTATATTGAAAATGGATGGTTGCTGCTGTTACTGGTGACTGGAATGTATCCCTTAGGAATCTTCAGTATTCATCTATTTATTAAACAACTCATGTTCCAAGCCAAACGATAAATTGATTTCATTTTCCAGACAAGAATATGCATTAATTGCTTTGGCTGATGACATATCATGATGCAGCGGTGAACACAGCTCATTGCAGTTCATGGGCATCTAGGGGCAGATTGTACCTTCAGCTACATCTCTCTGGCTTCACTGATGGCAATGCCAATGGACAGGTGTTAACCGAGGGGAGAATTTAGCTGTAGGCATTTTCTGTAAACGGGTGGATACCTGGTGAAATGCATTTAACGCTGATCAACATAGGCTGACTTATTAGCATGTGAAGTATCATGGCTGTGTTTGGTAAATGAATCTGGTAAATTTGCAAAAATGATGTTCTTTGGATTTACAGTGCACCAACATATCTAGTCCAAGTCTAGATATGGTGTGGAAATGATATCGGTCTTATAAAACAGTGTGCCTCTGAAAACCACTTGATTTTCACTCTCAGGGCGCAATCCTATCCTGGAATTAGGCCAGCACAGTTAGGCCAGCAAAGTTTGGCCAGCACAAGGGACACCATAAAGTATGTTCGGACCACTCTCAGAGTCAGAGAGGCCAGCACACAGATGTGTACCATCTTCCCTTCCTCCGAGAGTGGTCCAAAAGCTCTTTACGGTGGCTCTTGTGCTGGTCAAACATTGCTGGCCTAACCGTGCCGGCCTAACTCCAGGTTAGGATTGCGCCCTCATTCTCTCTCATTAGAGAGCGATCATGACTCAACAACTAGATTTTGGCTATGCCTGTTAGAAACTTCAGATGCCTTTAAAATCCTTCCACTTCTCTGCTTTCTTAGCACCACGTTGACAGTGGCAACTCTTGCCTCCTTCATTTCCTGCTGACACTCAGGGCGCAATCCTAAACTGAGTTAGGCCACCATAAGCTAAGCCAGCAAAGTTTGGCCAGCACAAGGGCCACCATAAAGTATGTTTGAGCCACTCTCGGAATCAGAGAGGCCAGCACACAGACTTGAGCCATCCTCCCTGACTCCGAGAGTAGTCCAAACACACTTTATGGTGGCCCTTGTGCTGGCCAAACTTTGCTGGTTTAGCTTATGCCGGCCTAACTCCAGTTTAGGATTGCGCTCTCACTGTAATAATAATAATAATAATAATAATAATAATAATAATAATAATAATAATAATAATACTTGGATTTATATACTGCCTTTCTTAGGTCACCAGATTTCTCTAATGACTATAACTCAAGGCAGTTTACATGGGCAGACTTTATTCAGAAACCCGAAGGTTTTTACAATTTATACTGAAATGTTCTATCTCTCAAGAACTACACACATACAGATGGATCTTTCTGGATGTAGTCCTTCTTTCTGGCCACCCGTTTGTCTTCTTGCTGGCTGATAAGCGGCTTCCCTGCTCCCACCAGAGAAGTGGCTGAACTTCGGCACAACTCCCCCTCACACAAGGCAGCCGACGCTCAGCTGTTAATCAGTCACAATTAACGAGGTCTGCCGCTCACAGAGACTTCCGGCTGTCCCGAACTGGCGACCTTCAGATCTTCAGCTCTTATCTTCAGGCAAACGGAGGCATTAACCCTCTCGACTAAATCTTTTGCCCTGTACAAGATAAGGAAGAGGTGCCTTTCCCCCTCAGTCCCACCCAGCATTTCCAACTTGCCCAAGTCCCTGGGGAAGTGCTGACATTTTAAAGGATCACAAAAGTGGTGCTGTCTGCAGAGGTATTCTGGGGGGGATGCTAAGTTTTTCAGGCTCCGGTTTGCTTTCGCAGCCGTGAATGGCTCTGAAGGTGATAGGGAGGGGCCACTTTACACAGGCATTCAGGAGCCTGAAAAACTTATGTGCTTTGACCTACCTCCGGAGTGCCACTGGCTGCTCCTTTGTTAAAGCCTTTCATGGCCCAGGACCGGCCTACCTTGGGAAGTAGCTTTCCTTGCGTCTTTCGTATACCTGTTAAATTCAGTGATGGAGACTATATTCCACCCCAACAAGAAATGACCCTGCCTCTGTTTCCCTGGTTCATAATAAAAACACATAAATCTCTGCCTTTGCAAAACAATCCTAGTACAGAGCAGGGCCTTCAAGGAGAAAGATATTCCCAGAAAAGGTTTTTGTTTGTTTGTTTTAGGAGAATCTCTCCTGCTGACAATTAGCCTGTTTATTACCATTAGCAATTTCTGCCCAGTAAGGCAAGGGTATGTACTAAAATAGAAGGACCGATCAGCTTTGGAATCCCTCAGGGCGCAATCCTAAGCAGTGTCAGAATGGCAAGGCTGATGGGCCTGCGCCATATCCTAGCACTGCTTAGGCAAGGCTGGAGCCTCCCCGCGGCAAGGGCACGTTTGGGCTCCTTGGGTCTGCGCCTGCTGTTTAGCGCAGCTTCCCAATTGGGCTTAGGATTCAGCCTTATGGCCGAGTCCCAAGCCTGCCCCCCTCCTGGGCCAGCATACCTGCCGGCCCCCCCCCAACCAGCCCGCCCCCAGCCCCCCCCCCTCCCTCCCTTGATCCATGACGGCACCTCCCTTCCGCCGATGCAAGGGAGGCGCTGCATGGGCACAACGGGACCGGTGCCGCCTGCAGAGCCGTTCCCGTTCCCTTAGCGCCAACAAAGGGGTGCCAATCAGTTAGTCTTTCAAGTCTCACATACAGCCAGCGGTCCTTGATCGTGAATTTTGCAATCATTTCCCATTGTCCATTAGAGAAAGAGGTAAGTAAAGTGGCCCTGGAAGAGATTCCTTCTTACAGCAGGGTAAAACAAACACTGAAAGGCACCATCATCCAAAAAAAAAAAAATCTTGTTATATTTGCTTTGGCTCTAGAATATGTACCACATAAAAGCGACTCCTGTTGTTAAAATCTTCCCTTTGTTGCCCAAAAGGAAATATATAATAGGCTTAATGCTGATGTCTAAAGCAAAAGAAACAATAAGGCACTATCCACTGGGAAGATCTTCTGTATAAGCAATGGGAAGTTTAGTTTGCTTATGCGTCACATCCAATTGCTGTAAGCTGCTTGTGCAGAGTACCAGAGCCAATTTCCTGGCAGGTTGAAGAGAACGGGAACGTGTAAAGGCTGATTGGTGACCACTGCACTGGCTTTCAGGGGAACCAATTCAAGATGCTGGGATCAGTAGCAGAGCAAGGCCAGGGCAAGGGGTGG
Source organism: Lerista edwardsae (assembly GCA_029204185.1). Lineage (NCBI taxonomy): Eukaryota > Metazoa > Chordata > Lepidosauria > Squamata > Scincidae > Lerista > Lerista edwardsae. Next base: position 1,903,000 of record JAJKFI010000105.1, on the reverse strand, counting down.
TCAGCCCCAAGTGTCAAGTACACTTGGGGTGCCCAATGCGCCACTGACCAGCTGGTAGACCTGGCTTACCCTGGGGATCTAGAGGTGGAGGCCAGCCAGGGGTGTTCATAGGGGGGGCAAAATGATAAGTTTTGCACGAGCCTGACTTCCTGTGTAAAGCATCCCTATTCACGGCTCAGAGCCATTTGTGGCTCAGAGAGCAAAGTCTCTCCGAGCTGGCTCTACCCTTTGCTTTGCGCAGCTGCTCAAAATGAAGATCAACAAGCCTCTCAAAAGGAAGTGTACACCTGGCCTCTCCTGGGGGATCTCAAGGCAGAGGTCAGCTCTACCCTTTGAATGGTCCACTCCAGGTGTCCAATCCCCCAGCTATGCCACTGGTTGAGGTTGACTGTCAGAGACTTTCATGGCCTGGAATCTTCAACATCTGAGAGCTTCTTCCCATACTTCCCATAGTTCTGCTTATAGTCACCTCAGGAAGAACAGTGACATGCTATAAACGGGCTTCAGAATAACTGCTGAAGGGGATGTCCCAAGTTATTGGCTTTTTCATTAGATTCACAAAAATGATTGCCCTGTCACCTGGGACTACCATATATCTAGTTCTTCTTGTGACCAGCTACCAAGTAAGTAGCCTGTCCTCCCTCCCTCTGTGCATCATATAAGGGTTTAGGATCTGGCACTTGCTGCCGCCACAGAGATTCACCCCCTCCCACCTCAAACATTTTCTGGCTCCTCCCCTGAGCTGCCCCAGTCCTCTGAACTGAACATACTACCTGACCTGCCACCACCTGACCTGTTCCAGTGCTACCTGAGTGGGCCATTGGCAGGTGGATCAAGCCTTCAAGTGTTTGTGCTGGCAGCACCACTGCTCCAGCACCGCTGTAACTGAACTTATGGCAATGGATTGCGAGATCTGCTGCCAAAGGTCCAGGAGATGATTGCACCATTACTCATTCTGCACAGCAGATGGGAACAAGGTGGCTGCATCTGCAATCCAAGATAGGAGATAGGACACTGGCGGGAGGTTGTCGTATACTATATTAATACTTTTTGGGGTATTTCTCCTAATATTTGATCCTACAGAGCTGAATTGCGAGTCAAGACAAATGCCATGGGGCGCAATCCTAACCAGGTTTCCAGCACTGACATAGCTGTGTCAATGGGGCATGTGCTTCATTCTGCAGTGGAGTAGTAATCATGGAGACCTCCTCAAGGTAAGCAGATGTTTGCATTGCCCTTACCCTGGTGCGGGAAAATTGGCTAGGTTAGGTTAGGCCCTTGGAAACGCAGCCTAATTGCCAAAACTATTCTAATTTTCACCTGTCCTTGGTTGAAGTTTGTTCATTCTCTATATTTGTAAGGAACAAGGTGCTATCTTCTGCCTTCATGGACTTTGTCTTTCCTTTTTAAAAAGTAATTTAAACAGAAAAAAATGTTTTTTTTTTTTAAAAAAAATTCAGAATACTTTAAAAATAAACAAGGATTGATATTTCAGATTTATGGGGTATGCACCAAAAACACAATAATGAGCATCCGTAAGATGATGGATTCAACCCACTTGTGACAAACACCTTCATAATTCATTCCGGTCTGAAGCAGCCTTTGAGTTATGAGATGTGTCGTTCACTCCTGGGATAAATTACACAGTCCTCGGATAACCATTATGTATCTGAAAATGTCGGTGTTGCTCATTGTAGCTTTGGGAAACAGTCAGAGACCGGGCTTTCCTACTGCTTCTGTTGAATCCACTTGTCTGATGTTTATTGTGGAGTGCATATTGCTGGGAAGAAATGATATATAGTGGGGGGGGGGGGACAACATTTACATGATAAGTTGATTACATTGCTCAGTAGCGGGTTTCTTTTTCTTCTTCTTCTTCTTTAAGACCCAGCGTCTCTTTTAAAATGAATGATTTGGAACTAGATTTAATCTTTTTTTTTTTTTTGCAATGTTTCATGTCCAAAGAACTGGCGTTTAATCTCTGTTTAGCTGAAATTTAGTCAGCGGTGTTGACACCTCTGCATTTCAACACTGGGATTTCTTTGTGGGATGCAATCCTTTTCACTCTACTTAATATCCCATCTTGGTCTCTAAGGGAAAATAATTGAGTTTAGGCTAGTTTTAAATAGCGATAAGGACAGGGAACACAGATGGGTATTTCATTGATTAACACTAACACTGGCCTAAGGCCTCAGTGTCAGGCATTAGATTAGGACATTACGGAGAGAATGACAGAGTTTTGGCACTTTCTTCCTCCTCAATAACATTCTTTCACATATTAGGTTTATCCCACCCTAGGTAGCTACTTTATCATGCAGAAGGCCTTAATCCACTGATGTGACTCTATGTGCTTTCACTTTGATGCTGCCTCTGTTTACAAGAGTAATGCAGCCAGTGTCAAACAAAGTACTCGTGACAAGAACAACTGAATAAGGCTTTCAGATGCACAGTGGCTTGACCTAAAAAAAGAAAAAAAAAGATGAAGAAGAAGAAGGAGAAGGCGGAGGGGAAACCTGAAGCTTTTTGAAATGAAGTTATGTTGTTTGCATCATGAAGAAACAGACATGAGTTTTTCATCAAGAAGATTCAACTTTACTGATCTTCTTGTACGGCACTTTATTTTTTTCTTCACCTTTGACCTTCCTTTCAGGGCCTCCTCAAGGCATCTCGGACGTAAGCCTTGTGGTGTTTTTTTTTTTAAGAAGCCGGATTGCTGCTATCCCCTCTGGTGAATTTAAGCAGCTGCTGGAGCCAGCGACAAGGTTGGCTTCGGAGTGGGTCGGCTGGCTGGGAAAGAGATTATGGGTCAGTCCCCAGTGCTGGGAGACAAAAGATTCAAGCAGTTCGGGATTTTTGGGATATCCGAAAAAGATTTCATGATATTTGTAAAGATCTAACAGTGTATTGCAGGTTTCATGTGGCCTTAACAGCTTATAGCAAGTAAAACTCTAGGCAGTCTGGAAGTGGCATTTTCATAGCTATCGTAGTTTTTTTTTTTTCTCTCCCCTGGATCTTCACATCCCTCTGGACAATGTAAGTCCTTAGAATTGTGAAGATTCAAAAGACAGGTGGCTTCTCGCTGCTTGCAGAGCTTCTGAGCCAAAACTTGTTTACTGTGCAACAATGAAGACAGTAATAGTAAAACAGATTTTAAATCTTTCATACCAGGTTGAATAGACAGGCTGTTGTAGTTATTATAAACTGTTCTATAAATGTACTGATGGCATAGCATTTGTAGTGTTCATCTGGAAATTACAAAATAGCTTTAAGATCAGCTAGAATTGTGGCTTCAATTCTTGCTTTGCATTCCTTTCAAACCCAGCTTCACAGGCATCTGATTTTACTCCCAACTACATTTGCACCTGGCCACAATCATGCATAGGAATGGAGCTTTCCAACCTGTGTCTGAGGATGAAATAGTAGCAAGTTTAATAGTTAATGTTCATGGCCTTCAGAGGAGCATCAGTGCTGCAGGTTTGGTGTCCTCAGGCAAATCTACAAATGCAGGAAATGGGTGCCTGCTCTACAGAAGGTAAAGCTGGGACGTATCTGTGTACATGCCTTGCTAGGGTGACCAGATGCATCACAGAGGCTCCTGCCACTTTAATAGCTCCACAAGACCGGTTTTAATTCATCTTTCTTTGTATCTGATTCATTCTTCAGGCCTGCAAGTTGGGGGCTCCAACCATGCCAGAAGGAACTACCTTGGAGCCTTTCCTGGCAAAGGGAGACAAGTGTCCCCATGCAATAACTGTGAGGTGGTGATGGCGGGGAACCATGTAACTGGTTTGCTTATAAACACAATGGTATTTACAAGGTTTTAGGAAGCTGAGTATGGGCAAGGTGCTACCAGCTGACCTCCTACTTGTCAGTATCCTAAGGCACTTTGACTCATTCCAAGGGTCCAGCCTAGAGTACCATTGAATTGCATTTCTGAACATTTTGCAGTGCAACCTGTGGAGGTCCTAAATTGGAATTCCCCTTGAATTCCTTATCCTTTGGGTTCCAATATGACCCCAGTTGAGGAATGTAGTGCACTGATCAACACATTCTACACAGACAGCATTCTGATTCCTCTGATGTACCCTAAGGGGCTCAGGGCTTGGGGCAAATGTTTCTGCAATTGCCCAAGTTGATAAAATCCTGAGATGTGGTTTCCTTGTGTTTTGGAAGTGTGAACTTCCAATTTCATGCAGAGAGGAGAGCAAGTGGGAGCTCATTCAAGCTGCTTAGGGGAGCAGTGAGGCTCAACCAGATTCAGAGGTTGGAAAGATCATGACAACCCAGCTGTGGATTTGGTTATACTTGGGGAGACTTAAGAGTAGAGCCATTTGCTATTGATTTGATTAGAATTCTCCGGCATCTTTTTAGAAAACACTCAGGATTGTGCATTGTTTCTGCCTCGGTCAGCCTTCAGTGGTCCAGCCATAGATTATGGAACTGCAAGGGAACTGTACACTTGCAAGCTAGACTTCCTATTCCGACTGTTTTGGGATTTCCAGTAGGAGCAGAGTCCTAGGGGCACTGGAGAGGAAGTACAAATACTCTACTCCAGTGGAAGGAGCAACAAGCATTCTCATTCACAAGTCTGGAAGAAATATCCTGTGGGTTTGCAACATTGGTTCTAATAATGATAATAGGAATAATAATTTCTATAGCTTTTTTTAATGTACAAAACATTTCACATGTATTGTCTTGACCTAATCACAACAGCCCTGTAAGGAATTGCTATCCTCATGTTGCAGCTTGGGAGTTGAGACTGAGTGGGAAGTGCTTGCCCAAGATTGACTTGTGGACTCAAAGCAGCAAGAATTTTGTTTCACTGCTGTTTTGTTCAAGAATTTCCATCAAGAATGTTTATCTAAACTGTGCACTTGATTGGCAGTTACTTGGAAAGCAAGTTACTTTCCAATTTTGGAATGGGTTGCACCAGTGCACAGATGTGCACTGGCATGCAGAGGCCACAGCCAGCCTCCGTACCACCAATAACAGGTAAGGTTGCACTGGCCAAGGGCAGCTGGTGTGTGGTGTTGGAGAGGGTAGCAGGGAGGCAGAACAGGGGAGTTTGGAGGCAAGGGGAGGGCAGGCCAGTGGGTAAACCAGGCTCGGGAGGGGCGTGGGACCAGACTGGATGACCTAGTCCATATCCTACCCCCCCTCCTGGCTAGTCTGGTGTTACACTGGGCTGCTTGGATCTGCACCAGTGATTTCGCTGGTGCAGATCCGAGTAGCCCCATTGTGGTGGCTGCCACACAACATGAGGTAAGAGGAAATAAATCCGAGTTATGCTGCAGCCACCTCCTACAGCACAGGCCCGTTGGCCTGCCTATTCCAGCACAGGATAGGATTGGGCTGCCTGCCACTGCCTGCCACTGCAGCTCACCACCGGAAAAATAAATGATAGAAAATAAACCCAGTCATGGGAAGCAGCAATTTGACCTGGTCGTCATTCTGCATGCTTGCAGGCTTTGCCAAGTTGGTAGGTCTCGTATTCAACGATGATGTTGTATTGGTGTCCAATTGAACACCGAATGCAATGTCAGAAATAGGACAAGGTTTCAGCTGCGCATCACTATAGAGTTGGAATTCAGCAGCAAATCTATGTCTACTCTTAATCCGAAGTTCCAGCCTCATAATAAATGCTTCCTGGAAAAAAAAAAGCTTTCATCTTCTTCCTTAAAAGATACATTCCCTGACATCAATACTAAAAATAGTAGAAATGGAAGTTAAAAAATCTCCCCTGCTTGATGTGCGTTAATGAAGTGTCTGCGGTTTTTGTAGGGCTGTGTGTTGCAAAACGCAGGGAGAGAATTCCACCGCAAGAGATGGCCGTGATCCTGCGTATCCTAATGTGAGTGGGGTCTGGGCTGATGGAATGGTTTGAAAATTGGCCTGACAGTTCCTTAATCTGATTGTACGTGCCTGTATAATTTGGACAAATTGGAGAACAACGTCTTGGCATTCTCACGTCGAAGAGCGATGCTGAAATTATAGTGGCCTTGCCTCTCCTTTTCTGCTAGGCTCCCTGTTTCCAAATTAACCTCTTGGAAATTGGAGGTCTACGTGGAGCCGCCCGGTTAAATTATCGGCAAGGCTATGATTTAACAACCCTTTTTGATGCCTTTTGGCAACTGGCAGATGTTCTCTATATCAAGGGATAAGTTGGGACTTCGACTTAGGCCACTTGCAAAGGGTGTGGGATGCTCCCCTGTGGGTATCTTTAAAAGGCCATAAGCTTGAGTAGCAAAAATGAAAAGGTCCAGGGCTGGTGTTAATTACTCAGAAACCACACAGAAAGTGCTCACTGTCACGGAGTTGAGAGGTTGTGCATCCCTTCTTCCACAGATAAAAGACCTGGTATGAAAACATTTTGCAGCGGACAATGAAGCTGAGATTAGCATAATCTTTTGCGGTATCCCCGGTAAGCTATCCAAGATTGAGCTGCTTTTTTCTCATTGCTTTCTCCTCCTCCCCCCTCCTCTCTAATATCTGGATTTAAGGGACGGCATTGTACGAATAGACTTTGTCCTGTTTGAAGCCTAACTGTTGTGTTTTCCCGCCTTCATGTGATCATCCCAGTTGCTAGTATGCTACTTTTCAGGTTGCCAACAATGGGGGGAAAATGAAGTGTCAGTTCATTGACAGAACCTGATCCTTCCTATGTTTTTTCTTAATCCAGTCTTATCAGGTCTCCCTCTCATCCACATCCCTGATTTCTTCTAAAGAAGGGGGAGGCAGGCAAAGGCTCTGTTTCTGTAGTTTGCCCGCTTTGTGAAATTTGAAACTTGCGGCTTTTTGAAAGAAGTTAATTTTACTGGGAATTGGGAATGGCAAACTTAACCTCTCTTTAGGCATGTGTGGTGGCAGAAGAGCTCATCCAAACTGGGATCAGGGCCAGTTCGTAGGCCGGCTGATGTGGGGTGCATAAGTGGCAGATTGCGAGGGGTCTGAAGGGTAGCAGATTTGAGATGCCTTTCATCCTGAATCTTCTGCTGCTGCCATCATTATTGCCTCCGCTCCAACCCACCACCAAGAAAAGCTGAAATGATCCTTTTCCTGCTCACTCAAGGCAGAACCGATCATCACCCTCTTTAACGTGCTCCTTGTGTGCTGCTTTTGGAAGCAAAGGAACTTCCTGTTTTATTTACAGGGGCAGCACAAATGGAGGCGTTCCTTCATTTGCGCTTTCCCTATAAATAAAACAGGAAGTAAAACAGTTCTGGGTTTGATGTCAGTGCTTGAGGAGCACGGTACGGGTGTGCTTGTTTTTTTGTAGTGCAGAGGCAGTGTACCTAAGAGGGCATCAAGACAGCATTCAGAGTCCTGCCGCCTCTGATTGGGATCAGGGGTTTGGGCGATGGGGATTTTAACTCTTTGGCCTTGCTTTGGTCCCCATCCAAATGGTTTTCCCCTCAACAGTTATTTGACCTAGAGGAAAGCTTCCATTGGCATCAATGGGGACCTTCCTCCTGGCTCAGGCAGCAGACCCAGGCAGTAGCCTCCCTAGAGGTGGGGCGGGGAGCTAGGTTTCGCAAGGTACCTTTCCTCTCCCTCACTATCGTAGCCATTCCAGGTCATAGAAGCAATGAGAAGGAGATGCCTCTGCATTGCTTTCACAGCCTGGAATGGCTATGATGGTGAGGGAGAGCAGTGGTGTACATGGCAAGGTAAGGTGCCTTGCAAACCTAGCACCTGGTCCCCTCTATAGACGCTACTGGATCCAGGACTCAATATGGCAGGGACAAAAGCCTCTCTGTCACTACATGATCCTGTTCCACATGAAGCCTACCTACAGATACTATTAAATAAAGTTAAGGATGTCATTTCCAGTGGTATTGAACATAATGGGTAGTTTGGCCATAGGTTAATTCAGTGTTTCTCAAACTTGGTGAACCCACTTGGTGGGTCGCGACTTGATATCAGGCAATATCTCAGAAAGTTGGGTGCAGCCATCTTGGATGCTGCAGACCTTATTGTTGCTGTATTCCTTTTGTGAGAGTTAACAGTTTGAATTTTCAAGTGAGGGTTTAAAAATTTTTTTGTTTTTAGTTCAGTGCTTTTACATAGCATTTTGTCCTAATCTAGCTTTCTGTCAGGAATGTTTTGTGGTTGTGGTGTTGCTGCAGTCCAAGAATGTCAGTTTGCATTCCAGGAGTGTCATTTTATGATGTCATAATGATGGCACTTCCTGCTTGATGCTGTCACTTCCAGCTATGACATCACTTCCAGGTTAATGACATCATTTCCAGCGGGTCCTGACATGAGCGCCATACTAAAAAGTGGGTCCTGATCTAAAACATTTGAGAACCACTGGGTTAATGGGCAGTGCAATCCAAAGCTGCTTCTCGCGTCGACGCTGTGCCTTAGTGTTGACGCAACAACTTTAGCATCGATGTGGGGGCACCAATCGGCTCCCCCGCATTGGCGTTTGAGCAATGAAACCGATACTGCAGGCAGTGCCAGTTCCATTGCACCCATGCCGAACCTTCCTCGCGTCGGCTGAAGCTGGCCGGCGCAAGGTAGGCTCCATGTTAAGGCGGACACGAGATTAGTGGGGGGGGGGGGGGGGGGGGGGGGGGTATGGGGGCGGGCTCCGGATTCGGCTATAAGGCCGAATCCTAAGCCCATCCAGGAGGCCGCACGGCCCTGATTTGGGCTGTGCTGTCTCCTTGGCTCTGCGCCTGCTTTTGAGCAGGCGTAGAGTTGAGTAGCACGTTGGGGAGGCTGGAGAGAGCACGAACATGTCCTTGACACAGGGAAGCTGCAGCCTCCCCATCCCAGCCTTGGGTTTGGCACTGGCTGGCCATCCTTGCCAATCCAGAGCTGGGTTGGATTGTGCTCTAAGTGATGGTGAAAATGTTACTTTAATACTCCACAGTGTTTGTCTGATACTCCCTATCCACCTGCTCCCACAGCCTCTGCCACCACTGCCCTTGCAATGTGTCTGCTTGTAGCTGGGCAGGAACCAACATAAGCACATGTTCAAATATGTGTCGAATGCACTGTGTTGAAAGTACATTCAACGCTATTCAAAATTTCTGTGTAGATGTACACTTAAGGCTGGTCCACAGGCACATTGCTCTGGCTTCTTTTCTCCTCCTGAGCTGTTCTTGTGCCATAGCAGCATGGGCTGGTGTGAGTCTAATGCAGCCAGTCCGCCAACTATAGCTAAGGAATCAAGAGCAGACCAATGACATCATGTCTCTCCCTCCCTTCACCAAACTATGCCCCACCCAGACTCACAAGTAATTAATTCTGCAGTTATATGCACAAGTGGTGTTCCTCTTATATTTAGCCAGAGAAGGGTAGCCATCTCTCTGTACTCCAGCACAGTGTCTTCTCTAGTGGCTGTTGGTGGTAGTTTTCTGCCTTTTTTTTTGTTTAGTTCGTGAGCTCTTTAGGCCCAGGGAGCCATTATTATTATTATTATTATTATTATTATTATTATTATTATTATTAT
>JAJKFI010000105.1:1864069-1884264 GCA_029204185.1 Lerista edwardsae | reverse complement strand
TACTACTACTACTACTACTACTACTACTACTACTACTACTACTACTACTACTACTACTACTGTTGTACTATTGCTACCCCTACTACTACTGCCACTAATATTGTCCCTTGCTGGCTTTGCGCTGCCGTAAGGGGCAGTTGGTTCCTCCGACTGGAGAAACCGATCACCCCTTGCAGCGGCGTGAAACCAGAGAAGCCAGCAAGGGGCAATCGGTTCCTCCGTCTGTCAGAGAAACCGGGCACCTTGTAGCATGGCAGCCCATTGCCCCTGGAGGGGGCGGGTGCTGCTTTCAGGAGGTAATTAGAGTGACATGATGGCATCACCACAATTACTTCCAGGGTGGGGGCAGTTGACAGGGGGTTTGCCCCTGGGCCCCCACTTCTGGTAGGGAGGGCTGATCACCAGATAGGAAAGCTCTTACAGACCTCATCCTTAAGGCTTGGATGTTCTAGAACAGATGGTGCCAAACCCCGGCCTGTGGGCTGGATCCAGTGTCTAGAAAATGCCTTCTCCATGCAGAGCAGTGCTTTCCATTCTGCACCGCAGCCTCTTAATTTTCCAACTAACGTTCTCACAAATTCATACTGGGCAGCCAATTCTACCTGGAAATTGGGGTGCAGAACCTGCTTGGGTGACAGGCAGCAGAAGTGGCTGCCTGGCACAAGTTTATGGAATGATTGGCTTGAAAAATTAGAGACTGTAGCATGGAATGGAAAGTTCCACGTGGGCAAAGCATTTTCTAGATGCAGCAGTCCTGTGTTTGGAGATGGCTGTTCTAGAACATGATTAAGGGCACAATCCTAACCTGGAGTTAGGCTGGCACAGTTAAGCCAGCAAAGTTTGGCCAGCACGAGGCACACTGTAAAGTATGTTTGGACCATGTTTGGAGTCAGAGAGGCCAGCATACAGACGTGTCCCATCCTCCCCGACTCCGAAGGTGGTCCGAATGCACTTTACATTGACCCTTGTGCCAGCCAAACTTTGCTGGCCTAACTGTGCTGGCCTAACTCCAGGTTAGGATTGCGCCCTAAGATTCAGGTCTTAAAGATGTAACTAGACAGCTCTCCTCACTTCTGTTTTCCCCACCCCTTTTACAAAGGGGTGTTTGGTAAATCGGGAACTTGCCCTTCAGAGAGAAGTGCGCATGAGCTCTCCCAACCTCTTACTCTATGACCTTTCTTTGCATAATTTTGGAAAGAACCCAAGTTGAGAGATCTCACAAGAGATCCCACAAGACCAAAATGAACAATAAGTTGAGTCAGAAGGAGCTAATCATTATGGTGGCAAGAATAAAATGAGGACAATGCTCCTGCACATAGAATAGATTTGCGTAAAGGCAAATTTCATTCCTGTTTTTGATTGCCAGACCAGGAATTGGCAAGAGCAAAATTGGCCAGTTTCAAAACTCCTGGCTGCCTGTCAAAATCCTCCCTTGAAAGGGACAGGGACCCTGCCTTGACCACAATCTGTTAGTATTACCCACCATTACTACAAGGAAGGCAAATTTTTCTGACTCCTTTATGATATACTTTGTTTGGAACATATACACACAAACACACACAAAAAAAAAAAAAATAGGGGAAAGAGTGAAAGGGCGACATTTATTCTGGTGCTAATGCATTTTTTTTTCCTGGAAAATGTGTAAATAGATATGAGCAAACTGTCTAAAAGTTATTCAGCTACTCAGTGAACCATGTAATCTGTTGGCTCATACAGACAACAGATAATAGAGTGAGATATTTCCTTTACATTGCCTGTGTAGAATCTCAGCACAAAGAGTCAATTTGTGTCCTGTCAGGGCATGTTACAACACACTATATTATCACTCTGGGAACAGGCAATTTGGATAATGAATATATGATTTAGAGAGCAAAAATATATATATATATGAAAAGACTATTTAGCAGATTAGATATCTGTGAAGTGGGAATTTTGCATCAAGATTTTACTTTCATATTGGCTTAATTTTGATACCTACTCATCTTCTGCAATTTGTGTGTTTGCAACTCTCATCACTTATCTTTTTTACTTCACTTACATGATAGATGATAGAAGGGTTTTTTTAAAAAAAAAGAGCATCACAGTTTTCTCTGAAGCACTATGCAACAGCAGAATAAGATTACCAGCATTCATAATTGTTTCACATTTCATTTTAAATGCTTTGTTGTTGTTGTTGTTTTAAAAATTATGCTACAATATATGCATATTGTAATCATGAAATTAGCTACTGGTACTTCACATGGTAAAAATATCGCCCTGGCAGAACATTATCGAAAATGTTGACCGTCCAGTAATATATAATATGAGCTATATTGATTTTTAAAAGTATTGTTTAATATTGGTTAATATGTGAAACACAACAAAAGTTATATCTAATTTGATCTCATGTAAAAGGTGTCAGATTAAACAAACATAACACATGCTTTATCTTGAACAGAAAGAATATCAGTAATTATCATTTGTTATGCCATGATTTCTGAAAAAGTGAACTATCAATTGGGCCAATGGTATAAAAGACCAGGTTCCTTACACTCAGAAGTACCAGCAAACCAAGCTCAAACTAATTTCTGAACAGTGATGTGGGAAAAGGCCACTGTTTATTTTCTTTTGCCACTATTTCCACGAGGACGTCTAATATTACATTGCGATTTTTTTGTCTGCTCTTTCACCTCCATACAAAAGCTGTAAATGGAGAGTAATGTGTGAGATTTCTCGTGCTTCTTGATCTAGACTCATAAGCAGGAATAATCATCAACAGATTTATTCCAGGTGGATGGAAAGACTGGTAGAGCATACTAGTTTAAATGTTGAAAGTCGGGCAGCCCAATCCTAACCTATGTTGGCACAGCCAGACGGCATGGCCTGTCCCGTATCCAGCACGGGTTAGGAGGTGGCTGGAGGTTTCCTCGGGTAAGGGGCACCTTGGATCTTTGCCAGCTATTTAGCTGATGGACTTCTGGGGAGGCCTGCTCAATGCCTGGGGGCCTGGGAGTGGGGTAAGATACGGTGGAGGGAGCATCCATTGAGCCCACCCCTGATCTGCTTCATTCCCCCTCCCCAACCCAGAAACACTGCTTCCTTGCCAACCTTCCCAAGCCCCGCACTAGTTGGCACAAATCCTACCTCCGCTAGGCAGTAGCATAGCTAGAGGAGGTCACGGCACTATGTTTTGCATGGCGCCTTAACACAATGTACAAGTGACTCTTCCCCCTTCCCTTCGTAGTCATTATGGGAGGCTAGAGGAAAATGGAGGCGTCTCGTCTGTTTTGCTCTAGCTGCCCAGAATGGTTTCGAAGTGTAGGGAAAGGAGCCAATGACTCTGGGTCAAGATGCAGTGTTGACAGGGTGACACAGGTCTCCTTGCCAGCACTACTAACTCTTGAGTCATCATTGCAAACTTGCCTTACTGCAGTGATACTCAAACCTTTTAGGCATTGGGACCCACTTTTTAGAATGTCTGGGACCCACAAGAAGTGATGTCATGGCCGGAAGTGCCAACATCATGACACCAGAGCCTGCTACTTTCCTGAGACTGCAGCAATAAGTTGGGTTATTATTTCTGATTCAACAGCAAAGTGAATCAGAAAGGAAAAAAAAAAGCCTATTTACATCCTTGACACAAGCAAAACAACCCCACAGCCCTCCCCCTTTCCAGCATCCCATCTTCCCATATTTTAAATATGGCTGCTGTAGGTGCCTTGTGACCCACCTGAAATTGGCTCACAACCCGCTGGTAGGTCCCAACCCACAGTTTGGGAACCACTGCCTTACAGCATGTTTATAAGACTGTAGGCCGGTGCAACAGCCTCTGTGCCAGCAGAGTGCTCCTTTGGGATTGCAGTCCCAGTTTCATTTTCAGGCATTACCGAAAGCATTACCAAAAGCATTTTCAGGGCTTCTATGCATAATTGATAATTAATCTTCAACGCCCAGCACTTTTACATTGGTTTAGCCAGGTTGCACATATTCGAGAAGCATCTTGTTCATAGAGGTGGAGAATTACATTTCTGTTAAGTCTTCCTGATAGCTTAGGAACAAGACTATCTGTAATGAATCTTTGTGCAAAGAAATTATATGATGCCATCAAAAGTGGGTTTGGGGAGTGAGGGAAGGAGTCAGGATATGTGGAACCGTGATGCGAAACTTCACCTGACTCAGAGCACAACCTAAGCCCATTTCCTCCCATGGGTGCGTTAGCGCATCACTTTTTCTGTTGCATTTTGAAACATGTACAGGGCCCCCCCCCCTCAGGTAAATATGTGTTTGGAACCATGTCAAAGTGTTCCCATATACCTGAACTGAAATTGGTGCGTTTGAGCAGTGATGGGACTAAAAGCATAATATTTTCCTTTGCACTATCCATGGTGCTGAGTATCAATTTCTAGGGAAATGTTGAAAGAAAGCTACCCTTACCCCTGAAAATCTTTTAAAAAAACACATTGTTCACTGAGCACACAGCTTGCCTACTTCAAAAATTTGCAGAAGGATGCCCCAGAGTGCAGATCCTAAAGTAAGAAGTCTCTTCTTACAAATCTGAATTTTTGGCCTGGCTTTGACTGCTGCTACAGCTAAATTAGGTGTTTTGCAGGCTAGTACAGGCTGCTACTTCTTTTTCATGCCCTGTAATGAGCTGGAGACAGAATTCTTCTAGACTTTCCTTGACCCTTCTCTGCTATATAAACATCTTGAAAAAAACTCTATTTTTTCATAGAGCTGGCTTCTGCAGCTTGCAGCTTCCAATATACTGAGATATAGGCCGAACCTGAGTTCACCTTTTGAGGTTCCCTCCCACCCCAGCCCTAGAATAAGCTTTGAACAGTTTGAGGGGAAAAAGGTATCTTTTTCATTGATTTGTCTTCTATTGCTATTCTGCTCCCACAGCACAGCTCCCACAGTACAGAGGCAAGAAATAACCTTTCATAAACCCTCTAGTTGCTGGAAGGATGATTCCTATGTGAAACAGAGCAAAACCATGAACCCAGCTCCCAGCTTAGTTGCTAGAAGGATAATTCCTATGTGAAATAGAGGAAAACCATCAACCCCAGCTCCCACCCCACTATGAGAACCCTATTCTGAGCCTGGAAGCCTGACTCTTCAGTAGCTATTGGACTGTGTCCAGAGAGCTGATTTGCAGGAATATTATTTGAATCTCATTTTGTCTTCTTGCACCATTGACAAGACTGATTCTACCACACACTTTGCTCTTGTATCACTAATATAATTCATCACTAGTATCAGTTCCTGTTCTTGTGTCACTGATTGGGTCATTTTAGCTTTTCTTTGAGGGACTGTAGCCTGAGGAACTCTGTGAGGCCTCCATGCTGCAGTGAAGCAACTAAGTGCCCAATCCTATCCAATTTTGTAGTGCTGATGCAGCCACAATGAAGCCCCAAGGTAAGAGAATATTTGTGCCCTTACCTTGAGGAGACCTCTGCGACTGTCCCCACACTGCAGGATGCAGCACATGCCTCACTGGTACAGCTGGATCACCACTGGAAAGTTGGATAGGACCGGACCCTAGGTACTCATGCCAGTGCCTGCAACCTGTGTACCTGTGTTGTGGGTGCACAGAAGCACCATCTAATCATGTTTTTTTCCCCTCAGAGGATTGTAAATGGTCAGTGGTTAGAACAAACAATACAAGAGCCTTATGCAGATTTTTTGTCAATTCTGGCCTTGCTAATTGTTCTAATAGCTCATCACCTAGCTGAATGCCTTGCCTTCCTGCACATCTCCAAAATCAACTATCAGGGCCACTCAGGTAAACACTGCAATGATGCCTATCCTCCCACCCTAAAGAAATTGTTATCCTCTAAGTTTTCACCTAACTTGTCCATAACTTTCACCTAACAGAGAGGCCAGCACACAGACATGCACCAACCTTCCTGACTCCAAGAGTGGTCCAAATTTACTTTACAGTGGCCCTTGTACTGGCCTAACTGTGCCAGCCTAAGTCCAGGTTAGGATTGTGCTCTCACTGAAATTCTTTTGTTGAAACCAGTGTTTGGTAAAATCCAGCGGTGGCCATGAAATCCACAAAAATTTGCTGGTGTCTTTCTTCAATTTCTTCAGTTTTCTTCTATTTCTCAGATGTTTTGCCACATTTAATGCAAATTTGACCTTCGCTGAAAGTTTGGAAGAGCTCTAGAAAACACACAGAAGGAGTGCATACAGTTCAAAAGGCAGGAAGCAAAGCGAGAGTAGAACATGTCAAGTGAATTATTTGCTTTAACATTTTGGGACATCCCCACGCATTTTTAACTGCAGTAATTCTTCCAAGGTTTGTTTGTTTGTATTGGTGCAAGCCAGAAAAGGCAACACAATGCAAAGAAATACTATTTTATTCTGTCTCTTCTCCTCTCTTCCACTTTAGCTGTTCTGTTTGGGCTGCACAGGAATAGGTGGAAAAGAGCATGAATACATTCTTATAAGTATTAGGATACGTATGGAAACGAAGGGCCCCCAGTGACCTCCGTAGTCTTCTCCTGATCACTTGGGTTTGTTGTAGTAGGAAGGCAAACACAAGCATAGAAGTGTTATTGAACAGCAAACCCTTCAAAAATTTCACCAGCCTTTTGTATTCAAGTTACAGAGCAGTAGGGGGGCCCCCTTTTCAGAGAGCAGACTTATGCAAGTATTAAGAACTGGCTGAGATAAGAAGTAAAGCTTAAGAGACCTTCATCATTAGCCGCTAGTGGTGGAGATTAGTGATCCTACTATGGGATTACCGATGGAAAGAGTGCCAGCGCTGACTAATTGTTCATTAATGCTTGTAAAATAAGAGAGTAGTTGTAGGTAAAACTGGCCATTCTTTGCTCCCTCAAAGTAAACTAAAAAATTGGATACGGTCATCAGCAATGGTCAAAATGGTTGGGGAAAAAATGCATTTAATGGACCAGTTTACAGTACAAATGGCTTCCCTAGATGTACTTCCAACATTGAATCGGATAGCTGTCATCCTAATAAGAAGCTTTTCACTTCAACCTACCAATGCTTTCTTTTAGAGCAGGGTTTCTCAAACTGTGGGAGTCACAACCTGATGTCAAGTGGGTCATGGAAAGCTGGGAGCTGTCATCTTGGAAGTTGCAGCCTTTACTCTCACTATACTACTTTTGTGAGTGTTACCAGTTTGAATTTTCAAGTGAGCTTTGTTTTAATTTTGTTTTTAGTTCAGAGCTTTTACGTAACATGTCCTAACCTGGCTTTCTGTCAGGGATGATTCGTGGTGGTGCTGTTGCTGCAGCCCAAGTGTGCCAGGTTGCATTCCAGGAGTGTCATTTGATCACATCACAATGACAACGCTTCCTGCTTGATGATGTCACTTCCGGATTAATTACATAACTTCTGGTGTGTCCCGCCAAGAGCGCCATTCTAAAAAGTGGATCCTGGTCCAAAATGTTTGAGATCCACTGAGAACCCTTACCCCAAGTAAAGCTCCAGCTCCTGCAATGGGTCTACTCAAGTCTGCACCAGCTATTTGGCCAGTGCAGACTAGAAAAGCCCCATGTTGGACTAACCAGCCCAAAGGGGGACATAAGATCCAGCCATCTCCAGCCCCACCCACTGCCCGGGCCTGATCCTCCCCTCCCCCTGCACAGTTTCACCCACTCCACTGCATCCCTCTGCCCTCAAAAACAGAGATGACTGGTGGTGCTGGAGCCCAGTACTCCTGCCCAGCACTGAGGCCCGGTACTGACTGGCGTTGGCCCACTGCCAGTGCTGTCAACTTGTGCTGTGTTGCAAATGTGCTTTACGGCATGTTCATGACGCTTTTTGCCAGCAGAATGCACATATCACCAGCCCTTAAAGGACTGGGCCCTTAAAGGATTGGGCCCTTAAAATGCATTCTTGAATTATCCTACTGCCCTGGCCTGCATATGATCCTATTTAAACACACACACACACACACACATTGGAAACCGTTATTTTTAAGCATGGGCTCAGGGCTCATGTCTAGCAGTCTGATGCAAGCTAACGACCATGTTTGTGAGCCAGGTTTTGATCTAGGCATAGCAAGGACTTGCCATTGCCATCACTATTCTCATTAAGGAGAAAGAAGAGACTATTAGCCTTCTCCTTGTCCAAGAAGTCTGCGGCTATGGAAGCAACAGGCCACCGAGCTCTCCTAGGTCTGGCCTAAAGAAAATAAATCTTTATCTGTATGGGCAGTGCAATCTTATACTGCACTGGAATAGGCAGTTCGGCGGGCTTGCACTGTATCCAGTGCAGTATACGAGAGGCTGGAGCTTCCCCACGTTCGTGCCCTTACGGTAGGGGAGGCGCTAGCTTCCCCTATGCAGTCCTCAGATCTGTGCCTGCTAAATAGCAGGCGCAAATCCGAGGAGGCTGTGCGGCCATAATCAGAGTAGCACGGTCTTGGGAATGGGTCTAGGATTTGGCCTTATGGCTCAATCCTGGGCCCACCTCCCTACCAGGCTGGCACGCCACCCTCACCAATGCAGCCACACCTTAAAAGAGTGTGCTGTATCCAGCAGGGGGGAGGGGTGGATAGGGAGGCTTCAGTGGGGAAAGGGGGAGTATTTCATCATACCCCTCTATAAGCATCCTGCTTCATAGGGGGTCTCCTTGGACCTGCGCCAGCTCTGCAGACGACAACCTGCGCAAGAGGGCCCCAACAGCAAGGAATCCAAAGTCGCTTTGCCCAGCCATAAATTGTATTCTGCTGTTGTACCGTGAATGGAAGAAATTCCATTCATGCAAAGGGGGAAATACAATTTTCACCAATCCGCTCTTCTTGTTTCATCACTTCCCTGGGCCACTTGCCATCTTGTTCCAAGGGTTCCAGCCTCAGGAGCACAAATTTAGAAGCAGGGCTTACCCAAGACCTCCTGACACCTGAGGTAGAATGCTAAATGCTTCCCCAACATACCCAATGGAGTGCCAGCCCCTGTTCCTCCCATTTTCCAGCACTCCCTTCCCATCCACATTCTCTGTTTCTCTCTTCCTTTCCCTCTTCTTTTTCAAATCCAAGGAGCAGTTAAGGCAAATAGGTGGACAGAGATGGGCACACGCGCACGCACACACATGCACACAGACACACACACACAGATGGAAGCGTCCGGTGACGTCATCCTATGACACATTTTGCATCATCACCATTTATTTCAAAGTTCTAATGCTGGGGAAAGGCATCATTGGCCAGGTACGTTTAGGAAGCGCTGGCAGAGGGGATTGCTGGTAGGAGGAAAGAGGAATCTGTAAAACTAGTGATTCCTCATTGTCTCCAGATTTTTAGTTGGACCAGGCAAACCAAATCACATGTAATCTTTGAGAATCAAGTTGAATTTTAGTTCATCCAACCATCTTTAATTCCCAACTCTGACATCCAGCAAGGCGTCCTGTCTGCTATCATCCCAAATGGAAAAAAGTCTCTCCAAACCATTAGAAACGAAAACAGTTCTATCATAAATTGGTACTGCTACCAGATTTTGCCATGAGATTTTGTGGATGAGGCAGCACCAAAACTCAGGGATGAGAAGAGAAAAATCCATTTTCGTGTGCTGGGATACCTTCCAGGGCCCCACCTCTGCAGCTATGGGCTGCAGATATGGGAGAGCCCTGCCTGCAGCAGGGATGCTTGAAAAAACTAGATCAACGCAAAAGGAAAAAAGAAGTTAACTGCTTCCTATTTGCATAGATGTAGTTTTTCCAGAATTCAGGCTGCCGGCAGCCTGCCTTAATGTTGCTATAAATTTGAATGCTTATAAGGAAGATCATTTTTGCTCCGATAAGGTTCTAAACTATGTTAATGGGCACATGGGGAAAGGGGACGTGCCCAGTGATGTCATCTGGTAATGAAGAACGGGAACGCTAGGCGGGACTTACGCGTGATTGGCAGCCCGTCCGTTCCGTTCCGCAGCTGCCCTGGCCTCGGGGGGGCTGCCCCCGGTTGGCACACCCTACTGCTGCTCGCCCAGGCACCTGGCGCGCCCCACCTACCCATCCCGGCGAGCAGGCGCCCCGCCGAGGCCAGGGAAGCCGCGGAACGGAACGCGGAAGTCCCCAGTGGTGTCATCTAAATGATTTAAGAACAGGTACTCACTTTTGATTGGCACGTGTCGGGACCCGCCCACTGGAAGTGACGTCATAAGCCAGAAGTGATGTCGTGGCAGGAAGTGACATGAAAAAAGCCCTTTTTGAGGCCTCAGATGATTTTAAACTGACCCAACAGTTGCAACAGTATTCCACAGCACCCCCAGAACAAGTTAAGGAGTCCTGGCATCATGTTAAAACCCCAGAGCAACTCATTTTTCAGTGGCAAGGAAAGGAAAGGTTCCGCTCGCTGCCTGCCTGGCTCTGAGAACATGCAGGCAACTCAAACATGCATGAAATTCAAACATTGCAGAGGGCGGAGTCGACAAGTGGGCGGGCGAATGGGCGGAGCCAGCTGTAATCCTAGAAACCGGTACTCGTGTACCCCCGCGTACCCCCTGCATGACATCACTATAAGTCCCACCCAGCGTTCCCGTTCTTCATTACCAGATGACATCACTGGACGCGCCCCCCCAGACCTGCAGATAATTGAACCTGTGGATATAGGAGCAGCCTATAAATTGTTTTTGCTGGAGCCCATTCCATATTGGAGAGCAGGGTGAGGACAGGGGCGGAAGGGCTTGCTCATCACTAATTACTATAAGATCAGAGAAACTCTGTTGACTTGTATTAGTTTGTATTGTTATACTATGAAATCAATCTTGGGAAGCTTTGTATATTACCTAAAATCAGGGAGGATATAACAACAACAACAACAACAACAACAACAACAACAACAACAACAAGCACCCAAAACAAGAAATTTACAGTCATGGAGAATGAAAAAGATTGCTTTGGTCTGTCCTTATCATTCACTAAACAGAGACTACAGGACTGATTCAAAGCATATTCACCTTATCTATTTTGGGCAGAGGAGCAGTTCTTCTCATGGAACCTCAGCTCCACATTTTCAGATGCTTTCCTCATTCACCTCCTTGGAGAGAGTCAATACACAGATATGCTCACTGGTGTCATCTAAATGATTTAAGAACAGGTTCTCACTTTTGATTGGCATGTGTCGGGACCCGCCCACCGGAAGTGACATCATAAGCCAGAAGTGATGTTGTGGCAGGAAGTGACATGAAAAAAGCCCTTTTTAAGGCCTCAGATGATTTTAAACTGACCCAACAGTTGCAACAGTATTCCACAGCACCCCCAGAACAAGTTAAGGAGGCCTGGCATCATGTTAAAACCCCAGAGCAACTCATTTTTCAGTGGCAAGGAAAGGAAAGGCTCCGCTCGCTGCCTGCCTGCCTGGCTGGCTCTGAGAACATGCAGGCAACTCAAACATGAAGGAAATTCAAACATTGCAGAGGGCAGAGTCGACGAGTGGGCAGGCGAATGGGCGGGGCCAGCTGTAATCCTAGAAACCGGTACTCGCGTACCCCCGCGTACCCCCTGCATGACATCACTGGATATGCTCATTGCACCTGATTAATTGATAACCTGCAACCTGCAATATAATAAGCAATATTTAAATTCTCCTGTGTCGGGGCATGCAGATCTTTGAATATAGCAGAAAATGAACTTGGCGTGAACTCTCATTGATCTAGATTGAACTTCCAATATTGCAGTTTAAGGCACACTGCATATTTGACAAACTGCTTGCTGTTCTCCAAAGATTGATAAACACGGGAAAGCAACTCTAGAACTCAAGAAGCATCTCTAAAACCCTTCAATGCAGAAGCATAGAACAGGAGCATGGTGTCTGGCCCAGATGACTTTAAATGGGGATTGGACCAATTCCTAGAAGAAACATCCATCACAGGGCTTGATGGGCATGTTCAACCTCCTGGTATTAGAAGTGGGCTATCTCAGAATGCCAGGAGGAAGGGAGTGGGAACAGGATGCAGATACCTCGCATTCTCCCCGAGGCATCTGGTGGCCCACTGTTAGGCACAGGAAGATGGACTGGATGGGCTTTTGGCCTGATCCAGCAGGGCTCTTCTTCTATTCTTAGAACTTCTTAAATATGAATGCCAATTTGGAGTTTGTCTAATAATGAAGATCTGAAATAATTAGACACAGAAACTCCTGTTTTGAATATTATGGGGGCCATTTAGGACTTAGCAATGTTGGGTCAATAGCTGATATTGGGCTCAAAACTCAGGTGGTCTTTCACTTTTCTGTGCCTGCTATATTAACTTAGGCTGCAATCCTATTCACACTTACCTGGTACTTACGTCTGAATAGGCATAGGATTGGTCTGCTAGTTGTATTTTGAAGAACATTAGAACATTCATTAAAATCCAGGAAGAAGACTTGCAATTCTATGGAGCTGTAGCCCAATAATGATCTTTGGGCTCAATCCTATCCAACTTTCCAGCACCAGTGCAGCTCCAAGACAAGGGAGCAATCATTCCCATACCTTGAAGAAGCCACCATGACTGCAGTCCCACCACAGGATGCAGCAAATGCCCCATTAGTACTCCTGCACTAGAAAGTTGGATAGGATCGGGCTCTTTGTTTCTGCCATGGACAGTCCAAGGGACTTTCCATGACTACTGAAGGTGGCCTGCAATAGCTCCACTGTGAGAAGTATAACTTGTGACAGACACGCCAATATACCATACAGCCTTTGCTACGCAAACATCAACCGCAAGGAGAAAAAAAAAAGATTAATCTTAGACAATTCACCCGCATTTCTTTGGGAGCATTGAAAGACATGTAAATTGCATGCATTTCATCTGCTTGTTTCAAAAGACGCATTATGAAACCCTAGTGACCTGAATTTACTGCCAGCACGCCTGTTTTTCCTCAGAGGCTCTCATTGTAGAAAAATATCCTGAGGAGCATCTCACCCTCCTTGAGGATCCATTTAGGACTGCAAATTTTATAGACTTGTGTCCCCAATCGTTTCCTCCTCTGCTAGAGTCCAGGACAAGCATTGCTGCAGGTTCTGTAAAGATTTTGAGGCTTTCTTCACATGCTTATAAAATCAACATGACAAAGAAGATGCTCTTTTTTTCCCTAACTACCTGGATTGTTTGGGACAAGTTGTGTTTCTTTTTAATGTAAAATAATCAGTTATAGGCTGCTGAACCTTTAAAGGGGATTAATTCAATGGGATAAACTGCAGTTAAAGAACTTTTATCAGGCAAACTGGGTTAGATGGTTAAAAGCAAGTACAAAAAAATTCCCTAAAAACATACAGTAGGTAGCAGTTTATATGTCAAGAAAAACTGAGTGAAATTTTGACACTCTGATGTCTAGCAGATAGCACTTAAATCATTTTTCTCCAAACTTCAGTCATAAAAACTTCAAAGAGTTTTAGCCATAATACAAATTTTTAGACTAAGAAGTGGCGTTTGAAGTTATTTTATAGGATTTTGCTGTAAGGGCTCCAATTGATTTGTAGTAAGATAAAAGAAGAAAACTTTATTTTCGAAGCTTTGTCGGAAAAAGCTTAGCTTCCATTGGTCGTTTTGCCAATATGCCTGGAGGGGATGATGATGTCGACATGGATATTATATGCCTATCCGAACTGAACTGAGTTTACACCTCCTGCTGTTTGTGTTATGGTTAAAATCTGTCACAAAACTGGCAGTGATTTATTAAATGTTTAATGAAGTAAGACAAAAACTTCAAGAACTACAAACAGAAAAGTAGAACATCGCATTAAAGTATAACAATATAGGTTACGTATCTGATTTATTTTTTTTTGGTATTTCTTTTGCTAAAAATGTGAAAAACACAATTAGAAATCAAGGGAATATCAAAAGATAACAGGGGGTCACACATCATTTTAAGAAAGGTTACAGCTTTTTTATACTTTCATCTCTTTTTTCTAAACAGAACAGTAAAAAAAAAAAAGATTCACAGAGAGAGAAGGCTGTAAAATAGCGGTGTTCCATAAAGCAGAAGTTTCCAAATCTTGAAAACATTCTGGTAGGTTTTGGCTGATAGAACTCTACAAGATTGAACAACGCCCTTTTATTATTGAAGATTGCTAATATCAGGAAGAGAAAACGAAATCCAGTAGTGTCAGACTCTCATCATCTTGTTGATCTTAATTTTAATCAGTTCATTTAATCATTCATGCCATGTGAATTATGATGTTCAAGTCTGAACTGTGAGGCACAACCCACAGAGAAACTATTTCATGCCATACATGCAGTTGTGTTTTTGTGTAATTCCCATTCAGTTCTGTGAATTCGTATGGGGGGGATGGACGACTGCCTTCATGAATTGGCTCTTTTGGGGGGGGGGTGCTGGATGAGATTTTTTTTCCTCCCAGTTGCTGACCTAGCTTTCCTACATTGCTATCTTTGTATTAATATTAACTTGCCAGAAAGCATATAGGCAGGCTAATTTTGAGAGAGTACACACTGTACATTCTGTAAGAGAGATGTATATATCAACTGACCATTTATTCTGACATACCCTTATTGGCATCAGTGGCGATATCCTGTTAAAAGTAGTTGTGGTTACAGTACTTTTACATTAACAACCTATTAATGCTATTGTTGTAATAACAGGGAGCTTAGGTAAAATCACCATTGGTTACAAATGCCATTTAAAAAATGGCTTCAAGTCCTGTCTAAAGGTCTCAAAATGGGATTCCTTTTTTCAGTTGTTTTTAAAAGTACAAAATATCAGCTATCATCCAAACAACCTAAATGGTTTTGAAATTTCCAGTGGAATTTGGCAAAGTTTTAGCCTCATTTAGTATATCAAGTCACTACCTTCCATTGTCATTTCATGTCTAGGAACATTCTAAAATGTAGCTTTTACATCTCTTGGGGGAAATGCCCTTCGTGTTCCCTTTAACTTTTGACCTGTTTTCCTGAAATGTTTGTCTGAAGATTTAACTGCTTAAAAGATGTGCCAATGTTTTTAGATGCATAGCATGTTAACCTCAGAATGTAAATGAAGTCAGATCAGTTGTGGGGGTGTGGATGGCTGAAGTGGACAGGATACATCTCAACTAACTTTCACAGTTAATTGAAGAAAAAGTAATTTGTTATTATGAGTAGGATAATGAGCAATTGGTATGAGCCAGTTTCTTCCATTGAGACAAATGAGTGGTGGACATTCAGTTTAAGTTTTAAAAGTACTGCACATAGTTAGATCCACAATAATAGTTATATAAATCTAGTTGCAACAATTGAAATTTTCAGAATTTTCAAGCTTTGCATAATTTTGTCTATACACAAACACTCCAAATCCATGCAAGGCTGCACCTTCATATAGAAGTGTATATATAACTGTATACTTCATAAGTGTATGGTGTGAACTAGCCAGCTATATACAGTATGTGCCTAGCAGCCATTCTGAGTGACTATTTGTGGCACTTTTTTCAGTTACCACAATAATGAGAATCACACCTGGCTCAGGGTGTGATAGGGCGATTCACACAAAGCTTGTCTCCATGCATGTACCTGCCCAGAGGTAGTTGAAGCTCCTCGTACATATTATGGGAACAAGTCTGATATGTATCACTAAAGTTGTCCAGAAAAGCTGGCAAGAAAGCTGGCATTCTAGCAGCCAAGTGGAGACATCTGGAGTTGTGATACTGGTTGATTTTCCCTTTATCCGGACTGCTTGGGATGGAAAGATTTTGGATTTTCTGGATTTTGGAATACACATAAATATGAGAAATGTTTGCTCTTTTCATTGTGACCTATTTGGGTGTCTGCTGGCCTCTTTGACATTTTTCAACAATGTCTGTGTAGGCACGTGCCCTCCTTTTTCTCTTGGGAGGCAGCCCAGGGCCATATTAACCAATGGGCAGGTTAGTACCGGAGAGGACCCAAAAGTGCTGAAGGCCCAGAAGTGCCAAAGAGGCCCCAAAATACCTCAAAGCCTAGGGGCCTGGCTATGGTTTAATATGGCCCTGCGGATAAGGGTTCATCTACCTGAATTTTATTGGGTACAAATCAAGCAAACATTAATCGCTAGTACACATAGTGAGAAAATTGGTGTTGTACATATTCAGGAAATATTGCTGAAGGAAAAGAGAGTGTTTCATTTGGACCTGCCTGCTTTTGTTCAGTTTGCTGCTCAGATGAAGGGCAGGTAAGGTGACACTGAACAGGTCTGACTTATGTCATAACGTTCTTCTTGTGTGAATCAATAAGATGAACATTTTATACAATGAAAAGTGCTATAGAAATGAGAGGAATAACGTTGAGGGAGAAGTCAAACTGGATACAACAGGATAGCTGTGTTTATTATTTACGTGTGTGCTTCATTTATGTACAAAGCAGGGGAAGTTTAATTTTGACAGCAAAAGATTATGTGTCTGAGGAGAATTGAACCCTGCCCCTCTCACTTCCCACAATGAACTTCGTTCAGTCTTTTCTGCTCAGTCCAGCTCAGTGGACTGAGAGTGGGGGAGGGGGAGGGCAAAAGGTGCAATTCCTGTCTCTCACAGGTACGTTTTGTAATAAAAATCACATACACAAATGCACACACCTCATTGGCCACTTTATGCATAAGGCAGATAATGGAAGGACAAACATAGCTTGCCCTTCCATGTCTAGTGTGCCTCTGGTAGAGACAGCAAAGTGTTTGCAAATTTGCATGTGTAAATGAGGCTACCCTGTGACCTGGAGCAAAAATAGGTTGACTTGAAGAGATATAGAAAGCTATATGTTTAGGGGTGTGTGAGGGAGAGACTATGTGGTAGAGACTTCAGGTTCAGTCCCTGGCATATCCAAGTGGGATTGAGAAAGATCCTGCTTGCAACCCTGAAGCCCCAAGCTAATGCCTACAAGGCACATCCAGCCCACCAACACAGATAAGGCGTAAGGCATTATGGGTATAGGCAACCCCTTTACTCCTCCATTTTCTCCCCCATCTCCACCCATTACCAAGCAATGTCTGCCTCCACAGGGGCAAACACTGCAAATATTTCTCTTGTATTGTGAACATTCTTAGAATTACATACAAAATGTCAAACTTTTTTTATATAACTGATGAGCTTCAACCCTCCATATGAACCAGACTGAGGGTGCGATCCTAACCTTGAGTTAGGCTGGCCCAGTTAGGCCAGCAAAGTTTAGTCGGCACAAGGGCCACTGTAAAGCGCATTTCGACCACTCGAGGAGGCAGGGAGGATGGCACTTGTCTGTGGGCTGGCCTCTCTGACTCTGAGAGTGGTCCAAACATACTTTATGGTGTCCCTTGTGCCGGACAAACTTTGCTGGCCTAATTGTGCCAGCCTAACTCCAGGGTAGGATTGTGCGCTGAGCCTGTGATCCCCCCCCCCACACACACACACACACAACTCTATGCAGGCAAGTTCTCCAGGGTTTCAGATGGAGCTCTTTCCCAGCCCTCCCTGGAGATGCCAGGGATTGAACCTGGGACCTTCTGCATTCAAAGCATGTCCACTGTCACTGAGCTATAATCCCTCCCATGCACAATAATGAAGGTGCCTTTTCTCAGCCAATGCACAGCCATTTGGCATGTTTTTTCCCCCACATGGTGCTAGCCACACACAAAACCTTGCTGCACCTTAGTTTCTCTAGATCAATACTTTTAGTGGTGATCTAGGAATGTGGTTGTCAAACCTTTTAGCACCGGGACCCACTTTTTAGAAGGACAATCTGTCCAGGACTCACCAGAAGGGCTGTCATGGCCAGAAATGCCGACATTGTGACACCAGAGCCTGCTGCTTTCCTGATAATGCAGCAATAGGTTGGGTGAAAAAGCCTATTTACAGGCAAGCAAAACAACTACCTGCTCTTTCCAACATCCCATCTTCCCATATTTTCAATATGGCTGCCCTAAGTACTTCGCAACCCACCTGAAATTGGCTCATGACCCACTGGTGGGTCCTGATCCATAGTTTAGGAACCACTGATCTAGCATTTTGAGTGCATACTTAAAGAAGTGACAAAAAGCTCTGCAAGAATCTGTGCCTCTTTTCCCTCTCCTTTGCCACTGCTTGAGCATGTGGCGGCACTTGCTCCTGGACTGCCACTTCACATTGTATATCATTATGCTACTGAAGTCAATACAATCTGCCCCCAGCTAATCTATTTAAGACTGAGTTGGAGCCCATTGATGTTGTCCATCTAAAGGGCCATGGAAGGAAGCTGCAGTCCAACAAGAGATTTGCATCAAATCAATATGTAGGAAAAGCACAATTGCTAACTGCATGCAAATTCAGCTATATCATGAAGGATAACATCAAAATCCCAGATGCATGTTGAGATGTATAATCAGCCATTATTAGCCAGTTGTATATCGTGGTGTAGTAAATCAAGATATTTCAACAATTTGCGCACCCAATCACAGGAATGGCCCATTAGGAGAGTTAATGAGGGTTACATCACTGGCAGATTGCAAGGGAGGGCAAGAGGATGGCATATTCGGCATGCCCTCCACCCCAGGTCTAGCCTTTCATGGGTATAACCTGCACTGATCTGCTTTCTGCCTGCTAAAAGCAAGCACAGAGTAGATCACCCACCTTCTTGTTCCAGGTGTGGTTTCTCGAAATATGGAAGTGCAGGAATTCCAGTTTGATTTACAGGCACTGTGCAATGAAGGTGCTCCTTCATTCATGCTTTAAATCAAACCAGAGGACCTGCCGTTCTGCAGCTGAAGAAACTGAATGAGGAGGGCAGACCTGATAGGCATTCCAGGTTGCACTGCCCACTGCTTGTATATTTTCTCCAATGCAATGATCATCCTACATATATAGTGAAGTCTTTTCCCCTACTGTTCAAACATGCACACTCCATTTCCATAGCCATATCCTTAAGATATTTGCTTTTGCTTTTATTTTGGCAGTGCAGACGCATTTTAAACATCCATTTTTCAGCTCTCCTTTCTGTCCTTGAGGACGTGACGAGGGGGAGGGGGGAGAGAATCAAGTTTGATTAAAAGTAACAGTGAATCTGCAAAGTTCTTCTGAAAAGGGAAACTCTTCAGGTGCCATTGTCTTTCCCTTCTGCTTTGCCAGTTACAGAATCATGGTAAGAGACTGCCTACAAGTGCTTGTAGCAGCCTGAGGGTTATTCTTTTGCTAAAGAAGCAGCATTTCTTGAGATACTTATCAGTTAAGTTTAGAAGCAATGCGAAAAGCTTGCACTTGATCATTTCTGCCCTCCCTGATATATGACACTGCCTGTAGCTATCTCAGAGATATTCAAGGGTGCCTTAACTCAGCAAACCAAGATGGCAAATGACATTGGAGATATCCTTAATCCCTAGCCTCACATAAACTAATGGTTACTTTAACAGGGCGATTTTGTCCTCTTTCCCCCCAATACTTAATCCCATGTGAAGCATGCAATCTTAAACAATGTACATAATTTATATTATGCATATGGATTTATTTACATATTGCTCTTTATATTGGGGGGGGATAGTTATGCTTTTTAAAAAAGATGTTCATACTAAAGATTCCACCCCCACATATGCACAGTCTTCAATTAAGATACGATGCATCATTTCATATGATGAGCATGCTGAATACAAACTGTTGGTTGTGCTCACATATACATTTTTTGACAGAGGGCAAGTCAGCTCTGAAATTAGACTGATATTCATTGTACAGTTGTAGAATTTGCAGGACTGGATTTTCCAATGTCTTTCATTCTCATTTTGCTGTACAGTGGAACCTAAGAACATAAGAAGAGCCCCATTGGATCAGGCCAAGAGCCCGTCTAGTCCAGCCTCCTGTATCTCACAGTGGCCCACCAGATGCCTCAGGGAGAATTGTTACATACATCAGGACTCAAATTCTATCCAATTTTCCAGCACTGATGCAACAGCAATGCAGCTCCAAGGTAAAGGTACAAATGTTCCCTTAAAATGAGGAGGCCTCCATACAGGATGTAGTGAACACCCCATTTGCATGACTGCATCAGCACTGGAAAGTTGAATAGGATTGGACCCTAACAGCACAATCCTATACATGTCTACTCAGCCCTGATGAGTTCAAATGGGACTTACTCCCAAGTGAGTGTGCATAGGATTACAGCCTAAACCTAAATTGAAAGATAAGAGAGATACATGAAAAGGAGGCTCTCCTATAAGTGCATGCCTTGGATGAATTTAACAAGCTCATTCATGCCTATAGAACTATTCACACTGCTTTCTAAATTCTGAAAAATGTTCAAGAAATTTTAACTAGCATTAAATCAATCAATCAATCAATCAATCAATCAATCAATCAATCAATCAAT
>JAJKFI010000105.1:1815232-1864059 GCA_029204185.1 Lerista edwardsae | reverse complement strand
AATCAATCAATCAATCAATCAATCAATCAATCAATCAATCAATCAATCAATCAATCACTAGTATTTATATACCGCTTTTCAACATAAGTTCACAAAGCGGTTTACAGGCAAATAATAACATTAAAGTTAAATGGCTCCCTGTCCCAAAAGGGCTCACAATCTAAAGGAATGGAGAACACCACCAGCAACAGCCACGAGAAAGACACTGTGCTGGGGTGAAGAGGGACAATTGCTCTCCCCCTGCTAAATATTAGAGAACACCACTTGAAAAAGTGCCTCTTACCCAGTTAGGGGTTTGAATCATCACCATATTTCATAAATCATCATATTTAAAATGGTTGTAACACACACTTAGAACTTGGTATGTTTAAATTCTTCAGGACTATGAGAATTTCCAGTTCTAAATGTTGCATTAAAAGCAGATAACAGAGCAGTGTAAATGCGCGTGTGTATAACAAAAGGGTGCCTTGACTTGCGGTCTTACAAGGTTTCTAGCAGTCACAACCCCTCATCTCAATGGGATATTGGTTTGAAGCTACTGAGAATGCTTGTAGCACCTTACATTTTCATTCTAAACTGAAAACTGGATGTTTTTGCATCAACAGATGTTGACTGTTTTCGCCTTATTCTTTTTCTTTTACTGACTTTGTGAAAAAGTGCTTGGAGACACTTCAGCGGAAGAAGCACTTTCAAAATTTAAGTTGTTGTTTCTGTTTAGGGACATCACTGTCAAAAACTGAATTCAGGAATCCCAAGGTGCAGCTTTTTTCTGAAAGGCAAAAATCTCAATAAGACACTGCCAGCATCATGATTTTTTTTAAAGTGCAGGATTGTTGCTATGTTTTGCAGCTCCAGACACTTAAGTAAAAGTCACATGTGATTTGTTCCTGAAATCTCAAAGCTTAAGACAGTAGGTCTATTTTCCTGGAACATGATGTAACTCTTTTAAATAGCGTTATGCTAAGAAATAGTGGGATCCCAACAACCTTTGATGGGCATAACCACTCTCTCTCATTTAAACTTGGGGGGAGAAAATTATGCCTCTCCAGATTGTACAGTGGCCTAGAGCAGTGGTCTGGGAACAGGGGTAAATTACCCCAAATGGGGTAAAAATGAAATTCCTGGGGGTAATGGACGGTCGCACTGCCGAGAGATAGCTGGGCATGCATATGAATCTATATTCATATGGCCCACTCTGGGTCCACCCTGGGGTCAGGAGTCTCTCTCGCCGTCTCTGCAGGCTGCCTGAAACGCTTGAGGCCTTCCGGCCTCCCCCGCCCCGCCTGCTCTGCCTCTGGGCGGTGGCCTTGTTCCAGGGACAAACGGACGGAGGGAGGGAGGGAGCAAAATCTGCTTTTCTTTCCTCCTCAGGACCTCCTGCTGATAGGGGAGGGGAGGCTCCCTTCATCTGCAGCTCCTTCTCTGGGTTGTTCTCAACCCTCTTTGATTTTGGGGAGTCGAAAAAAGGGGGCCCTGGAAGCGGCGGTGGTGCCAGCAGCAGCCCTCTTTGGAAAGAGAGTGCTGGAATGGCAGCGTGTGTCAATACTCCCTTAAGGAGAATGATGGTTGCATGTCGCATCTTCTCTCACAGTAACAGAGAGCCAACTTTTAACAAAGGGGGTGGTGGAGGGAAAAAAACACACCTTCTTTTGTGCTCAGTTGGCCCCACAAAATAAATCTGAACTTATGTAGTTGGATGTTAACTGTGATTGGAGGAGGAAAAAAAGTTTGGTGCGACTTTTGAAATTGATTCTAGGACCTCCTCAGGAAATATACTTACGATTAAATTCCCCCAAAAATACATAACAGCAAATCCTCAAAGTTCGGTGAGGCTGCAATCCTACTCACACTTACCTGGGAGTAAGTCCCATTGACTATAGTTGGACTTACTTCTGAGTAGCAATTCATAGTATTGTATGTGATATGTATGTGATATAGATACAGAGTTGTATGTGATATAGAACTACAAGTGAATATTTTTAAAAAGGGAGTCAATAATAGCAGATCCCCCTCTATTACCACCGTAATCTTTCTAGGTAAATCTTAATATCAGGGAACTTTCAAATCAAGGGGGTAACGTCGGCGTATCTAAATATATTTTGGGGTAAAAAGTAAAAAAGTTCCCTGACCCCTGGCCTAGAGCACTGTTTCTCAAATTGTGAGTCAGGACCCACTTGGTGGATTGTGACCTGATGTCAGTTTGGTCAGGGAAAGCTAGGAGCAGCCATCTTGGAAGCTGCAGACCTTAATCTTGCTTTTGACCTTAATATTTCTTTTGAGAGTTTTAACAGTTTGAATTTTTGGGGTGTTTTTTTTTTAAATTCAATGCTTTTTTTTGCATAATATTTTTTTATCCTTATCTTGTTTTCTGTCAGAGATGTTTCATGGTTGTGCAATTGCTGCAGCCCACGAATACCAGTTTGCATTCCAGAAGTGTCATTTTATTATGTCATTTTTATTATTAATAATTTTATTATATAATAATTGATGGTACTTCCTGCTTTATGATGGCACTTCCTGGTTAATGACATCACTTCTGGGGGGTCCTGACATGAGTGCCATTCTAAAAGATGGGTCCTGGTCTAAAAGGTTTAAGAACCCCTGGCCTAGAGGACACAAACCTTCACCTCTGATAGCAGGGACTCCAAAAACTAGTTCCCTGTACTTGCCTTTCCTCAAAATGAAATCCCAGCCCTTGTCACCATTAAAGGAGCCCCTACAGCTCTTTTATCCTCTGTCCATCTTGAAGATGCCAGTGTGAACTCACACACCAGTTCAGCTTGACCAAGAGGCAAAAGTATTGTACTTCTTTATATATCATTCTTGAGAATAGTTATATCTTATCCTTATATCTTATCCTTGGTTATATCTTATCCTTCTATTATCCTATACAGCGAAGGTTTGTTTCATGATGAACTGTAATGAAAGAACTAAGATTATGTACACATGACTATACATACAAATACAGACACTTTTATACATTATCTTTTTGTTGTGGATGCACGCAGATTCACAAATACTTATTTAATCATACCACACAGATACTTTTGTCCTGTACCTTTATCTACAATAATATGGAATGGGCCCTAATATTTCATACCTGTGACTTCATAAATGTGATAGTGCAAAGAGACAACCTTTCTTGTCTGTCGCTGAAATGCAAATGTACTTATTCAGATTTTTCTGGCTTACTCCACAGGACATCTAGTGGCACAGTTTGTAACTGCATCACCTAGTCAGCTTAATTCATAATATGTTTAAAAACTCAATTATTTGCATTTAAATAATCACCTTAAATCCTAATTTTTAAGCTTAAGTCAATGGCAATTTGGGCATTCTAAGATTCACAATGTCTTAGTTCTCATCTTCTTTGATTCTTCTTTTTATAGGTCTTATACATTATACAAAATTATGCATCAAAATTGTGTTCCAGTGGTCATTCTGAAAGCTGTTCGGATTATACAGAATGAGATGATGAACTAAGGTAGTAACATTCTGAACTGTATCACTTCAGAAAGCAGTTGGTTAGGGTAATATTTTTGAAAATGCTGCGGTGAAAAAAAATACACCCTCCCTTCATAACATAAGCTAGTGGGGAAAATATTTAGGAGGAAACATTTCACATAATGTACTAGCTTACTACATGGAAGAAGCTTATCTTTTACTTGTCAGAGCATTAAAAATGGCCCTCTCCCAATGCAATATGAAATGGTGCAGTCTAAAATTCGGCCACCTCATCCTGCATAATATGTAGTGTAGTAAAGCAATTTGGGTTCATGTAATATGCAAATAATTACACCTGTGCTTTTAGAAAAGTAATCTGTCTAACAGATTTTCAGCAATGTCAAAATGTTCTTTCTGGCAAATGGACATGGAAATAAGGCATTTGGGTCTGGCTAACAAAAATATGCCTCATCAGGCCCTGAATGACCTGCCTATTGTAACCAGTTTTTCTACAGAAGTTCCAGAATATTGTGAAAAATGACCCATTTGTGATCCGTAGAATGTGTGGATACTATTGAAAAGAAGGCCATAGAAGCTCAATCCTGTTCCCCCACCACAATGCAGTGGTGCCAACAGATCACAGGCTGCATGCTATGGTGATGGGGGGCGGGCGGGCGCAATGGCTCAGCAGAGCCATGTCAACAGTTTCTCTAATTACCTCCCAGTAGGATTCCTGGCCTGGTCTCTTTGGGCAAATGGATCTCCTTGGACCAGTGCCAGCTATTTGGCTGGTGTAAGACTGAGGAGTGTTAGGGAGTGTGTTGGGCCAGAAAAGGGGGAATAGAATCTTGGCATGCACCATATTTGCTGAGATTCTTCCTATCCTGCCCCCCAGTTTGACCAGATCCTCCCCCACACCATCCCCACCAGGACCTACTTAGGTGCAGGCTGAGCGAGCCACTGGCATGCCAGACCTTCAGCTTTTGTACTGGTGGGCCCAAAGCGCTAGATTGGGACTTACAGCAGCAGCTACACATCTTCTGATTTTCCACCCAGCAATTCTCTTTGATCCTTTCTTCTTAAAATTTCATCCTTGGATCAGTCTCCAACCCGTTCTGCCAGCCACACCTTGGTTCTACTCCTCTTCTTGTTAGCTTCTAGAACCCTTTATTTCTTCTACCATTTTCTCACTTTTCTTCAATCTGTTCTTGCTCTTCCCTTTCTATTCCACATTTTTACTCTGATCCTGAGTACAGGTGTTCTTCCATATCTGCAGGGATCCATTCTAGGGCTCCCCCACAGATACAAAAAACGTGAATGGGGGATGGGAACCTATCTCCATGCACTTCCCCGACACGATGCCCCCCCATGCCCATTAGCTTCATTTATGTGTTTACTGCTGGTGCCGAATGAAAACATTCCTTGCTATTACTGAATGCTATAAGCCTGCAAGCTTATAGCAGAAAAAAACAGGCAGGAAGCTTGAATGCTTGAAGACACTAATCAAGCATTATTATTTATTATTTATTAGATTTTTATCCCGCCTTTATGCCCGAAGGCACCCAAGGCGGCAACATTAACAGGAAACACAAAGTTAACTGCTTCCAGTTAACATTAAATCAGTCTCTTCAAGCCATCAGGCCACCTGTGTGCATTTCCTGCTCTAAGCTTGCATGCTTATAGTATTCAGAAAAAGCAAGGAACGTTTTCACTTGGCACCAGTGGTAAGCACTTACGTTAATGGACGCAGTGGGCACATGGAGAACCAGATCTGTAGGTACTGGATCCATGGATATAAGGAGGGGGATGCCTGTACTCCCTCTTTCTTGTCCTTTCTTCTCACATATTGTGTTTCCATCTACTCTGTTCCCCTTTAGATCACCAGATCATAAGAACATAAGAGTCCTGCTGGATCAGGCCAAAGTCCCATCTAGTTCAGCTTCCTGTATCTCACAGCAGCCCACCAGGTGGCCCAGGGAGGCATGAGACAACAAGATGCTTTCATCCTGTTGCCACTCCCTTGCACCTGGTACTCTGAAGTGGCCTACTACTAATGTAAGGAGGTTGCACAATCCATCATTGCCTATAGCCCACAATAGACTTTTTCTTCCAGAAATCCATCCAAACCCCTCTTAAAGGCATCTAGACCAGACGCCATCACCACCTCCTGTAGCAAAGAGTTCCACAGATTAACTACCCGATTAACTACATTCTTTTCCTCCAGTCCCTCTCCCCTCTCTTTATGTCTCATCTATGCTCAACCCCTCGTTCTTATCTTCCCCCTTTCTCTCCTCAATCTTTTGAATTACAGGCCAAATTCTCATTCTTTACTGACAAATTTCCTCTGTCTGTGTTGCATGACACTCTTCTCCTTCCTCTTCTCTTTTAGTGAATTATCTCACCTCTAGCTCAATTTTCCCAATTTCTCTTTCTGACTTTTCTTTCTCTCCTCTTTCAACTAGTTGCTGTTGACCTGGTTCCTTCTTTCTTTTCAAAATCAATAGGTCATGCCATCCGCATTATGTTTTTTCTAATATAAAGCAGGTTTTTCTGCTAGGAATAGCTGCTATGAGAACTCTAGATTGGGACCGTGATATGGGAGAGCAGAGCTTTACCCCTTCCCCTTCATTGTGGTTCCAATCCAAATTTGCCTGAAATAGCATCCATAGAGAGGAGACTGATCCAGATGGAAACTAAAATAAGAGCAAGAGATTGAGGGCGCAATCCTAACCAACTTTCCAGCACCAGGATAAGGGCAATGCAGGTCCGAGGTAAGGGAACAAATATTCCCTGACCTTGAGGAGCCCTCCATGACTACTGCTGCACTGCAGAACGCAGCACATACCCCATTGGCACCACTATGCCAGGGCTGGAAAGTTGGTTATGATTGCATCCTAAATCCTCTTCTCCCCATTGCATGGCACAAACCAGGATCTCCATAACTGCCATTTAGTCAATAAAATGCCAGCCCAGATGGTACTCCTACTGGCTCATTTAAATCTATGGAGGAGGAGCTTCCTGCTACTGTATCGCTGCTTAATCATGATGGGGGTGGTTAATCTGAACTGCTCTCTATGCTGGGTATAAACAACATTAAACTGTATAAGAGACAATTTGGATGAATTCTTCCTTTCTTTGACACACACACACACACACACACACACACACACACACACACACACACAATGGTTAGGTAACATCACAGTTGTGGTGGAAGTCTCTTCACAAGATGTCCACCAATCCATCTCTTTGCCTCCAACACCAGTTGAAGATGCTTCCTTCTCGTGAGGCCTTTGGTGAGGTATTTGATGAGGTATCTCATGAGGCATTTTATTGTTGTGTTTCACTGTTTTAATTATGATTTTATGTAATCATTTTTAAATTGTCATTTTTTTTAACATGGGCAGCTACCTTGTAAAGGTGGCAAATTTTGAAAAGTGGACTCTAAATGTATAAATTAAAACAAATAATATTTTTTATATATCTCAGTCTCCAGATAAAACTGGGTCTGGGCTGAATATGATGCTTATGTCATAAATTATAAGCTACTGCAAAGAGCTTTCTCCATTAAATACAAACATTAGTGCTCAGAGAACGGCCATCTTTAATCACATTCACATTCCTTTCCACTTCTTTCCAAGCAATGTTTCTGAGGTAATTACAGACATGACTCCATTGATGGCTACATTATCACATTAACTAGGTAATAATGAGAGAGATGCCATAGGTTATCACAGACTTAGTGCAATAGGATTTGCTTCAGCATGAAATGAAGTTGAGTGTTAGAGGAAATCTTCACATGCCAGATTTCATGGGCTCACCTTATTAATTACTGCTCAACCCCTCCCCCCCCCTCCGTTCCTCCACATTATCAAGCAGATACTTCAGGGACAGATTTTTGTCCATAAGTGTCCACACAAATTAGGAGGATCAAATCTGCACAAAGCATGAAACAATTGTGCAGAATCATTAAAGACCGTGAGACAATACACTGTTAATTTAGGTTTTAATTCAACACTGAATATAGTGGCACCTGGCCTGCCGGATATCCCAGTTTAGTGCCCCATATCGGAAGGCAATGGCAGTCAGGACCTTGAGTTTATGTGTTTCACTGTGCGATGCACACTGTTGTTGTTTCTGTCTGTGAGCACACCTTAATATACACTAAGGGAGCAAGATCTTCTTGTTATTTATACAGTGCCATTGATGTACTTTAAAGTGGCCAGAGCAAAGAAAGTGAGGCCTCTGCCCACCAAAGTGTACATGCTAAATTCCGACAGCAGGGAGAGATAATGAAGAAAGGAGGACGAATGGAAGGCAAGGGAGAGGCAAAGAGAGCCACAAAAAATGAATGTGAGCAAATGCTACAACACAAATATAACCTTTCTCTCCTGATATATGCCTGGTGAGCTCTTGCTTCTTATTGCCCCCAATTTACTGGCTTTCATCTTTCTTTTAAAGAAAAAAATTTTTTTTCAGTAGTTGTACTGTGGGCCACAAATGTGATACCAGAGTTTTCTCTCACTTTCTGCCTCAGCAGACCTCCATGCTACTGAGTTTCTAAACTAAGTTTTTTTTCCCACAGTTGTAAAAAGGAAAACATAAGAAGAGCCCTTCTGGGTCAATTCCCCAAATCCAACTAGTCAGGCATCCTGTTTCCCACCCAGTGCCTTGTTAGCCCCCTCAGGGTAGCCCACAAGCAAGATATGAGGGTATTATTATCCTCCTTCTACCATTGCTCCCCTGCAATTGGTCGTCAGACCCACACTCAACGCTGGCCCATCAGTGAGCCCAACTGAAGCAGTCACCTCAGTTAGCAAATTGGTGGGGACATAGACCTCTGTTCCCCTACTTGCCTCCACTTCTTCTCCTTCTCCACCCTGGAATGGAAAAGGAAGAGAGGGACAAAGAGAAAGAGGAAACATGGAGGGCAGGAGAGTGCTGAGCTAGAACATTGGAGAGAGGTTGGCACATTCAGAAAGGAGGAGCAACATATGGCATTGCAGCTCAGGGGCCAGAGGACCTCGGGCCGGCCTGGCAACACTGCCTGTGAGCCTTGTGGTTTGGCAATTTAGCTAGGAGGTACAGAGGGGGGGGATTGTATGACTGCTGATATGGGAAATGGGCAGTAGTGTCAGCCTACCGGTACGCTGGGCATGTCTTCCGGGTGAACGGCAGCACGATCGCTGCATTCTGTTGCGTAACGGCGAAAGCCCGCCCGCTGCAGTGGGCGAGCTTTCGCCATTACGCAACAGAACGCAGCGATCGCGCTGCCGCTCACCCGGAAGACACGCCCAGCGTACCGGTAGGCTGACACTACTGGAAATGGGGAGATGGGACTTTCACAGTCTGATCTTCATCCTGGCCGCAGGTGCCTCTCATGCTGACTGACAAACATCTTCTTCACTCTAACCAAAGAGCAGCTGACATGGCAGCTCCTCCTTTCTCACTGAAGGCAGCAGCTGGAACAGCTCAGTTTATCTTGATAGAGAGCAATCCTAATCTGCATTGGAACAGGCCAGGCCAGCTGGCCTGTGCTGTATCCTAATGCAGGCTGGGAGGTGGCTGCAGCTCACCACGGGGCAAATCCTCATGTGATAATGCAGCAGCACTGGCATAGGCTATGCTGTATCCCGAGAAGGATTTTCAGCTGCTAGATCTCCTGAGCATAAGGGGACATTGATCCCCTTGCTCCAGCCATATCACTGGCACAAGTCTGGCATCTCAAGCTTGAGAAGGGGGGTTGGATTCAGCTTGTGCTGCCATCAACAAACCCTCCCAGGCCCAATCCACCCACCCCTACCCCATCTGCTCCCCACTGTAGAAAATACTTCCCTTGTCAATGTGCCACTGAGGAGCATCACTGATGGGACAGGCCTGAGAATGTGGGCCAGGCCACAGCAGAACTAAGTTTTAGTCCTATGCTGAAAACCAAATCTCTGGAATGAATGGATGGCTTGATAGTCTGTTGGCCCCAATCTGTCACCAGCCTTTCATGGACCAGATCACAGGGAGCCCAGAAAGAAAGATTGATTACGATACTCACCAGGAAGACCCCTGCTGAGAAAGAACATCAGATAACCCAAGCAAAGCCACATCACAGGCAGTTGTTGTTCAGTCGCTAAGTCGTGTCCGACTCTTCGCGACCCCATGGACCACAGCACGCCAGGCCTCCCTGTCCTCCACTAGCTTCCGGAGTTCACCCAATAGTACACTATCAAAAAAGGTTTATTGCAACTGTAATCCTAACCTGGAGTTTGACTGGCACAGTTAATCTGGCACAAAGGCCACAGTAAAGCACATTTGGATCACTTTTGGAGTCAGGGAGGATGGCACACATCTGTGTGCTGATCTTTCTGACTCCGAGAGTAGTCCGAACATACTTTATGGTGCCCCTAGTGCCAGAAAACTTTGTTGGCCTAACTGTGCCAGCCTAACTCCAGGCTAGGATTGCACCCTCAAGTAGACATTTATGAATTGAAGTTTGCAATATAGCAAGCCTTAAAAAAAACCCTGACAATACTCAATGGGAGCATCTTCACTTAACTTTAATTGGATTGTGCCATTTGGTGCAAATATATAAAGGCACAGATACTGTGGACACTTGTTAGGAAAGAAAACTAACATAAACCTTCACTTAATTTACTGTACGTCTTTGGCCGACTTCGAAAGTGAATGATTCAGCTGACATCTGTTTACCAGTTTTGTAATGGTGGCAGCACCTCAGCAGCGATAACGAAATCATCTTCACATTCTTGACCATGAAGCAATTCAGTCTAGAAACATACTGGTTTTGGCAACAGAGAAATCAAAGTGGTAGCACAGCAGAGAAGATCCCTGTTAAGGAACAAAAATCCACAGGCTGCTTCAAATATCGAGAAGGAACCCTGAAATTTTCTATCAATTTCTTTTCATGGCCTTGTGACATTTTCAGCTTAAAACTATATTGCTTAACATCAAGGCACTTTTGAGAAAGCTGCAGTTGGAAAAGGTAATTTTGGAAGGATTCAGCAGAAAAAGGTGATTTTTCAGAGAGGTTCATTGGAAAAAGGTAATTTCAGAAGCAATTGCCACATTCTTTTGCTGTTATTTTGTGTCTTTTCTAAATAGCCCTAATGTCATTCATGGCCACACTGTGTCAATACATCAGTCCCGGCTAAGTCATTTGTGCAAAGTAAGTTTACAGAAACTGTAGCTTTAGGCTATGTTATTCCCGGACTGTGAAGATCAAACAATGCAATTTCACTTGGAAGTTTCATCAATTTTGCAACAATGTTGATACTAGAAGAAGAGACCCATGTACAGAATCATAAAATGTTTCTACTAAAATTTGATTTTGGGGATGGGAGAAAGCAATTTTGTATGATGACGCATTCTTTCTCCATAATGCAACTCAAGACAGCACTACAAATTAATGTGAAAGCAACGTCTCTGACTAGCTGATCTAAATGGCATCAATTTATACTACTTTAAGGCAAAATAACTGGCCCTCAAATAAATGGTATTATATGTTATTTGTACATTGGAAGAAGAAGAAAAAGAACAACCTTTCATCTGCTTAATTCCTGAGAGCCTTTGAAAGCCTGATCCATTTCATTTTTTTAATGGTCTGAAATAAAGAATCTGAAAATTACCAATCGTCTTGTGTATGCAGCCTTTGATAGTGTCTCTATAGAGCAAATGGGGAGTGGAAAAACACCTTCTCCTGAAATGCAGAAGTAAAATTTGAAGGGATGGAAAAAATACTTTGAAAAACATTATAGAATAATGCAATGTAGTGGAATTATTGTTTTATTGCCTTTTGTGTAACAGGGGTTCTTTCTTTTTAAAGTTTCTTTATTCATTAAAATGTTGCTCGTGCAGAGTGATACCTACTGCACACTAATTCTCCAGTTTTTATGCACACAGGGATCCTGCTTTGTAACAATTCAGAGAGAAAGACATGTGACAAACACAGACTTCTTTCTGTTGATCAGTTGGCTAAGATAGTGAACAGGCAAAAGTGTGGTGCATAAGGGAAGGAAGTTGAGAAGACTGGCCAGGGCTGAAACAATCACATACTGACCTGCCAAGTGCTATAGCTTGGTGCATTCATTGTCTTGACCAAGGATTCTCAATTGGTTTTTGTTGCTGCACCCCCCCCCATTTATAAATTGATGCAAGCACCCCATATTATAATGTAACCCACAATTGGAGAACTCACCCAGGTAAGTAAGATATGGCCTATTGTACACAGTATTCCCTACACTTACTTTCTGCGGTTTCAAAAAAGGGTCTTTCCCAGCACTATGTGGAGGTTCCAGGGATTGAAACTAATTCTTCAGAGTTTTTCTGACCTCCTTCCAAGCTGCTTGTGACCCCTTTGAGGTTCATGACCCTCACCTGGAGAACTCCTGCTCTAGGCAGAAAAGAGCTATGTCCTGGAATGACTTCACCTCCTCAAGCTGGCTATTAATTAACTCTCTTCAGCAGGACAAACTGTAAAAGATTCTTGTTTGGGCTGGGGCTTTTCCTAGTCATTATGGGATCAAATCTTCAGATCCCTTGGTGACCATCTACAGCTCAGGTCTAACAAAAGCTAACGCACAGTACCTTGAACTGGGCAAATGGTCTTCTGTGCCTGTATCAGAACCGCATGTGGTCTGGTAGCTGCTTCTGATAAGTTCCTGCTTAGCAAAAAGAGAAACTGAAGCATGGCCACAGGTGGAGAGAAGAAATGAGCTGGGCAGTGAAGGGTGGAACAGAGGCAGGAAGGGGTGTTTTGGGGAGCAGAACAGCAGGTGGATCAGGCCCAGAAGGGGGCAGGATCAGCAGAACAGGCCTTCATCATATCCTAACCTCTGGCCACCCAGTGTTACACTGGGCAGCTTGGATTTGCACCTGCTATTTAGACTAGCCCCATTGGGCAGGCTGGGGCATTACTCAACATAAGAGGAAAATATCCCATTACCCTGAAGATACCTCCAGCATGCTTCAAAGCTGCACTGGGTACAGTAGAGGCCATGCAGCCTCACTGCACCAACACAGTTTCGAATTGGGCTGCCCACCTCT
Source organism: Lerista edwardsae (assembly GCA_029204185.1). NCBI lineage: Eukaryota > Metazoa > Chordata > Lepidosauria > Squamata > Scincidae > Lerista > Lerista edwardsae. The sequence continues at coordinate 1,851,564 of JAJKFI010000105.1, read as the reverse complement.
GTGTTTTCCCAAGCAAGCAATATTTTGTTGTTCTCTACTTGCCTGGTACTCTGGTGAATAGTCAGTCACTGGCCAGCTTTTCAGTTCATCAGTAGGACCAGAGGCAGGGTGCATGACACTCTGGCTTCACAATTTCTTCGAGACATTTTTTCAATTGCCACCTGTCCCAGTAAATGCCCTTCCTGAGATCCTATGCCCACTTTAGACTAATTGCCTCCCTTTCTTCACTGAAAAAAAGCCCTAGTTCTTGCACAACGCACCACTGAACCCCACCTCCTCATGTGAAGGCAATCAGCAGAGCTGGCCTGCTCCAGCTGCAGAGATCCTTCTGCTCCTGCTCCGGTCAGTGGTTTCTCTTGCCACAGCAGCAACTCCTGGGGCAGAGCAGCCACACGCTAGTCCCCAGCAGTCTCTGCTCCAGCAATCTCCATTCAGTTGGCTAGCAAGTCAGTCAGCTCTCCAGCCTCTCCCCTTCCACACTGCTCCTCTCTTTTTTTCTAACCCTTCAGCACCCAAACCTACCTTAGCAATCGTCTTCCACCTTTATTCCTCAGGATCCTCATCAGTTCTGCTAGGTTGCAGGTGTAAGCCACACCTATGGCAAGCAAAGGCTCTGGGTTTAAGTCTATATTTCTCGGACCTGTCTAGACAAGGCACCACTGTTGACCCCATGCACGTATCACCTTGTTGGAATCTTCTGCAGTCTCCACTACACCACCCTGCCATGATCCCCTCCAACGTGACATTCCAAGCTTTTTGAGATCATGGGGGGAGGGATTCTATAAACGGCATCTCAAGTGATGAAATCAGCCCAGGTTGATTTCAAGGTGTCAACCTAATGTCATGCAGCATCGTTTCCTTTTGGTCAGCTCATCCTGTTTTTCACTTTGTAGAGTTGCTTTTGTAGACTTTCATTGGGGGACTTGTGCCATTTGTGTCTATCAGCAGATTTCAGGAGATGCCACTTGCTTGATTGAGAGTGATAGGGAAGATAATCAATAAGTGGGACAGGGAGGGAGGAAAGTCTGCAGCACAGACTTAGGGCATTTTCTTTTCTGCTTGCTGCTTTCTTTTTATCTCTTCTTCTCATGTGGCTGACTGTTTTCCTTTTATTCTACACCAGTCGTGCTGAATGCTGATGACATGGTGGTGCAACCTCAGGCAGACTCTTTTCGATAATGAATTCAGGCAGTTAACATCAGAACTTGTTCGGTAATAGGTGGGTCTCTGGCATCCTTCTCAATGATGCTTGGCATTTTAGGACTGCTATTGAGGGGACAGTCCCTGAACCTAGCACCTTCCTTCCTCCCTCCCTCCCCCAGCTCACCCCTTTTCCAGAATAAAATGGTAGTAAGACATGGTGGCGCAGTGGGTTAAACCGCTGCTGCTGGGCTTTCCGACTGGAAGGTTGGGAGTTCAAGACTGCGTGACGGAGTGAGCTCCCGTTGCTTGTCCCAGCTCCTGCCAACCTAGCAGTTCAAAAGCACCTAAAATGCAAGTAGATAAATAGGGACCACTTCGGTGGGAAGGGAATGGTGTTCCATGTGCTACGGCATAGAGTCATGCCGGCCACACGACCATGGAAGCTTGTCCTTGGACAAAACGCCGGCTCTACAGGCTTTGAAACAGAGATGAGCACCGCCCCCTACAGTCGGTCATGACTAGACCATTCGGTCATGGGGAAACCTTTACCGTAAGCACTGCTACAACCAAGGCTAAAAACAGAGGGATGGGGTCCACCTTGGAGATCCAGATGGTATGGCAGGAGCCCCCTATTCTCAGGGGATTCCCCCAAATTGAATGCTATTATATCTAAGGCTTGTCGTCACAGGGACGAGGCAAAATGCTCTCCACTGAGTCAACTGAGCAGGTTAAAGGTGAGGAGAAATAGAAGGAAAGTGTGTTAAAAGAGGAGTGACAGACCAAAGGAGAAAAAGGAAAGAGAACTGGCATTCTGGACCCCCTTTGGGGGGGGGGTTGGAATGAAGAAACTGGCATCACCACCAGATTTAGGGCAGGTTTACTCAAATCTTTTTGAGGATTGGGCTGTTGGGTACAGTGCTCTGTTGGTGGCCAGTGTGGGAGCGCTTTAGACATTAAAGACAGCAGTGGTCCTAGTGTGTCCTTAAGCGCTTACAAGCCCAGGCAATAAGGCACACATCCTCTGCTACCAGCCTGGGACCACAGCTAAGAGTTACAGCCTCAAACAGAGCAATGAACAGACTCTTAAATCTTAAAAAATCCACCGGCTAAAGTAGCCCCAACTACAGTACAGGTACTATCCCAAAGTTATAAAGCTTAACTTAACTGATAAGCATGCCAAAGCAGAAAAACTGAATTTAGCTTGGTTCCAAATACTCACAAACAAAGCTTACAGATTAACTATGATTTATTAATAAACAAGCAGTTACAAAACTTAGGAAAGGCTTAGAAGAACTAACACTTAACTAAGATACACCTTAAAATAAGAAAACAACTAGCTGCCTAACAGTAGACTAGGCCCTATAACATGCAAGGTGGCTAGCCTTGCTGGGTCACCTTCTTCTCAAGTTCAAGCAGGCAGCAGGTCCAGGCTGGGGCATCTTGGACTGATGTGGAGAAGATGAGCTGAAGGTTTAAAGATATGAAGGTCTCTGATGATCTCGGATGGTCTCTGATGGTCTTGATGGTGTGTGTGGATCTGAAGGCCTGATGAAGTCTTGAAGGTCTGATGGAGTGTGCTGAAGATCTGATGGTGGATAGTCTGTACCCCCAAAACTGAGTATCTTTATACCTCTCTAGCACAGTCAATTATCTAATCTGGATAAAGGTCAGCCATCTCCTGATGGGGTGATAGAACATTCGGAGGTCACAGAATGGTCAGAAAAGGTTATATAAACAATTTAAGTGATGGGTCTCAGCTGTGCGGAATCTTCCTGATTGCAGCACTAGCTGGATGGAACCTTCCTGATGGGAAGCTGGTGGTTTAGTCCCTGACCCCAGCTATGACCTCACACCTTTTTACAGACAGCCAGGCAAATAGGAAGTGAGCTGATTACATCAGGAAGTGAGCTGATTACCGCCAGCTGATATTTTAGCAGCTGCAGCTCTTTCCCACAAAATGGAGTCATGTTGACAAAATGGAGTCAAACCATGGCCTAGCCTTCTTTTGCTTTTTACAGAGGACATAAAAGGGGAGGTGACACTGGAAGTGGAGGGGAGGCAAAAAGAGGTGGATCTGGCAGCAATGGTGAACGCTGGATCCCATCCCCCTTTTCTCCTCAGACCTGAGGAGGCCCATTGCAGAGCAGGAGGTTTACATTGGTGTAAGGGGATTTGAATTGCCTTTCATCTCTGAAGGGTCTCCCTTCTTCCCTTGGCTGGACACAGAATGCCTGTTTTGGTGTGGCTGTTCCAGCGGGGGGGGGGGGGAAGGAGGATAGGATTGCGCTCTGAATGTTTTTTTGAGCCTTCTTGCCAAGACCAGTCAAGCTTCCATGGGCTGCATTTCTTTCAGAGATGTAGAGAGCACATTTGTCTGCCATATTATTGCCAAGTGAATTATTGCCCTTGAACAAACGCTAATTTCACCTAGCAAAAAAATATAACATGATTTTTTTTTTTCAAACAACCTTTTCCCACCCCCACCATCACCCAATCAAATGGCGGCATGGCTGAGAAAGTTTTCCCTGAATTGTGGTTCCCATGCAATGTCTCTTCTCTTAATATTTATGTTTATAATTATCCTGCAGATTTAGTTGGGTTCACTTGAACATAGGCAAAACATGGCACTTTTCTCATAGATCTCAGCAGCTGATGGGCAAAGGTTAATTTGTCAGTACATGGACACATTAGCTTGTCACATCTGCTATTAATTGCGAACAGATATATTAGTCTAATTAAATATTGCAAGGAACTGACCTAAATTGTGCAGTGGTCTGCTGCTACATATATTCTGCTATTAACACACTTCATGTTTCATGTTGGGCTTTTGTATACTGATGAGAAGTAACATTCTTAATTGTAAAGCTAGTTATGCTTCTTGCAAGTTGCCACTTACTGCTGGTACATTTAATGTGTTCGAAATGTAAAAATAAAATGCATGTGACGTAGCCATGTGAATTTTCTGTCAAATTGCAGCCATTCCTTCTCTGTTGTCTTCATTGGTCCTGTAGTGAAATGATTATTTTCTTTGGCAGCTGACTAAATGGCTCGCCTCAGTCTAATATCAAAACTCATTATTAGGACAAACAGTTGCAGTGCATCAATAGCCCATCAGGATTAATTAAACTGGGAATCAGCAGCTGACTGCTAATCAGATCATTTGCAATTGATCACTGCTGGGACTGTCATCAAGATATTACTGGAGTCATCTTTTATTGTGTATCCAGAATTTGCTTCAAACTGAATAATGGCATGAATTATGCTAACTGGGCATGCACTTGATGGCAGCAACAATTATTCCAGGCTCTGTCTCATGGAAAAAGGAGTCCAGTGCACAAAGAAATGACAAGACAAGCAAGCTGATGGGAAAGGAGATGCAAAGAAAATGTTAGACTTGTTGAGCGTTGCAAGATTGAATAGCATGGGGTCCAAATCAATCACATCACTGGGCAATGAGTAGTGATGGAAGGAAACGCCACAATGAACTTAATGAAAGAAATGGGAAATATTTCAACAACTCACCAGCAACTGGAACGGCTGAGGCTCAAGAAATTGTAACTTGATGTATTCAAGAAGAAAGCAACAATATTCTTCCCACAGTGGTCAACACCTTACTAATATGGGATACTAGAGATGATTTGCCGAACCTCTCTCTCTCTCATCATAAGGCAACTTCTGCAATCTTCCTGTAGAGGATACTCCATGGGACTGGGTTGCATGAAAGGTTTCAGTATGTGTTCAGCTCCCTGATAAACCCTAATGAGCCAAGGAACTAAACACATCTCAGCCCCTTTGACAAGACCAGATTCTATGTGAGGTTACTGTGGGTTCAATGAAAAATTGGTTTCTCAATGGTTCCCAATAGCAGTGATGGAGAGAAGTGTCCTGTGGGATTATTCATTACCTATCTACTTATCTACTAGGGACGTGGTGGCGCAGTGGGTTACACCGCTGCTGCTGGGCTTTCCGACTGGAAGGTTGGGAGTTCAAGACTGCATGACGGAGTGAGCTCCCGTTGCTTGTCCCATCTCCTGCCAACCTAGCAGTTCAAAAGCAGCTAAATGCAAGTAGATAATAGGGACCACTTCGGTGGGAAGGGAACAGTGTTCCGTGCGCTATGGCATAGAGTTATGCCGGCAACATGACCATGGAAGCTTGTCCTCGGACAAAACGCCAGCTCTACAGGTTTTGAAACAGAGATGAGCACTGCCCCCTACAGTCGGTCACAACTAGACCATTTGGTCATGGGGAAACCTTTACCTTTTTATCTACTTATTAGATTTATGTGCCATCTTTCCATTGGCTCAGTGGCATTCCTAAGGGGAGGCAAATGCTATGTTTTGCAGGAGCTTGATCGGCTGTGCAACATAGCCCCTCCCCCTTGCCTCCAAAGCCATTTGCAGCTGGAAGAGCTGGCTCTGAGACTTTGTTCCCTGAGCCGCGAATGGTTCTGCAAAGGGGCGGGGCCACTTTATACAGGAAATCAGGCTCCTACAAAACTTTCGGTTTGCCCCTCTGTATTAATGCCACTGCATTGGCATTCTCCAGTTGGCTAGCAAAATCTAGGCAAAGCTGTTGCAAATGGATCCTTCCAAAAATATTACAAATATAGCAATAATCATTTTCAAAATGATTCCACATGGAAAAATGGACAGTTGGCTTTGGACCTCTGTGTTGTCAGTTGATGTTCTTCTTCTATATTATGCAGAGGCAGAGAAAAATATAGACTTGAATTTAGTGCCTCCTTCTGCAGAATCCCCTCATATCTGGGTGACATATCAAAGAAAGTTACAACTGTCAATTCATTCTGACAAATGTCAATTCATTTTCTAGGTAAGAATGCCAACTTCTAACTTTGATGGGAAACCATAGCACAAGGCAAGTTACAAGATTCTTTATGTATTCATCTCTTGATAAATGTATACAGTTGTGTTTTTGTGTATGCATCTCACTAATGTATCAGAGCACAATCCTAACCTGGAGTTAGGCCAGCACAGTTAGGCCAGCAAAGTTTGTCCAGCTTTGGACAAGGGACACTGTAAAGTGTGTTTGAACCACTCTTAGAGTCAGAGAGGCCATCATACAGATGTGTGCCATCCTCCGTGACTGGTCCAAAAACTTTATGGTGGCTCTTGTGATGGCCAAACATTGCTGGCCTAATTGTGCCAGCCTAACTCCAGGTTAGGATTGCGCCCTCACTTTCTGTCTCACTAAAAGTGTACAAATGTAGAACCTTATACACAAAATGCTTCATTCACAGATTGGCTGAAAGATTTAGAGCAGGGGGTTCCAAACTCTGGCCAGCGGGCTAGTTCTGGTCCCCCTGAGCAGGGGGGTCCCTCCCTGGTCCCCCTTCCTTCCCCTGAGTGAACACCATCTGCTGTTCCACTCAGGGGAACGCAAAGACCCCAACTACAGCCCCCAGAGATCTTTGCGCCAACCCATGTCTGTGCAGAGGCATGGGGTCTTCGTGCGCTTCCTGGGCAGAAGGCGTTCATGCTGGGGACGCTTTTAATCGAACCTGGTTTAGAGCAAGACCAAACCCAACCCTTTCTTGCTTTGACATTTATAGTAATAACAGTGCAAATCACACAATGGCTGTACGTGTAACCATCCTGAGTATTGCAACCCATGGTTTTCCTTCTTATGATTGTTCCCATCAGTACACATTAAAAGTATCTAATGAAATGAACTTCAGTCCATGAAAGCTTACCTGAAATAAACTGGTTAGCCTTTAATGCCCTGCAAGACTTTTGGCACAATCCTAATCGGTTGTAGCACCAGCACAGCAACTGCTGTGCCAGCCTGTGCTGTACCAGCTTATGCCATAATGCCTACAACCTAGCAGTGGGACGCTTTTAATCGACTTGTGCAAGAGGTGTGCCAAAGCAGGTAAGAGCTGGTCCAAGCAGTGTGGGGGTGGGGGAAGGGTGGGGGAAAGGCAGGTGTAACAGAGCAGGGGGAGGGCAAGGAGAGGCCAAGTGTTCTGATTGGGTCCTGGGAGGGGAATAGGATTGGCTTCACTGGCGCATGCTGAATCTTTCTCTCCTTCCCTGGCCTGAAAACCTGACACAGGGCAACTCGGAATTGCGCCTGCTAAACAGCCAGCACAGATCCGAGTTGCCACATTGAGCAGGCTTGGACTTTAGCCACTTATTTCCGCTTATCTACCCGCTTATTTCCGCTTATCAACCCCTGCTAACTGGGCAAGAGGCACTTTTTCAAGTGGTGTCCTCTTATATTTAGCAGGGGGAGAGCAATTGTCCCGCTTCACCCCAGCACAGTGTCTTTCTCGTGGCTGTTGCTGGTGGTGTTCTCCATTCTTTTAGATTGTGAGCCCTTTTGGGACAGGGAGCCATTTAGCTTTATTATTACTATTTGCCTGTAAACCACTTTGTGAACTTTGTGTGGAAAAGCGGTATATAAATACTAGTGATTGATTGATTGATTGATTATCTAGAGCAGATCTCCAGCCTGCTCAAGTTGTGCATACAATGCTGCATAGCCATTTTGGCCCAGCTGCATCAGCAAAAGTTAGGCTTGGGCTGTTTTGTCAATTTTGCTGCAGTAGGCATCTGGCCAGTGTCTCAGGTATGGCACCTAAGACATGTATTGTTATCACATGGTATTCTTATCACTTGGTGGTATGTTCATAAAGGCATAACACCAAGGGTATATGGGAGCCCGCGAACCATTAATTATATTCATGCATGTAAAGAAGCAGGAGAACCATAAATGAACACTTGACAACGTCTACCCACCTCCTTGGAAACAGTAGGATTCGGTAGCATAAAAGAGAGGTCCTCCACTTGTCCTAATGATGTGAGAATGTTTTCTTAGCTATACTATGAAGGCAGGATGATAACAGGAAGGTACAGGTTGCTTGGAATTGACAAATCCCCTCCCACAGTCCTTCAAATCCCTGCAGCAATCATTGTGATGACAACAAAAAGTGGTTCACCCATCATTCTTCATCTGCACACTTCTGCCCATCTCTTGGTAACACAGAATAATCAAGACACACCAGGCTTGTATGTATAAATTGAGCAAAAGGAATCTATTGTGTTTTTGTGGAACAACATATATCCAGTGGATTGATTTCCTCTCTCATTTCACTTCTTTCATCGGTGTCTGCAAAATGACGGCAAGGCTCTATTTTATGGTGAAGTGAGCAAGATATGTGCAAAAATATGAATGGGCCCAGAAAAATCTGGCAGAGGAGTTTCCTGTTTTGCTAATATAATATAAAAAAGCTTTAAAAAATGGCATATTGTACATTGTTTAGCCAATAGAAAACACCCTGTGGGGAGAAAGGGATGAATGTGTCATCCCTTAATAACAGTAAGAGAGGGAAAGGGATCTGGCTCTGGAAGAATGGAATCTAGGTTTTGCCTTTCTTTTTTCTTTTCTTTTTTCTTTTTGCCACCCTATCAAGTCTTATAGCCTTGGGCCTATGTATGGTCTGTCTGCTCTATAGGACTGGCCTGAGCTAACTGGTTATGAAAGAGACTTCAGCACATCCCTCCGGCCTCATAGTTTAAGGTGATGATTTGGTCAATTTTTAAAGTCATCTGATGGGTTTCTTAAGCTAGTTCCTTCCCTCACCATGTATCTTGCTGGGCTTAAGTTGAAATGCACCGAAAAAGATGCTTGAAAAATACACGTCATCCTTTAAACTATCTGACACACATCTTCTCCTTAATGATAATGGAGGATCTGTAGAGGCTACGGTGACTAATGTTGTGCCCATATGCTCTTCTTGATGTGCCCAGCAGTGCAATGATTTGGGTAAGGAACTCTCTGATAAGCATGTGACGCTGATGAAATGAAAATTAAATTTTACATGCTCTAATGGCATCGTAGAGAGATGTTGAAGAAAAGAGGCCTGTGCTACAGAGCGCATGGCAGCTGCATTATGTGCCTGCATCTTGGAAAGCCATGCTAACTGGCCAAATTGCTTTTATTTACTTATTTTAAAAAGGAAGTGATTTTGAAATCGTATTTCTATTCCACCTTGAAAGAGTGATTGCCAAATCCTGGTATATAAAACAAAGATATGAATCACTAGATTATAACCATCTGGCCAATCTTTAAAAAACAACAAACAACTGGCCATGTGAATAATAACCAGCTGTAGATACCTTTGATACCAACCTTATGGATAATGTCTAATGTTGTCTCATCACTTGGGGTATCGACAACTGTGTTTGTAGGTTCAAAGCTCTTTCCATTGTCTTTGTTTGTCATTATTTGAATACATCACTATTGGTGAATCTGAACATTATCATTTATTCTAAAGCAGTGGTATTCAAATATTTTTGCACGGGAACTCATTTTTAGAATGACAAACTGTCCGGGACCTACTGGAAGTAATGTCATAGCTAGAAGTGCCATCATTGTGACACCAGAGCCTGATGCTTTCCTGAGAATGCAGTTGAGTTAAAGTTGAGTTATTTCTCAGCCATTTTCCAATAGCAAAGTGAATCAGAAAGGAAAAAGCCTATTTATAACCTTTTCACCATAAGCAAAACAACCACACAGCCCTCCCACTTTCCAGCATCCCATCTTCCCATATTTTCAATGTGGCTGCTCTAGGTGCTTGGTGACCCACCTGAAATTGGCTCACAAGCCACTGGTGGGTCCTGATCCACCATTTGAGAACCACTGTTCTAAAGGAATTGGTCCTTCCTAGGGCTGTTACAAGGAATATGACACAAGTAAGCATCTCTGCACAAGTTCTTGTGTAAGCTTCCTTTACTTCTGTCTTTTCTCTTTTATCCTGGCGAATAAACTATGGGATAACAATAGTCCTAATTTCTTATTAAGTAATATTTAACCAGGCTGTCGTAATAGACACCTAGTGGACATCAGGAATATGAATCCTGGAAGAATACAATGGAACCCCTCATCCACCATCAGTTTTACCTTGATTACTTAAAATCCCATTATCCAAACTGCGGCTGCAATCCTATATGCAGAAGTATGCCCCATTGAGCTCAATGGGATTTCTTTCTGAGAAAGCACATATAGCATTGTGTTGCAAGTCTGCAATCCTTCTGATGCTTACTAGAATATAAGTTCCATTGGAATCAAGGAACATGGTCCCAAGTGAATGCTCTAAGCATAGGGAGCAGTCATATGAAAAGGAAAGGAACATAAAGATGGGCTTGAGAAATAGCTTTTTTGTTTTGTTTTCTCTGTCACATTTGGGTGCTACATTATACTGGATACTCCACCAGAGGCCAGCACTGGCTAGTGAAATGATTCAGTAAGAATAAAGCAATCCCCTTTCTCCCCACAGTGTTTTCAACCTTGACTGATCATCACATTCATGGCAGCTATGGTAAAAACAATGTGAGTTTCATGCATTGTCTTCATGCGATTAATACATCTTGGGAATGAGCGCTCATGAGAGATGTAGAGACCCACTGAAACTAGAAAGTTAATTTCCCAAGCTGTATTAAATCTCAGATCTCACCATGTGGTGGCACATTCAGAAGAAGTATCCTCCATGTGAGCAAGATGGGTACCAATCATGTCACACAGCATTTACTATATCAGAAATGTTGTGCAAAGGTACAGTTTCCCCTATGTGGCGAGTGCCAATTGTCATCTTATATCAACAGCACTTTCTTTACCTGAATGCAATGTCCATTTATCCAAACACGTCAGCTGATGTCCCTATGCTCTTAGGCCATTCCGAATCAGATGAAACTGGTTCTAATGTGCATACGGTTCATGAGAGTCGGCAGAAAATGTGGATCTCGATCACACCTTTGTACTCCACTTGCACAATCATTTTGCCAAAACTGCCCAGTCAATACCATTGGCAAAAGGAAACACTTTCAAGGCAATGCCAGACTCAATAAATGTTTTGCCTTCCCAGGAAGCAGATAATGGATCTTAAAGCGTAAAACCTGGTATATTACTGACCTTTTAAAAATGCCTCCCTTCCATCCTGCCACCACAGCACGCTGGTGCTCCCTCACTCCTGAATCTACATTTTTATGACAGTTTTACAAGGGGTGTTATGATCAGCAAAATGATTGTAAAAACTGCACTCTTTACTGCATTTATAGCCACTTCCTGTTCATCTTTCAAATACTTGCTTGGTTGACCAAGGAAAGTTGAAAGGGTTGCTAAGTTAGCTTCTCTTTTGAGCATTGGAAACTTACTAGTGTGTCCTGTAGACTTCTTTAGGAACACAACTAGCACTATCCTGCTTCTAGATGACTTTGTCTTTAAATAAGCATTACCACCAAAGTTGCAGCTGCAGTTGTAAGTTGCTTGTTGCATGTAACAGCTGGTGGCTCTGAATGCAGATGTATACCCCATTTGCATCAAAAGACACTCAATCCAATTAAATTTGGCAAACAGTGCCCTGCACATTTGCATGTGTAATGTGCAAGGGGTTGCTTGTGCACACAGATCTCTCTTGCTGGATTGGGCAAGGGTGAGTTCCTACAATTGAATAGATTTGGTCATGGAGTTGATGAATGAAGCTAGGGTTGCAGGCCCTTCTTATATGTCAGTAGCAACATTGTTTACTCCAAGACAGGAAACTCTTGGGTTAGAGTATTTTGGTTTTGTTTACAGGTTCAACTTTGCTATGCAAGCATGGTGAAGCTGGTCATTGAATTTTCCCAAAAGAAATGAAAGGAAGGCAAAGCTTCTTTTAGGTCAGCCAGCTGAAGTGAGGGGGTGGGTGGGTGTGATTGCTTCAGTGAACCAAGGTTATGGCTTGTCTTGAGGCCTGCAGGACCTGAGACCTCTTGCCATCAGTCCAATTCAAATGCCAAGAGTCTTCTGGGTCTTCTGCCTGGGTCTTCTGGGGTTCACGCAGAGCCACATACACATGAAACAAGCATGTCATCAAAATACAAATAAAAGCTTGTCAGGCAGCAGTACTTCCTTAAATAATTTTAAACACTATTGGCAGCACACAAGCCCCCAGTTCACCGAATTCACTCTTGCCCATTCCAGCAAGAAAGATCCGCAGATACAGGTAAGTACTCTTGGTCTTTGGTAATCCTGACCATTGACCCACAAATCGGCATCTGTCTTCTTGTCTGCAGTCAAATTGACTGTGCCTCTCCTTCTTTCTGTGCATGCTGTGTCTGTGAGCCTAGGGCTGCAATCCTATACACACCCACCTGGGAGTAAGTCCTGCTGAATTCAGTGAGACTCACTTCTTAATACACATGCTAGGATATAAAGCTGTTTTAGAGGGAGGCCCAAGATCATCCCCAGCTCTCCAGTTGGATGGACTCCCCTAACCATCACTCCAGCTTCTCAAACAGGGATGCCTAGTCGGACCTCTTTGAGCATCTGCAGTGCTGATTAGGAGGGTTCATCTGGTGGAACTAACCTTCCCATCACAAGAGAGTGATTTCACAGTGTGCCTGCCAAGGGGCTAATACCAGTATCCCCAGTTTAGGCTACAGAAAACTGCAACTCTGCTACAGTTTTTCCCCATGGCTGAAATCTTGGTGTTTCCCTGCTTCTTTCTTATCTCTTCCCCCTCACCTCTTTCAGTATCTAAATGCCTCATTTTGAACCCTGATTCCTCCTGGGTAGCAGGATTTCCCCACATCCTGCTCCCAGTTCCTTTCCCCTCCTATGTTTGCAACATTACACCATTTCCCTTGATTTTTTCTTTCTTCTCCTTGCTCTCTGCTTAATTTTAGGGTTAATTAGTTGTGCGAGTGATTCCTGAATACATATTGCACAGCACTTTAATTATCGACCCTCATCCCCATCACTGTATTTTTTTTATTCCTATAATAAAAGTTCTCTGTTATTAAAGCTTTACCTGTGCCTCTCTCCTTCTTTGCACTATTCCACTCAACTGTGCCATTGGCCACTGCACTTTGTCCTAGTACATGCCATCATTTTCCCAATGTGCACACAGGTCTTCAAAAGCACACCCAGTTTCAGTGCAACTTCCAGCACTTCCAGAGGTGATCCTTGAAGAGCTTGCCCGCCATTGCTTTCCTACTTACAGTCACATTCCAAATTGCAACATTCCTTCCACACCTTTCCTTTATACCCTTCTGTTTCTATTGTGGTCTGTTGTATCTTGCCATGTGCCTTTCCAAAAAAAGATGGAACAGTAGCTTCAACAACAGTTCACGTATGTGGTCGCTGTGCTACTGAACTCCTCTTAATAAAATAAAACAAATCAGATTTCTATGTCGATAAATATGACCATAGGTAAAATGCAATGGATGAACAATAGTTGCATGATAATGTCATGTGGCCCCCCCCCCCCCAATAGATAATAAGTGAATGAAGCGTGACAAGCTCAGGCTAAACATCCCATCTGGAAGTGCTTGCAGTTAAAAATGGATGGGCTAGGTGGGCAGTGATTCCTGAAGGCCAAGGGAACATGTTTATATGACTGATTTAACATATAGTATATACAAAGTGTCATGAATGTGTTTGCTAGACTTGCTGCACTATCCAGTGAGGTCATACTTTAAAGGGCAAATGCTTTTCATTGTGCTGTATAGGTGAGAAACACTTCTGAAAAAAGATAAATGAAGCTATGCTATGCCTTCAACAGCAAGTAGAGTGGTATGAAGGGATGAGCTCCTTCTGTTTAACCCGCCTTCATGGAAACGTGCTAATAACACACATTAATGACCAAAGCCCATTAAAACCAAAAGGAGCCCTGTGTATTTGTGCGCTTCATGCTTATTAACTGTTTTATGGTGGCGCTTATTTACTGTCAAGAAAATATTTCCAGTGGAGGCAACGTACATAATGCAGAAAAGAAGCAAGCACTAAAATGAGGGGTTTTTTTACTGACCAGTGCACCTTCCAGCACTTCCCCCTGGATTCTTTCACACAAAGAACATATTGTTATCGGGCCCATTATAAGGCTGTTCTGCTTTGCTACACTCCACAGGACTCTAGGGAAATGGCTATAGATTGCAGCAGAGGACTCCATCAGGCAGATCGCATATGACCCCACTGTGTCTTGGAAAGAATGCACCAGAACACTCCCGCTGAATAGACAGATTTTCCAAATGTTTTAAATCAGTTTTGAGACAAAAAGAGAAGATGCAAAGAAATGGATTTGGCCTATAAACGTTAAGCAGTGCGATGCCCATTTCTCTAGAAAACGGACATTAGGGGCTTTCTTGTTGATGGTGGACCTCCAAAGAGGAGGAAAAAAAAATAACAAACCCCCCACAACAATTAAGCGGCAATTGAAGAAAAGCAGGCAAGAAATCACAGCAATGTATTAGTACAATAGCTCAGAGGCTTTTCATTTTGGGATACAAAGAGGGAGCAGAGAATGCCGCTTTCTTTTAAAAACCCTTTTAAAAATGGTAACCGCGTCCCGCTCTTGTAGATGTATTACTTATGACATCCCAGTTTTCATCCGTTCATGATTTTACATTAGAGCTAAATCTCTGCAGCTTGAATCTCACGGCTGAGTTAGCCAGAGCCCATAAAATATTGAAACCTTTAGAGCAGCAGCCAGCCAGGTTGAGAGAAGTTCATGTCCAAAGCTGAGCTTTAGATTCTGAGACATCCCAATTGGAGTGTAGTACAGAAAAAAATAGGACTGATAAAATTTTCATAAAAATGAGCTGAGGATATTGCTAGCATGCTTCCCAGCATCTATATGAAAACTTAATCTGAGCTAATGGAAAGGATATGAAAGCCATTCTCAATTCAAACACAGTCAGTGCATAATTCATAAATTATTGTCAGAGAAGTGATTCTGCTCTGAGATTTATTCTCTCTTGGATAGAGGCAACGAGAGAGAAACTGGGTCTTTTTGACCTTTAATGCCAGCAAATTTTACAGTAGAGCTGTCAATATAACCAAGTAAACTGGTCATTTCACCAAACAGCAACAAAGTGCCCGTCAGGCATTCACTGCAGGCTAATATTAACACAGCCCTTTAGGTTACTCGCTAAGCCACTCCAACCTAAACCATTTATATTAAGTGACTATAGTTTTACAGAGAAGAGAATGAAATTTCCATGTTTTCCATGACAGACACAAAAAGGTTCATTAAGGTAAGAAGGGGGGAGAAAGCCATACAACCCCCCCCACATTGCCCTCTAATGGTAGCCTTCAACTTGCAATCACTTTCAAAAGCCTATTTTCCAATTAAAAACTGTTCCAATGGAAATGCACACTGACAGAACTATTTTGTTCCTCCTATACTGCTCACTTCTAAACACCATTGAATGCAGTGAGGAAACATTTATCCATGGGCAGCGATTAAATATTTCAACTCTGGCTAAGGTTGCTGCACAGTCAGTACACAATCCGTTAAAAGCAAGTCTGACAGAAATACCTTGGATTTTAAGGAAATTGTAGATGCAGTTAAGTCCTGGATGTTCAGCAGGCAGGAATAGCTGTCCTTTCCTCCTCTAGCATTGCTGTTATTCAGGATCCTGCTTTTCTCTATTTGCACAGGCACTTTGAATAACCAAAGAATACATACACTCGTGTGCACACAAACATGCCTATAAACCTTTAAAGTTGCAGTTTCTGGTTCTGATTAAAACTATTACCTTTGAATGGACTGGGGGCATTTTGTTCGTTTATTTCACCATACTGGGCACAACTGTAGTAAAAAGTAGCATGATAGTCAACACAAAACTGTCAACGAAATGAATCCTATCCTTGCAAGTTACACTTCATTAGGACCTGTTTTATGACACTAAATCCTATGCAGATCTACTTGGAAGTAAGTCCCATAGTTTCTAGTGGTGCTTACTTCCAGGAAATCCTAATTCTGCCTTGAGTCAGCACAAGTCCCTTGTACTGGCTCCCGAGTGTGGTGAACATGCCAGAGCACAGATGTGTCCTGGCTCAGCAGCACTGGAGCCACGCTGGCACAGGGTGAGTTTGTACCAGCTGGGGCAGGAGAGGGTGACAGGAGGTGGTTCTGGGCAGATGGAAGGCATGGAGGTGGATCAGGCCCAGGAGGGGGGTGGAATCGGCCTGGGTGACCAAGCTGGGCGACCTATTCATTTGGCAACCTTCTTCATTCTTTTCTCAATGTGGCCTCCTCCATGGAGGAATTGCTCATTGCCAGTCTCATTCCCCGCAGAGCCACATCACACCAGAGCCTAGCACTGGTTACTTTGAGAAGAGCTACCACTATCCTATATGAGGCTGTCTTATACTGACTCAGCCAATGTGTCCATCCCAACCATTTGTCTACACTGATTGGCAGCAGTTTTCCAGGATTGAAGAAACTAGTCTTCACAAGATCTGGAGATGCCTAAATTTGGGACTTCTTCTGAATACAAGGCCTATGAACTACTGCTAAGCTACAGCCCTTCCCTCCCCTAAGAACCCAAATCTATTACGCATTAGGGGCTCTATTTGCTTTGTACAATGAAGCCTGAGCAACTTTGCTTCTCTCAGATGAAGAGCAACTTTGAGCATGTACAGCATGCTCTTTCCTGTGAGTCAGTCTCCAATTGCCCTTGCTCCTGATTTTTGGTACAAACGGGTATTCTTCTGATCCTCAGCAGGTCTGAGTCATGACCACTGAAACACTACCTGAGTAGCTGGTGTCTCCGAATGATATGAAAAGACATCCTGTCTAAGAAACGAGAAGAAAATTGCTGCTTAAAACTGTGCTGCATGGGAAAGTCGCAGTCAGTTCCGTTTGAGATGTCAGAACTTGGCACACAGAGTCCCATAAGTGAAGTCATCCAAACGTTGCCCAAAGGAAATACTATCAAGAGTCCACTGAAATGAAATAGGGCATGGAGTTAAAACACGGCAGCTTCAGGGATGACAACCACTTTCAGATTTGTAAACAGACGCTTGCCCCTTCACTCTTTCGTGCTTTCCTTTGTAGCTGAGGAAGGTTCTGAGCTTGCAGTCAAACCAGGCATCACGAACAGGCATCCTTGTTCCATGACTTGCCCCCAGGTAGACAGAGATTGCTAGGATCAAGTTGTGACTTTTAACTGTATGTGTTTGGCGGGGATAGTATGAGTTATAAATGGAGGAAAAGGTGAAGGGCAGGTGTCAATTCAATTGGAAAGGAACATGACCTCTGGAGAGAGGGGCTGTAGCTTAGTGGTACTTCTGCTTTGCATATACAGTATAAGAATCTAAGTTAAGTCTCCAGCTAGCTTGTTATCAAGGGACCATGACTGAGCCCTGGAAGGCTGCTGCTAAATTTCATTGGATTAGATCAGGAGAGGACAACCTTTCAACTTCAGAGCTCCTGGACAACTGTGTAGCAGAAGGAATTTCAGCAGGTGCAGCTTGTAGAAGAAATCCCCTCTGCTTCACAACTGTTAAAGATCCAGGAGCCCTAACATTAAAAGGTTGGCCACTCCTAGGTTACATGGATCATATGTAGTTTATGGAAAAGAGCATTTTCTCCTCTTTTCACTGTATTCCTAAGTTTCCCCCCCAAAAGGGGAGAATCAAAAATGGAACAATTGCTAAAAGAACACAATTGATTATATATCTGTCCTGCGTTCTGAAACTTTGTACTGGAAGCTGGCATAATCTTGCATTGACCTACTGCGAACGTTGCTCCCTGACTATATAATGCAAGGTACTTCCTGGGTCCTACTTGGGTGAGCAGGTCCTAGCTGGACACTGTAGGTTTATACGAGTCATTTAGAATAAGGTTACCAGATGCAAACTGGGACAGAGTGCCTATACCTTTAACCATTGTATAGAAGAGGGAATTTGGGCAGGTGCAGCTCATCATGGAAGGGTTTCAAAAACTGCACCTGTCAAAATTCCCTCATCTATACTATGGTTAAAGGTATAGGCATTCTGTCCCAGTTTGCATCTGGTAACCCTAATTTAGAATGTAGAATATTTAGGGACATGCCTTCCTCCTGCATCTCTTTGCTATTGCTTTCCCTCTGCATACCAGGTATAATATAATCATTTGGACCCCACCCCTCAAAATACATGTCTCAGTGGAAGTTGGAATGCATCATATGTATTGGAAACATAGTAAGATTTGGAGGCTTAGCTAGGTATTTTCTACATAGTAGTTGCTACAGTAGTCATATGCATTTTTTCAACATCGGTTTTCATTGTTTTATGGATAGATGTAAGTACTAATTAACCTTGAACAGACTTAATATTTTGGAATCTTCTATTAGGAATTAAAATTTCATTTTTACTCATCTTTGTACTGGGACCAGGAACAAAATAATGAAATGGTATCATCGGTCCCTATAATAATACTATACACATATTAGTGCACACGCAGAATTCCTGCCATTAAGATACAAAATACAGCAAATGTCTTTAATTTACAATACAATCCTACGCGCGTCTACTCAGAAGCAAACCCTACTGAGTTTAATAGGGCTCACTTCCATGTAAATATGCATAGGATTGCAGCCTTAATTAGCAGACTCTAGCATACCCTAGATATTCTGTATGCATTACATTGTTTTTACTGAACAATTTTGCAGCATTTAAAAATAATACTGCGTTAACATTTCAAAGTGATTAAGATACCTCTCAGCAGGGAAGAGAGGCTTGATTTTTTTTTTAAATCAATTTATAGACTGCAAAATCATTTTTGCAATTATTTAACCCCTAAATTTCACATTTTTGAAAAAAAAATATTTGCGTAATTAAAAGAGAATGAAAACAATAGTGGATTTGTTACATATAATGAATCTTTGATTTATGTTCTGTTTTTGAGACTGACTATATAGCCTTAAAAATCTGCTAAGAAGGGAGAGGGATAACTTTGATTTCTTAGAAATGGATCTTCTTCCTTCCTTTCTTTGACTGCCACAGCCACAGCAAGGGAAAGTGGGTGGGGGGTAAATACGCTTGTTACCGCTGGAAAAGTTAACATGCATAAATGGCATTTTTTTTATATAAAGGAAGCTTGTAATAAGTCATGTGATTTAAAGCAAAAGCAACACAGCATGCAAAGGGAGCAATTTTCCACCCCTCCAACAGCACTTCAGGTGATGTTGTTCATCTTTCTCTGACTTACTGTGTCAAAGCATGCCCAGAGCTGAGGTGTTCAGGGACTCAACATGCCGTAAGTGTCCAGCTAGAAAAATAGAAAAAAAAAAAAACCTGGGAGATATCCCTGGGCTCAGAGTTCACTTTTTCAGTTGCTCTGATTTACTTCAGAATGCACCTTCAGGGAATTTATGTCTTCCATTGCTTTAGTTTCCCATTTCCTTTCTTGTCATCTTTAAAAATCCATTAAAGATTGCGGAGGCAGCTTCTACCAGCTTCCATTTACAAGGGCTTGAGTTGGCCTAATAAAGTGTTCACTTTCTGAGGTGAACTGACTGGCTCCTTCGCAGCACCTTGCAGTGGTTATGCCTACATTTTAATTAGACGGGGTGGCCACAGCTTGAGAAAGCTACTCACTCCAGCAGGGACGCTGAACAAATTTTCTTCTCCAGAAGTTTATTTTGATTTTAGTGGCCATCCCAGAAGCAACAAACAAACCAAAACAATGTCCAAAAAGGGTGAAGAATAAAAACAGTATACATAAAATGCCTGAAAATAAAAAGTATCTTTTGGTATTTTGCCTCACACATTTCAAATTAAATGGCCAGGATTAAACCTCCCTCACCTATTAATAACAGAATTTAAATTTCTAATTCGCTAACATAATAAGATTATGATCAACACATAATCTTTATTATATATACTAACAACTCCCCAGGTATAGACACAATATGTTCATATACCTCCTACGTTTGTTGTATACTTCTTGTCCTGTGTACGTCTTCTGATTCAGCTATTGTAATATTTATTCATATAACTTTCTCTACAATTCAGTTTGTATTACAATGCCACCTCACCCATCATACCACATTAATTCAAATTTCTCCATCATTTTGTATGGTTGCTGCCTTGCCTTAGGTATTAAAACTATACCTTGCCTATCTTTTCCTTTTTTTTTTTTTTGCTAATATTAACTACCTGTATAACAGCTCGAATATTCTCACAACTATTCTAGATTTTTCTTCCTCTTCCTTGGCTATCTACTGATTATTTTGACTGCATCCCTGTCTAATTTTTTTTATTACATTTCACATGTATCTGACAATAGGCAATAATAATTGTCTATTTGCATGCAAAAGAAATTGAATCATTCCACTGTGTATTCTCTGTTTTATTAGAAGGGAAACATCTTGTTCACCTTTCCAACAACACCTGATCCCTGTTTGGGATGTGTGTGTGTGTGTGTGTGTGTGTGCATTTCATTTTCAAACAAGTGCATTAAGAAATGCAATTTTCTTTACAAAAGCAGGATTCATTTTCGTTCTCTTTTATGCTAACTAATTGTGCCTTTCAACAACAAAATTGGCAATGTGTAATATTGCAAGCGGTAAGCAGCATAGAACTAATGATCAGATCCTGCTAGACTGTTTCTGCAAGCAAATTATCATTTGGGATCTGGACCAGTGAAGGAGGCTTTGAGTTCTGCACTTGGTGTATGTGTATACAATGCTCCTGCACTATTTGGGCACTGCAAGCACTGATCTGACAACCTTGATTGCTTGTTTAGGGACTTGGGGAACTGCAGCCACAGCTGCACAGGCCACGGCTGTATGAGAGGATTTGTGGATGCAAGCTCAGGAGTCTTTTCATGGTCCACAACTCTCTCTTCTTGAAGCAATGACATTTGCTAACCTTGGAACAGGTGTCACATTACGTTGAAAAACGTAGGCCTGCTATACATTTTATTTATTTATTTGAAGAATTTATATCCCACCTTCCCCATGCCAAAGTAAATGCCCAAGACAGCTTAACATGGGCAGGCTGGTCTAAACCACCATTTCTCAATGGGGTTTTTACACGTGTATGGTATTCTGTGATTCACCGAATCCTCAGTCCCAACTGTAGCCTTCCCAGTGGTGGTGTGCCATCAAGCCAGCTGGCCAGCTGGCCTTCTCACACACTCCCCACACTGGCTAATCAGCTCCACTGTGACTCCATTCTGCCACAACAGGTACTGCAATTCTGTCTCCCATCCAAAAACAAGACCATAGATTCTCCTGCTTAGCTTCAGGCCATACCAGCAGTTCAACCATCAGTCCACACTTCCTGCCACATTTATTTATTTGCTTGTACCCTGCTTTTCTCCTCAAAGGGCACCCAAAGCGGTTTACAAAACCTTATTTTAAACAATATTTTAAAATGTACACATTAAAATAGTGGCAAACATTAAAACAACTTCAAAAAGTACAATAAAACTAGTAGCAGTCACCTCTTAGGAAAGGGCAAGTCTGTAAAATCTAATAACATGGAGATAAAAACCAAGTCAAGAGGATACCAAAGAGGTTTTAATACTATGAGAAAGGCGGTAAATAAATAAATAATTTTTAAAACAGCAGCTGATGAGTGTCAGCACTACAATTTATACCACTTCCTTCCCTCAATCATGTCCGTATGAAACTTTTTTTTAATCATCCAGATCAAAGTTTGTGAATTTTCCCTAATTGCCAAAGTTGGTATTAATGCACATATCTATTTCAGTTTCACTTTATAGTTCCAAATTCAGCTTGAAATGTAAACAGCAGTGCAAACCTATTCTTTCATCAAGATAACACTAACGACATATTGAAACACTAACCACAGCCGAGCAATATTACTGCCTTTCATCCAGGGCTTTTAACAGTCAAAAACCTCCCTTTGGATAGCAAAACCTCCAGCATAATGTTTTCCTTTTAATTAAACTGGACAGTGTTTAGGGAAAAAAATATGGAAAGGCTATGTCACAAAACTGCAAATAATATTAAATGGCATTATCAATAGCAAAGTCCCTGAGTTTGCATATTAATTGTAGGGAGGTGTTAATTTGAGTGTTCTAAGCTTGCATTCACAAGCTTGTTTACACGCCTTGTTCCACCTGGACCTGTTTGGAGGTTTGTCAAAAACCTAACAAGCAGAAAAAGATTGCATTTGAAAATACACATGCATGTTTAATTAAGCTGGGGCCACTGAACATTCCTCAATATATTTAGCTGTTGAGATTTCAGCACCACTAGAGCACCAGGCATTATCACCTTTTGAAGTATTGCAGATTCTTGAATATTTAAAGCACAAAGCAGACTTTTAATATAAAATTCTAGCAGACCATAGAAGATTAAAGATGCATTCTAAATGTGACAGTTTGTAAAAGGCATGCCAGAATTAAAAGGAACCCCCCCCCCATATTTTACAGCATATTTTCCAGGTGTATGCTAAATTATGAATACAATTAAATAGCTGTAATTATTCTCAGGGAATGGACTACAATTTAAATACCCCTCAAAAGTGATTAACTCTTTATACAGGGAAGTAGTAATATCTGTTGTACAACCAAACCAAACTAAACATCGCTTTACTTCAACTGGAAGTTGAGTCGGATATTAATTTTTGCTATCTGCCCAGGACCTTCTTCAACGTAAACAGAGATGTATGTGTATTCCGCATGCGATACTTGTGCGGTTTGTCAAATCAATCCTATTGTGCATGTGTTTGGGCTAAAGTTTGCTATCACACAGTATATTCTGCCATTACTGCATTCCTTTTGGTGTAATGCCTGACAGGAGTGTTTAGTAGCTCGTATGCATGTAATACAGTGGTACCCGGGGGGTGGGTGGGAATCTCTTGCAGTCACGGCTGGTCCATCAATGAGTCCAATTGAAGCAGTTTCTGTTTTGCAACAGTTTGGCAAGGTGCACCCACTTCTGTCCACCCCTTCGTCTGCACTGGTGGTCCCTATCCTCCACTTTCCACTCCCTGGATTGGAAAAAGAGGAGGGGGACAGAACAGAAGAGCAGTGGGATAGATTGCTGGAGGAACGAAAGCTGGCACAGCACCAGCTTGGGGGCCAGCATTTGGCACTCCTCCACTACACAGGCCCCTGGAAGTCTTGGGCAGCCGAGCTTGCAGGAACAGGTTGAATATCCCTTATCTGGACTGCTTGGGATGGGAAAGTAACTGGATTTTCGGATTTTTCTGGATTTTGGAATAATTGCATATATAGTGAAATGCTTCCTCTTGCTCTTTTCATTGTTATCCATTTGGGTGTTGTCTGCCCTCTTTGACATTTTTCAACTGGCACACACTACAGAGGCTAGAACTTACAGCCTACATGTAGGAATGAGCACAAGACCTTCTTGTGTTCACTTTACAGAAGGTTTTTTTTTTAAAGTCTTGGACAAAAATTTATGGATTTTGGGTGTCCAGATAAGGGATCATCTGCCTGTCGTATTCTCTGGGTCGCTGTCCTGTAATTTCACTTCTCCTGTAGCCAAGCAAATTTAGCAAAGCCCCTCCCCTTTAAGGGGCTCTTGGGATTGAAATATTATACGATAAAATGTTTCAGAGCATTACCAGAGCACCCTCCCCCCACTACTGACCACTTTTAGTCTCTCCAAACAAGTACTAAAAAGAAAGGAGCAAAGCAGGTGGCCGCATTTTTATGCAGGCCTGGAGTTCAGCACCTCTCTGATTCAGAAATTAAGTACATTTCCTTTGAAAGCCTTCTCAGTTTGCAGCAGTCTCAGTTTTGTTTGCTGAACTTCAGTTGTTGAGGCATAAGGATGTTGACAATCAATTGCCATTTACCAGCCACCTGGCCTACCCATACCCAGCGATGGGATCTGCAAATTGAGAAGGGGAACGCTGGGTGGGACTTAGGCGGGACTTACACATGATTGGCAGCCCATCCGCAGCGTTCCACGGCTGCCCTGGCCTCGGGGGGGCTCCTGCTCACCGCGAAGGATGGGTGGGGGGGAACTGGGTGCCTGGGCGAGCAGCGGTGGGGCGCGCCAACCGGGGGCAGCCCCCCCCGAGGCCAGGGCAGCCGTGGAACGCTGCGGATGGGCAGCCAATCACTTGGGAGACCCGCATAAGTCCTGCCCAAGTCCCGCCCAGCGTTCCCCTTCTCAATTTGCAGATCCCATCGCTGTCCGTACCCCCCTTCTCCACTCCTATCTCTGACAGCTGCCTCCTTGTCCCATTTCTGCCATTTCAAAAGGTAGAAAAGCGTGGAAGAGGAAGTACGTGGAGGATGTGAGTGAGTGAGTGAGTGAGTGAGTGAGGGCAAAATCCTAAACTGAGTTAGGACGGCATAAAGTAAGCCAGCAAAGTTTGGCCAGCACAAGGGCCACCATAAGGTATGTTTGGACTACTCTCGGAGTCAGAGAGGCTAGCATGCAGATGTGAGCCATCAACCAAGAGTAGTCCCAAAACACTTTATGATGGTCCTTGCGCTGGCCAAACTTTGCTGGCTTAGCTTATGCTGGCCTAACTCCAGTCTAGGATTGCGCTCTGAGTGAGTGGTGGTACCCCAGGCCTGGGCTAGACAGAGGAGACAGTGGCAGATAAGAGGAGGGAGGGATAGAGGGGGGAAGATACATGTCCCCAAAGTGAGGGCAGCAGTAGCAATGTGCTGTCTTGGGTGTTGGGGGAAGGGGGGCTTTCACCTGTCCAATGCTTAATCATAAATGAATATAAGCAGGTCCAGGAATGTCAAACTCATTTAAGATCCCTTCTGAGGGCTGGAAGTGATATAATTAAAGAGGAAATGATGTCATTAAGCTGGTAATGACCAGAACTAAGCACTTTTTTCTCATTTAGGAAGTAAGATACAAATAGAAAGTATGCAAATCTTGGTCTCCAAGATCACCGCAGATGGTGATTGCAGCCATGCTATTCTCTCTTCTTGGGAGAAAAGCTATGGCGAACCTAGACAACTTAATAAAAAGCCAAGACATCACCCTGCCAACAAAAGTTCGCATAGTCAAAGGTATGGTTTTCCCAGTATGGATGTGAGAGCTGGACCATAAGGAAGGCGGAGTGCCGAAGAATAGATGCTTTTGAATTATGGTGTTGGAGAAGACTCTTGAGAGTCCCCTGGACTGCAAGGAGATCCAATCAGTCAATCCTCCAGGAAGTCAAGCCTGATTGCTCCCTGGAAGGACAAATCCTGAAGCTGAAGCTCCAATGCTTTGGCCACCTCATGAGAAGAGAGGACTCTTTAGAAAAGACCCTCATGCTGGGAAAGATTGAAGGCAAAAGGAGAAGGGGGCGGCAGAGGATGAGATGGTTAGATAGTGTCATCGAAGTGATGAACATGAAATTGGGCGAACTCCGGAAGCTAGTGGAGGACAGGGAGGCCTGGCGTGCTGTGGTCCATGGGGTATGAAGAGTCGGACACGACTTAGCGACTGAACAACAACAACAACAAATCTTGGTCATATTTTCAAGATAATGGAAAAGCCTAATTATCATGTGGGCTGCCCTTTCAGCAGTGACACCTTAGCAGCAGCTAAGGAAAGTCCGAGGTGCTGGGAAAGTCCGAGGGCTGGATAAAGGGCTTCTGTGGGCCTCATCTGGGCCCTGGGCATTATGTTTGATACCTCTAAGTCAGTCCATTCAATGTTAATGAGACTTTCATCCAGGCATGAATTACAGTTTTGCAGTACAATTCTAAGCATATTCAATGGGGTGTACTCCTTAGAAAGTGTGCTTAAGATTACAGCCTAGCAATTTCATCCTAACCTGAGTGTGGTGCAGCTTTACCATTTGAAAATCTACTCTGCATGTCATCAGGCTGCTTCCCTAGCTTTTATTAGATTCTCTGATTTATAGAGTCACTAGCTTTTTGTTACCCAGCGTTGCCCAGGTAACAAATTATCCCAAGCTTCTAGGCGACCCCAGAAACTATGGATTCGACACTAATGGTGGCCATTTTTGAGTATTTTTACATGACACCCCCTTCGCACCCCCTTCGCTAGGGGGGGGTCATACCCCTGCAGTGTTTGTTGCCAGGCCATAAGGCATATGTGTACCGTGTTTGGTACACATTGCTCCAGGCGTTGCAGCAGGTCATGGTGGATGTTTTATTTCGCACCCCTTCTCACCCCCCACGCCGACAGGGGCTGAACCTGGTGTCGGGAGCATCCCAAAACTACGGATTTGATGCTGATATCGGCCATTTTCATGCAGGGCCCCCTGTGTACCCCCACCCCCCAGGGTGCTAGGGGGGCCTGACCCCCGCAGTTTTTGTTGCCAGGCTGCAAGGCATGCACGTTTCAAGTCTGGTGCTAATCACTCCAGGCATTCCAGCAGGGCATGGCGGATGTTTTGTTTCGCACCCCTTCTCGCCCCCCACGCTGACGGGGGACCGAACCCAGACTCCAACGGTGTCAGGAGCATCGCCGCTCGTTTCGGCAACCCCGGAAACGACGGATTTGATGCCGATTTTGGCCGTTTTCAACCATTTTCACGTGGGGCCCCCTGCGTACCCCCACCCCCCAGGGCGCTAGAGGAGCCTGACCCCCGCAGTGTTTGTCACCAGGCCGCAAGGCATGCATGCACCAAGTTTGGTGCGCGTCACTCCAGGCATTGCGGAGCCTATGTAGAACACACACGCGCGCACACACACGCACACACACACACACACACGCACACACACACACGTGCACACACACACACACACACACACACACACACGTTCTCCTTTATATACTGTATATAGATAAGAGTGAGTGATATATTTTCCAACCAAACTATATTCACTTTTACTCTTATCCTTTTCATTTATATTATCTCACAATCCTATCCCCACCATGTCACACTATATAGCCATGCTGGTGGAACATGTGCTGCATGCTGTGGTGATGGTGGTGGTGAAACTAGATGGTCTGGAGAGGTCAGCCATGTGGCCATCAATTGAAATTTGCTGTGAGGCAGGGAGTGTGCCAGGTTGGAAAATGGGGATAGGATCCCTGCATGCTCTGCTGCCACTGAGTTCCACCCCTTCCTGCCGGCTACCTGATCCTCCCCCAAACCTTCCCAAACCCTACCCGAACTGCCAACAATGCACCCTTGCTGGCACCTTACCTGCTTCTATGCAGGTCAATTTCTGGCAGGTACTTGGAGCCTCCAGCCACTTCTGCCAGTTGCCCTGATGACAAGCACAACAGTGGCATGACATTTATGTCACCATAAGAGGGTCAGGAGATCTGCTGCTGTAGGCCCTCTACAGAAATATTGATATGAGCGAATAGTCCTCCATAACCGGAATATATATATAATCGTCTACTGAAGAGATTAAAATGGATAAATAATGAAAATGCTGCAGCAGTTATATTGCTCAGGGTTTATTCCAGGTCTTTCTTACCTTGTTAACCTCTGCAACTCAAAAAAATGATGATTGGGCATGCACCTCATATTAAATATGCAGTGAGTTTCTCTCTTAATAAAAAGGAATACCCAGGTCATGTTTTCCTTCAGATTTTGCACATGTTCTGCATGTGATTACAGACACTCACTAGTATGTGTCTGGAGCTTATATGAAATTATGTTTACAAATGGAAAGCAAATAGAAGAACATGAGAAATGAGGAATGCAGCTGAAAGGAAAACCAGGCAAAAGAAACCTTATATGCCAGCTATATTCAGGTTCTCAGCTCAAAGCAGAAAGCCTCTGTCATCATTTTCAGTACAGCAAGAGCCTCAAGAGGACACGGGGGGTTTTATTTTTAAGAAAAACATTCCTCTCTTTACTTGATTTTTGTCACTTAGTGGGGCAGGAGCTGCAAGTGGTAACTGCACTAAAATGGCTGCCATCTTGAATATCCATAACTGCTCCAAGGCCCATGATCATCCTAAGAACATAAGAAAAAGCCTTGCTGGATCAAGCCAAAGGCCCATCTAGTCCAGCTTCCTGTATCTCACAGTGGCCCACCAGACGCCTCAAGGAGCATGCAAGACAACCAGATACTTGTGTCCTGCTGCCACTCCCCTGCATCTGGCATTTTAAAGTAGACTATTACCACCACCACCACCTTGGGCACCACCCCCAAGGAAGACACCAGACTGAGGTTGGGGTTTAACTTTATTAAGCACAATGTAAATCATGTAACCTACTGAACACCCATCCCTCCCTCACCAGTCTGGGGTAGGCAAAAAAAAACCACTGCCATCCATACTTGGCCAATTGGGATGACAGAAAAAAAAATTCCTTCCTGGCCCTCATGATGAGTGACCAGCTAATCTCAGACTGGACATACCCATCATAGCTTGTAACCTGTAATGGAGTTTTCCTCCATAAATTTATCCAATCCCCTTTTAAAGGCATCCAGGCCCAATGCTATCACCACATCTCATGGCAAGGAGTTCCACATTCTAATTACATGCTGGGTAACGAAATACTTTCTTTTGTTTGTTCTAACTCTCCTAACACTCAGCTTTAGAGGATGCCCCCTGGTTCTGGTATTGTGTGAGAGTGAAAAGAGATTCTCTTTATCTACTCTATCCACTCCATGCATAATTTTGTATGTCTCAATCATGTCCCCCCTCAGGCACCTTCTTTCTAGACTGAAGAGCCCCAAACACTGTAACCTTTCCTCGTAAGGGAGGTGCCCCAGCCCAGTAATCATTTTGGTTGCCTCTTCTGTACTTTTTTCTAATTCCACTATGTCCTTTTTGAGATGTGGAGACCAAAACTATATGCAATACTCGAGGTGTAGCCTTACCATTACCTTGTACAATGGCAATGCAATATTGGCTGTTTTATTCTCAATCCCTTTTCTAATTATCCCTAACATGGAATTTGCCTTCTTCACTGCCGCTGCACACTGAGTCGACATTTCATCAAGCCCAAGATCTCTCTCCTGATCTGTCACTGACAGCTCAGAACCCATTAACCTATATGTGAATTTTTGATTTTTTTGTCCCAATGTGCATCGCTTTGCACTTACTTACATTGAAATGCATCTGCCATTTTATTGCCCATTCTCCCAGTTGTGAGAGATCCTTCTGGAGCTCTTCACAATCCTTTCTAGTTTTCACCACTGGAAAAGTTTAGTGTCATCTGCAAATTTGGCCACCTCACTACTTATGCCTGTCTCCAGGTCATTTATGAATAAGTTTAAAAGCACTGGTTCCAGGACAGATCCCTGGGGCACACCGCTCTTCACCTCTCTCCACTGTGAAAATTGCCCCACTCCCTGTTTCCTGGTCCTCAACCAATTCTCAATCCATAAGAGGACCTGACCTCTTATTCCCTGACTGTGAAGTTTTTTCAGCAGCCTTTGGTGAGGGACTGTGTCAAATGGTTTCTGAAAATCCAGATATATAATATCTGCTGGTTCACCAATGTCCACATGCCTGTTGACCTTTTCGAAGAATTCCAAAAGGTTTGTGAGGCAAGACTTACCCTTACAGAAGCCATGCTGATTCTCCCCCAGTAGTGTTGGTAAAAAAATGTGTCCACTGTCCTGAAAAAATAGCCATGAAAAACTAAGCTTCATATTTCATATTCTACCTTTTACTTCAGCCCCAGGTTTTTCCCCCCTGCCTTGTCACTGGGGGAAGGACCACATTAATTGGACCACCCCACATACAGGCTTCAGAGTGCCATGCCCACATCTCACATTACGTCTGAGATGAATGTTGTGTGCCCACCCACTCTTATACAATAGAAAGGGATGTAACCTCCTTACTTTAGAAGTAGACTATCTCGGAATGCCAGATACAGGGGAGTGGCAAAAGGATGCAGACATCTTGTTGTCTTGTGTGCTCCCTGAGGCATCTGGTGGGCCACTGTGAGATACAGGAAGCTGGACTAGATGGGCCCTTGGCCTGATCCAGCTAAGTTTATGTTCTTATGATCTGGCTAGGTAAGCATATGGACCATCCTTCAAATGCCAAGAACATTTGTACTGGACATGTGGAAGGGGATGAATCAGAATAACATAAGGACTTTATGGAGTAGGCACAGCTTGTTGCCACAATGGAAATATACTACAAACACTACCATTTAAGTGAAACCTGCTGCCTCTATTTTGAACTTGTGCTGCATATGTCATGTTATAAAACAGTTGCCTGAACAAAGAAAAAAATTACTGTAAGTTTCAGTTTAACTTTAGGCAGAAAGGCTTATAGTTCAGCCCAGAAAACAAGGACTAAAACTGTTGGTTGGAAAAGTGAAAGAAAAAAAAAGGAAGAGGGGTTGGGAACTTGTAAGCTAAAATTGTCTTGTAGAAAACTGGCCATCTGATTTGGTGAAATCTGGAAGAGTTACTGTTTTTCTACGTAAGTAGGGCTGAGCTAGAGCACAAAAGCTTTTGAATGAAGGAGCTAGAGAAAACTGCTACTGCTTGGAAAAGTGAGAACCAGTACAGAGCGGACTAGGCAACAAACTGGACTGAAAAGCAGAATCACATATGAATAGAGTGTTCATTTGGAGCCTGCCTACAATACAGAACAAGTCTAGTTAGGTTTGGCTGGATTTGTTCATTCTTTTTAATATATTTATTGCAGTATTTATATACCACCTTTCTTACAGACTCAAGATGGTTTACATAGATAGGCTGACCATAAACCCATTTTTTTCCCAAATAGGTTTTTTTTACAAGTGTTATTCAATGAGAAAAACGCATAAAACACTCCATTTCTCCTGATGTTTCCCTCCATAGTGCTGTGGTCATCCTTGGCTGCACAGCTCTTGTTCTTTCCAAACTTCCACAGGCAGCTTCAACACATGCTTCAGGCTGGTTCTAAGGATGGTATCCATTTATTATGATCTGACTCCTCCTCACTCAATACTTCTTCACATTTATTTGTCTCTTACCTGCAGCTTCTGGTCACCCATCTAAAGCAAGAACCAAGCAGATCCAGCTTAGCCTTTTCAGGCCAGTGGGAGTTCTATACTCCTTTTTTAAATTGCTTTGAAATGCTTTTTTTTTTAACCTACACTGGCTTCTGGGTGTTTTGATTTCCCCACCTCATTCCTAATAGCTAGGGGTGGGGATTTTTTTGGTGATATTTTTTTCCAAAATTTCTTGATTAAAATAGCAAATTGCAGTGTTATGTGTTTTTATCCAAATTTTTATTGCAAATTGTACAAACAGCACAAAAAATAAGGGTCTACAAAAAACAAGCAATCACTAGCGCACACACCCCAGCCTGTAATAACCTGCTCAAAAATTCCCAAGCTGCACTCTGGTTGCTGTTTGGAGCGTCAAGAAACTGCTACTTACTACTTCCACAATCCATTAAAGTCACCCCAGTGTGCACTGTGAATGATGAACATGTGTGTTCACAGTTTAAGCAACCTTCCTTCTGTTCCTGCCCCTCCTCCTCCTGATCCCTGGGCATTCCCCTCCCCCTGCTCTGCACAAAATGGTAGGACTGCGATTGGACAAATGGAGCTCTCACTGATGATGCACCAATGTCACAGCAATGCTGCTAAGCCAACAGGATGCAGGATAACAGGTTGTGTTGACATTTCCTTGAATACTGTGTTACTGAAAAGAAATGCATCTATGTTGTTTTGCTAGAGCAGACTTGGCATTTGGCATTGGTTGTGCCAGCATTGGTGTACCTCCGTTGTGCTGTTACCTTAGAATATAATGGACATTGTGCCAGTATCCTTACACCATCAGTGTGGCATCCAAATGGAATTGGGTCCAAAGACTAGCTGAGAACAAACTAGCAGGTCCTCATCTCCCCTCACTTCAACCCCTTGGCCAACACTATCAACCAGTCAACATTTGGGATACTGGTACATTCAGCAACTGTTCTGTCATAAGAACAGAAGAAGAGCCCTGCTGAATCAGCAGCTAATCCAGCTTACTATATCTCACAGTGGCCCACCAGGTGCCTCAATCCTTCAATCTAGTTGTGTCACTATCTTTGATTTTGTCTTTTCAGTAAGATGTCTCAATCCTACCCTCCATGGGCGCCAGCCTAGCTAGCATTGCGCTGGTGAAGGCTGCTTTATGGCAGCCTGGTGTGTGCTGCAGGCTCCACTTGTAGGGAGACTGGAGTGACTTTTTGTACACTGGCAAATCCATGGAAACCTGGAGCAGGTAAGGCTGCACAGAGGGTGAAATGGGTGGGGGAAGGCAGAACAGAGGAGGGAGTGGGTGGAAAGGGGCAGTAACAGGACAGGGAGGATGGGAGATCAGGCCCAGAAGGGGGGCAGGTTCAGCAGCAGCAGCGCACACCAAATCCTGACCCCCTTCCAGAACCTGATCCACCTTCTTGGGTCAATGTGGACTTGAGCCAGGGATCGAGCTTATGCGGGGCTGACCCATAGCGTCTCCTGGGGTTTACCTCAGTGCAAGGGCAGGGGCGTAGCGTGCCTTGCCCGCGCCTGGGGCAAGGCATGTGTTGCGCCCCCACGCCATGACATCATGATGCCTTGCGGTGGGGCTTTTCAATTGAAGCCGAGGGGAGATCCGAATAAGCTCTTCCGGCCGCGGCACACCACCTTCAGGGGAGGCGCACCAAGGCTGGGCGAGCCTTGCCTCCAAGGACAACGCCTCCATTGTCCTTGGAGATGGGGTTTCCACGCATCTTACCCCTTCAATTGAAGCCGGGGGGAGATGCACAGATGCTCTCCCGGCCTCCGCGCACCTCCCCTGAAGCCGGGGGAGGCGCACCAAGGCTGGGAGAGCCCTGCCTCCAAGGACAACGAAGGCGTTGTCCTTGGAGACGGGGCTTCCACGTGTCTCCCCCCAACTTCAATTGAAGCTGGGGGAGGCATGCCGAGGCCATGAGAGCCCCATCTCAATTCTTAGGGGCGCAAATGTTTGCACCCCTAAGAATTTTGCACCCAGGGCGACAGCCCCCAGGGCCCCCCATGCTACGCCACTGTGCAAGGGAACAAACATCCCCTTACCCTGTGGAGACCTCCAGCAGCCAAAAATCTTCCACAGGTTACAGCGGTAGCTGCACCAGCTCTGCTGCAATGTCGTGCGGGGATTTAGTTAGGATTGGGCTGTAGTTTGGTAGCTGCTGATTTTCTTTTTTCTCTCCTTGGGAAGGCTATAGAGTTTGAGAGGACTTTGCTCCTTTTGCTGGGCTCGGCAACATTTGACATATACATAGCACACATTCAGTTCATTTTTCCTGCAGCTTATCCAAACCGCAGCCTGCTGGAACCTTTAAGGCCCCTTTGGGTTGACGGTGTGTTTTTCTGCACAACACGGTTCTGTCTCCAGAACTTTTCCTCCTTATATGGCAATTTATGAGAGAACAACCCAAGTCTTTTGTTTGGCTTTCATTCAAATAAGGTTGAGTGCAAGTAACAGGAACGCATCAGAGTGATTTGGGTTGGCCTCCCCCTCCCCATTTTGGGCAAGCAGATACTGTACTCCGCTCCCCCAAGCATAGTGATAATTTCTCCTTACTAGCAGAGCCAGTCATTATTTATTGTATTCCTTTCTCACTTCTTCAGTCTGTCCTAGAGGGAACATTGCAGGGACTGCTGGCTAGAAAATTAGTCAAGGGAACTTCTTCTGTTGCTCTCTTTCCTCATTATACTAGTAAAAAATGTTTAACTGTGACATTCTCTCTTCCCATCTCGCAGCACATATATATGTGTCTCTTTCTCGGCCTAGGGTGGAAGCACACTATAGGGGCTAATAGTGAGTAATTTAACTGTGGTCCTCTCCCGTGTTCCACCTTCAGGCCTTTCTCCAGAGGTAACAATGGCGGGACACGATGTTCAGGCTTTGTTACCTCATATGATAAGCAGTGCTTTCACGTTT
This sequence comes from Lerista edwardsae, assembly GCA_029204185.1. Lineage (NCBI taxonomy): Eukaryota > Metazoa > Chordata > Lepidosauria > Squamata > Scincidae > Lerista > Lerista edwardsae. The sequence continues at coordinate 1,817,909 of JAJKFI010000105.1, read as the reverse complement.
ATGTCTAGTGGGCCCCCTTCTATTTGGTAGCGGAGGTTATTTGGCAGCAGATGTGATACCATTTTTCTTTTTTGGTCTAGCAAAGGGGAGCCACCAATTTTGTGGAGAATGAAGGCAACATTTTTTTTTTTTTGGTTCGAGGACACAAAACTTCCTTCTCAACTTTGTGCCCGGCTAAGGTATGTGTGCCAAGAAGGTACATGCTGCATCCTATTGGGGGGGGGGGAGGCTGTTGCAGAGGTCTCCTCGGGGTAAGGGAATGAATGTTCCTTTACCATGGGGAAAGGCTCTGCTTTCCTGTGGGTCTCTTTGGTTCCGTACCTGCTATCTTGCTGGTGCAGAATTGAGGAGCGTAAGGGAGAGGGAAAGAGATGGGAAAGAGGGATAGGCTACAGGAGCACACGAGTGTCCCTGATCCTGCTGCCTCCTGTCCACTTCGCTTCCAGCCCTCTCACCTGCCAGATAAATCACTGGTCCTTCTTATCCCTCCCACAGCCCGCCCCTATCCCGCCAACTCACCTGGTGAACAGTGGCCTGGCCACCAGCCCGTGTACATGGCTGCCAGTGGTTGGACTGGCAGTGTGTTGCATCATGCAATCCATACTGGATCCAGGCCAGCAGTATGGGCATCCTGCTGGTGGGGCGGTTCAGATAGGATTGGGCTGTCTGAGACTAGGCACAATCCTAACCTGGAGTTAGGCCAGCACAGTTTGGTCAGCACAAGGGACACCGTAAAGCATGTTTGGACCACTCTTTTAGTCAGGGAGGATGGTGCACTTCTGAGTGCTGGCCCCTCTAACTCCAAACATACTTTGCGGTGTCCCTTGTGCCAGCCAAATTTTGCTGACCTAACTGTGCCGGCCTAACTTCAGGTTAGGATTGCACCCTCAGGCTTGTATTGTAGGGTCTTCTTCCGCTTGGGGAACAAGTTCTGTTTCTGCAAGGTGGGGGAGGGGTGACTTTCCAACAATGTCCCTGTCCGGAAGCAGAGGTGCTGCCCCCACCCTTGCACTCACCAAGCCCCTGGGAGAGCCGGCCACCTCTGCCTGTGTGACCAGCAAGCCCTGGTGCCAGTATCTCCTAGACAATCAAATAGCGCACTGCTACCAAACCAGTTGCTAACCCCATTGCTAGTTCTGTAGCCAAGGCTGGTCCTATGACTTATTGTGCCTCTCTCAGGGTTTCTGGAGCAGCAGAGACACCAAGGAAGTGGGTTCTGGGCTGAAACCAAGGCAGGGCCATGCAAGCCTTTAAATCAGGTCCCAGAACAAGTGGTCCCGTCAGTCCAAGTCATGAGGCTGTAGCAGGAGGACGCAAGGCTGAGGCTTCTGTCTCCACAGCCATGGGAGGAGTCGACCCACGAGGCTGTCCTGGAAAGAGGACATGGGTGCTGTATTAGCCCCTCTCTTTTCCAAGCCAACCTGGGGCAAGAGGGGAAGGGTCTCCAGACTGGGCAGTAGGATCCTTCCCTGGTGGTGGGTGGGTGGGTGGGAGGCCTAGCACTTAAGTACTGTGAGTACAACATGGAAGGAGCCCACCCAGCCTGGCCTGGAACCCACCAGAAGTGATGTCATGGCCAGAAGCGCTGTCATCATGACACCGCAGCCTGCTGCTTTCCTGAGAATGCCGCATTAAGTTGGATTATTTTTTCAGTCATTTTCCAATAGCAAAGTGAATCAGAAAGAAAAAAAAGCCTAAATAGGCTTGCAGCCTTGACACAAGCAAAACAACCACACAGCCCTCCCCCTTTCCAGCACCCTACCTTCCTGTACTTTCAATATGGCTGCCCTAGGGGCTTTGCGACCCACCTGAAAATGGCTCATGACCCACTGATGGGTCCTGACCCACAGTTTGGGAACCACTGTGCTGACAGATACCGTGATGTAGCAGTAGGTATCTAGCAGCTGCTCTGCCCATTCAGAATCAAAATTACCCTAATGGTATAAGGCCATAACTGGCCCTGGATACATCCTTTTTTCTTTCTTTTGTGCCTATCGTCCCATTCTGCCCATCCTTTACTATTCACACTGTGTTTAAGTTGGCGTGTGTGATCCAACAAGCCTAATTGACTGGGTAACGTGGTGTACCTAGCAACACAGATGTCAGAGATGCTGGCTGATGCCCAAAGGGAAAGGGGAAGAGGACAGCAAACAAAGACCTTGGTGCCTTCCACCCCAGAATGCCCACTTTAACGTTAACTTCTCCTTGAATTATAGTGGCAGTGCTCTAAGCAACTTCAGAAACCAAAGTGTTCCAGCAGCATCACAGCCTTGTTCTACCACCGCTCTGATGACCACCAGTGTAATTCAAAGAGATAGAGTCAAACTCACCTCTAGGTATAGAAAACAGAGTCACTCTTCCTAGAAGAGACTGCTAACAGAGCCAGGGCCATTTCTAGCCTTAAATGTAATCGGAACAGTTTTTGTTAATGTGGTGTGTGTGTGTGTGTGTGTGTGTGTGTGTGTGTGTGTGTGTGTGTGTGAGAGAGAGAGAGAGAGAGAGAGAGAGAGAGAGAGAGAGAGAGAGAGAGAGAGAAATTAGCTAATTTAGTGAATTTAGAGAGAGATAATTGAGCTAAACTAAAATTCTTTTTGTTTTCTTTTTCCAAACAGCTCTCTCTCTCTCTCTCTCTCTCTCTCTCTCTCTCTCTCTCTCTCTCTCTCTCTCTCTCTCTCTC
>JAJKFI010000105.1:1766073-1806542 GCA_029204185.1 Lerista edwardsae | reverse complement strand
ATTATTATTATTATTATTATTATTATTATTATTATTATTATTATTATTATTTCTACCCCGCCTTTCTGCCCGAAGGCACTCAAGGCGGCATTACAAAGTTAAAAACACAATAAAATAATTACAACATAATTAAAAGACAATAATTAAAAACAATATTAAAAATAAAATGTACAACAGCCAATCCCATGGATCATAACATGTACAAAAATATATAAAGAATGCAAAGACCAGCCAGCCTGTCAGCAACTAAAAGCCTGCTGAAACAAAAAGGTCTTCAGCCCCCACCGAAATACCACCAACGAGGGAGCAGTTCTTAACTCTAAGGGGAGGGTATTCCAAAGTTGGGGTGCCACTGCCGAGAAGGCTCTCCTGCTGGCCGCCACCCCTCTCACCTCTCCTGGTGGCAGCACAGTCAAAAGGGCCCCCCCCAGATGACCTCAGAGTACGGGTAGGATTATATGGGAGGAGGCAGTCCCTCAAATACCCTGGGCCCGAGCCGTAAAGACATTAAAGTCAAATAAATCCACCAAGTCTTAAACAACCACAATGACATGTATTTGGCAGTGCCTCTCATTTGAGAATTCTTTTTTTCACCTCTCACATTTATATTACTTATAGTACAGGTTTACAATTATGTAATATCTGGTACTATGAATTCCAATGGGGGCTTGCATACCCCCTGATATTGGAACTCATGTGCTTATTGTTGTTCAATTAAAACTCCTGGAGGTAGTATCAATGCTGGAAAAAATGAATATAGCTGCTAAATGGAAGTGGACACAAGGACTCATAATGAGGAGATGAGGACAATAGTGTTGGCAAATGATACTAACCTATTATAACAGAGCCAAAAGGGGATGTAGATTGGACAAATTCATCCGAAATAGTCCTTCATTCATTGCTGGAATATTACGTTTTATGACAACATGGAAACATGTTCTTTTATCTCATTGGTGTAATATCAGCATTTTATTTGATATACAGTACATTTGGTGACTTTTCTATATTTATGCACACACACACAGCACCTCCTGGAGGTATGAATTAGCAAAGACAGTATTGAATGGTTAACGCTTCTACTTCTTAACTGCTGTATCAACATAAAGTATGTAGCTATGATGTCATGAGCAGCCCAATCCTGTTGGATGGCCCATCTGGTAGAACAAGCATTCTGCCAGTGCTGACAGCCTTATGGCTGTTTTAAATATCACCCCAGCAGCACACAGAGGCACACACTATTGGCTGGAGCTTTCCTGCACATGCTGTCAGATCAACCTGGACTCACCAAGGCAGGTAGGTTGGCAGGGGAGACAGGATGGGGCAGGGGAGGGTGGAACAAGAGCATGATGATGTGGGGGAGAGCAGAATGTGGAGGTGACAGGATGGGCGGATTGGATACTGGAAAGGGGTAGGTTAGTGGCAGTGGTGGCTGCTGAATCCAAGTTCCCTTCCTGGACCCAATCCGGCATTGTGGGTCATAAGAATATAAGAACATAAGAAAAGCCCTGCTAGATCAGGCCAAAGGGCCATCTAGTCCAGCTTCCTGTATCTCAGAGTGACCCAGCAGGTGCCTCAAGTTGCACATGAGACATCAAGATGCTTACACAAGACAACAAGATGCACAGGTCTACACAGACCTGTGCCAGCAAAGTAGACCTTTCCATGCTGTGGAGGGTTACCCATAGGAGACCTTTGCAACTGTCCTCTTCCCCACAGGATTTCATCAGCGCAGGAGGAAAAGAATAGGATTGGGTTGTAAATGACAATGGGCCACATACTGTAGGCACTGCCCCAAACAGGGGTGCCAACTTGCGTTCAACATTGGGGGGGGGGCTGTAGCCATGCCCCTTGATGCAGCCATGTCCCTTGATGCACCCAACATCATGATGTCATAACATTGTGACATCATGACGCTAGGGTGTGTGGCCATGCACTTCATTGGCTCCCAGAGCAGGGAAGGCGTGCTTGTTCCCCCCTGCCACTGCTCAGGCATTGGGCAGACCATCAGTGTCTCCTTTCCTACTTATAGTGATTTGCATGAGCTCATTTGCGTTTCCTTGCAACCATGATGCATTGTGCTAAAAACGTGATTTCTTCGTAATTTCTCCCTTTTTTGAAATTGCACCTTCTAACATTTCTCAGAGTGCAAAAACATGTAATAGACTATTCAGAAAATTAGACCTATACTGGTAGGTCATGCAAGTCACTGTAAGTAGGAAAGCAGACACTGATGGTCTGCCCAACTGCCTGAGCAGCAGCAGGGGGAACAATCATGCCTTCCCAGCTCTGGGATCCCTGGAGAAGTGCACAGTTTATCCCTGCCACTTCCCCCTGCCCTGCTGCATGCTTGTGGTTGGCTCTGCTCTTTGCAGGGGGGGGGGCACGGGGTGAGATATTGGGTGGTGCAGCCACACCCACAAAATATTGGGGAGCCACTTGCCCCCATGCCACACCTAAGTTGGCACTACTGGCTCCAAATATCCTGGAGATACAATGTTTCATTTTACTCCCTTCCACATTAATTAGGTTCTAACTGGTCCCAACGCCCTTGTAGTGAAATTCTCCAATGTAACAAACATAAAACATAAAAAGGACAACTGGAACAGTTGTCCATAAAAAGGACAACTTGTAACACCATAGAACAACAGAGAATAAAAAAAGAACAAATTCTGGCAGAAGACATGTGAGAGGGTGATACGGGAGGCCAAGAAAGACTTTGAAGAACACATGGCCAGCAACACAAAGGGGAATAATAAAAGCTTCTTCAAATATGTTAGAAGCAGGAAACCTGCCAGAGAGGTTGTCAGCCTGCTGGATGGTGAGGGAAGGAGAGAGGAGATAAAAGGGGACTTGGAGATTGCAGAGAAATTAAACGAATTCTTGCGTCAGTCTTCACCTTGGACAGATACCGCTTGGACAGATACCGCTGCCTGAACGGCCTCTCCTAACTAAGGAATTAAGTCAGATAATGGTTACTAAAGAAGATGATTTAGATCAAATTGATAAATTAAATATAAATACGTCACCAGGCCAGATGGCATCCACCCAAGAGTTATCAAGGAACTAGAGGATGAAGTTGCCGACCTCTTAACTAGAGTATGCAACTTGTCCCTTCAAACAGCCATGGTGCCAGAGGATTTGAGGATAGCCAATGTCACGCCAATCTTTAAAAAAGGGAAACTACAGGCCGGTCAGCCTAACGTCTGTTCTGGCCTCATCAAAGATAAAATACTAAAACACGTAGAGGAACAGGTGTAGCTGAAGGAGAGTCAGCATGGCTTCTGTAAGGGTTAGTCTTGCCTCACAAACATTTTAGAATTCTTTGAAAAGGTCAAAAGGCATGTGGATGTGGGTGAACCTATGGATATAATATATCTGGATTTTCAGAAAGCGTTTGACATAGTTCCCCACCAAAGACTGCTGAGGAAACTTCACAGTCCGGGAATAAGAGAGCAAGTCCTCTTATGGATTCAGAATTGGTTGAGGGCCAGGAAACAGGGGGTCAATGGGCAATTTTCACAATGGAGAGAGGTGAAAAGCGGAGTGCCCCAAGGATCTGTCTTGGGGCCAATGTTTTTTTAACTTGTTCATAAATGACCTGGAAACAGGCATTAGTAGTGAGGTGGCCAAGTTTGCGGATGACACAAAACTTTTCCGGGTGGTGAAAACCAGAAGGGATTGTGAAGAGCTCCAGAAGGATCTCTCCAAGTTGGGGGAATGGGCAGCCAAATGGCAGATGTGTTTCAACGTAGACAAGTGTAAAGTGATGCACACTGGGGCAAAAAACCAAAACTTCACCTATAGGCTAATGGGTTCTGAGCTATCTGTGACAGCTCAGGAGTGGACAACTCGATGAAGGTGTCGACCCAGGGTGCAGCAGCAATTAAGAAGTGCAATTCCATGCTTGGGATAATTAAAAAAGGGGTTGAGAATAAAACAGCCAATATTATCATGCCATTGTATAAATCAATGGTAAGGCCATATCTAGAGTATTGTGTACAGTTCTGGTCACCACATCTCAAAAAGGACATAGTGGAGCTGGAAAAGATGCAGAAGAGAGTGACAAAAAATGATTACGGGGCTGGGGCACTTCTCTTATGAAGAAAGACTGCAGCGTTTTGGACTCTTCAGTCTGGAAAAAAGGCGCCTGAGGGGAGACATGACTGAGACATACAAAATTATGCACAGGAGGGAAAAAGGGATGTTCTTTTCCCTCTCTCACAATACCAGAACCAGGGGACATCCACTGAAATTGAGTGTTGGGAGAGTTAAAACAGATAAAAGGAAATACTTTTTAACCCAGTGGGTAATTAAGCTATGAAACGCCTTGCCACAGGAGGTGGTGATGGCATCTGTCCTAGATGCCTTTAAAAGGAGACTGGACAGATTTCTGGAGGAAATGTCCATCATGGGCTATAGGCCATGATGGGTGGTGCAACCTCCTTACGTTAATAGTAGGCTACTTCAGAATGCCAGGTGCAAGGGAGTGGCAACAGGATGCAAGCATCTTGTTGCCTAGTGTGCTCCCTGAGGCACCTGGTGGGCCACTGAGACATACAGGAAGCTGGACTATATAGGCCTTTGGCCTGATCAAGCAGGGCTCTTCTTATGTTCTTATGAACTGAGGCCCGTGGTGTAAAAGAATACACAGTGTATGGAGTGGCACAATTTAGGTGGAAAGCTTCCCATATGGAGTCAATTATACTCCTAAATGCCTAGAAAGGTTGAGCTTTGGCTTTTCCATTTGTTCAAAGGCCGACATTATTATACAGTACTTTAGTGCTACGTCCTGTGTGTGGAAAGCTGATGAGAAGACCACTGTTTAACATTCTGCGAAAGGCTAGGAATGTCCCAAAAAAGGATTAGTTTGTAGTCTATGTCTTGGAGGAATTCATAAGCAGAAAGAGAACAAGCATTTCCAATGCAAGGAGCATTGCTAGATCTGCTTTTGCACTTCCTCTGGCTGGAATCAATCATTATCTTCTGGCAAAGGTAATAGAACGCAAACTAGCATGTAGAGCAGGGCCATCCGTCTCTCTCATCTCTCTTTTTATTTATTTCTTTTTGTGTCACAATTTCATCATTTGATCAAATAACAGCAGATTTCCACAATATGTCATTCAGGTATCCCCAGTTTATCTATAATGATTTTCCTCTTGTCAGCTCATTTCTTGAACCTTTGCTGAGTCTGGTTTCAGTGGTACTATAAACAATCATCATTGCATTGTAAAACTGGAAACTCTCCACTAAAATACTGTTTTGATCTGGGTTGCCATAGAAATAAGTCTGTGCTCCCCTCTTTGGAGGCCTTGTTATATGAAGTATCTGTGATTTGCTCAGAATGGCCCCAGTTCATCTGTCAAAATGAGTTTTTCCTTTTTTAAAATAATGATCTAGAAAATCCCACAGTGGCAACAAATATTTTCCAACCATAACGAGAAACATTGTATCATTCAGGCTTTGTAAATCTACGCCATTATTGCATTAGAATAAATCACTCTTTCTGTAGGTATGGTACTTGGAGAAAAAATCTATTCTAATTTTAGATCTTATTCTGTATTCAATGGAGGGTATTTATTCCTTATATAAAGAGAATTATTAACTTTGACTTCAAAAATATATCACATGTCAGTTCCTGTTTAGAGCCCCTGGAGCAATAAGACAAAAAAATTGAATTTTTTTTTTCCTTATTCCTATCAAAGTACTGCAAATATCCAAGTCAGTTTTAGACTTGATTGCTTTAATGAGATCAGATATTACAGTTCATTTTCAGTGTGCACATTCATGGAAGGGACACTCAGATTATTTGTTTGTGAACATCTTAGCAAGCCCTGCAAATTGGTCAATGTCACCAGGAGAAAATACCACTGTACGTTATTTTAAATAAAGATGTTCCAGCCGGTTACTGTAATTTGATACATGAACGATGATATTTCCTCCTGCAGGAACAAGAATAAACAAACACTATATCAAGAAGCCAGTGACATATTCTACAAAAAAGGGAACAAGGAGTGAGATCATATTTCATCTCAGAAAAATGATAAAGTTGGCTACTTTATGTAAGTCACTACCAGTACAGAGTTATTTGATGTAGCTCGCTGCCAGTTACAGCCTCATAATACCTAACATGGGAATATTAAACATCAGCGGGAGAAAGTACAGGGAGAATCCATCTGTATTCAATGAATTCTAATTAAAAAGTAATTATTGCACAATGAGAAATCTGCCAGCCTTGTTCCCCCCCACGCACAGAATTAGCGGAGTGCTTTTTGCATATTACAAAAAAAGCCAAAAGAAAAACAGCAGACAATATTTCCATTTTTTATTTTCCAGGTAGCTTACTTCTAAGCTGGCTCAGATCGGAAGGAGGCACTCTTTCCGTAAATAGTTTTATATCATTTTGCCAAGTGAGGCCCCAGAAGACATCGCGGGGGCAGAGGTGCTACATGTCTTCTGTTATAATTGACCTGGGCTTTGAGATTTCTCTGTCATGATGTATCCCAGAACATTGCATGATGGGAAGAAACTTGTTATTCCTCAAGTAGTGCCAAATGGACAAGATCAAGTAGGCCTGGGACTTGGAAAAAAAAATGAAGAAATATTGACAGATAAGTAACCACTCTAGTAAATGACAGGCAGGCACAGGAAGCAACGTCTCTTCAGGGCTCAGATGTAATCTATTAACCTGAAAAAAAAAATTTCTCTGCAAGCCTGATGGATAAATAAAATGGACAGAATTTAAGGCATTTGTTAGTTTAAGTCAATAGAATGCATTGATTTTTCTTGCTGCCTGCAGATTACCATAATGAAGATGCAAGAGATTATAGCCAAAGATATTTTATTCAGTTGCAAGCTACTCTAAAATAAAAAAAGAGGGAGTTGAGCAGTAAGGGGAGTACAATTTTGCAAGCATTTTTAACCCTCTACAAAGCACCCTCCTTTTAGTGAATGTTCATGTGAAGGCATTATATCAGTTCAGAGTGAGGGCAATGCTTCTTACTCCTTACTCTGAAATGGCTTTATCATAGCCATATGATAAATATCTTTATCAAATATGATCATATCTTTATCAGGAGACATACACAAAGTAGCAGCAATGTGAGAGAATATAGTGGACGAGAACACGGCTACCAGGTACCTTCCAGGGGGCACCTTACAATGTTGGCACCAAAACTGCTTGCAAATGAACATTCAGCATGGCTGTAAAAACCATCGCCATACATCATGAACATTAAATTTGGTTTCCAAATGGCTGTTCATTTTTCATGACTTTGTGAGTGGCAAAGATGCATTAATTTTGGAAATTCTTTCAACATCTGTCTCACCAGTATAGCTTGGTTGTGACAGTAAAAGGAAACAAAAACATAGTGCAGGAGAAAATATTTATATGTTAAGTATCACTGTTTAATGAATCATGCAGTAAAAACTATAATTACAGTACACTTACAGCGCAGTCCTGGCTTGCCCCTTGCGTCGACACCACGTCATAGTGTCAATGCAAGGAGCAGAATGCTGACTCAAGAGCGCTGAGCACCCCCGCGTCGGTGTTCCATTTCTGAAGCCGACGCTACTTGCAGCATCGGCTTCAGAGCACCGACAAAGAGCCTCCCTTGTGCCGACTGAAGACAGTCGGTGCAAGGGATTCTCTGTCCCATATTGGGACAGGGATTGGTGGGAGGTGGGAGGCGGAACTTGGGTGGGACCTGGGCGGGTTTGGGAGGTGGCCGTATGGCCACTTCCTCAGCCCGTCAGTGAGGCCGCATGGTCCCAATTCGGCCCGCACAGTCTCCTCAGATCTGCGCCCGCTCTTTAGTGGGCGCAGATCCGAGGAGCGCATAGGGGAGGCTGGAGCCTCGCCTATGGTAATGGGGCGCACGCTCCCTTGCCATGGGGAGGCTCCAGCCTCTCCTAAACAGCATCGGATACGGCGCTGGCCCGTCGGCCTCACCAGTCCGGCGCTGTTTAGGATTGCGCCCTTAAAATAATTATAAAGTATTGAACCTTCTCTGATAGTTATCAGGATTTTACCAATTGTTCTATAAAAGACCTGCTGGATAGATGGTGAACAAGGGCAAGTCAAGTAGTCTGGTTATGGTTCAGCAAACTCCTAAGCCTGTTTACTGTAGAGTAAGTTCTTGGTTGGTTATGGAAATATTCACTGGCATAAAATAAATATCCACATAGTTACATGCACAAATACAACACATCAAAAGGAATAAAAAAGCAAATTAAAAGGAATAAAAAGGCAAATTAAAAGGAAGAAAAAGGTTCCAAACCACAAAGTAAGTTCTTTTGAGTTCAAAGGACTTACTCCAAGGAAACTGGATATTCAAATTGCAGCCTAAACTATCTTATTATCTGAGTACTCTGCATTTGTCCCTCATGTAACCCTGTGTAAATAGCTCTTTTGGCATGATCAGTTTGTGTGTGTCATCAGTTCAGACAAGCTCACACATCAGAAAGCAGCAATATTGTTGCATCACTGTGTTGGGGGAGCATGCACACATATTCCTCCCCTCCCCACCTTCTCATTGGAGCATATCATGCTCCAATATATATAACCCAAACTCTAATACAGGAAATGCCTCTTGAATCAAAGAGACGTAGCCAAATGCCAATAAATATGCCACTATGAAAGACAGGTGTATACAAAGAAGACAACATTCTTTGTTTTTCTCAGGTCTGGTGGACGTAGTCAGTTGCTTTTACTAGCTCAGGCCATTTGGGGCGGGGCAGGCAGGGAGCAGTTTGGGGCAGGAAAATGGGATAGGATCTTGGCACACACAGCTGCCACTGAGACCTTTCCCCTCAACTTCACCCCCCCTCCCTGGCCTGCTCCTGCCCTAAACCACCTTGATCTTGCCCTGAACCATCCCTGCTGCCAACCTACCTTCTCTGGTGGGGTATCTGAGCCACTGTGACACATGCAGCGTTCTATTTGTGCCGGCAGCCCATGTAATAGCGGCATAACCTCTGCCACATTATGGTGGTGGATCATAAGATCTGCCAATGTAGGTTCTGAATAAGGTTGTACTGCTGGAGGCTGATGTTGAGAGACAATTTATAATTGAACCAAAGAGAACCAGCTCATAACTCACATTCTAAATCACTGCACTTTACTGTAAGCAGACTTGTTTGCTGTTGTAGAGTAGTAGTGGTGGTGGTGGTCGTGAGCTGCCTTTTGTAAAATGTACTGTTGGAGTTTTGTTCCTGTATGCAGGCAAGAGGGTTTAGAATCTGACTTTTGACCAATCTGACCTCTACCATTCTTTTGGCCGCACCTATGAATCGTCTGAGATAGATAATGAGAGATGAGGGGGAGGTATATTGACTTTAATTCAAACGAGGATTATCTTAAGTTATCTCTGCCTTAACTACTGGGTTTTAATAATTTATAACTCTGATCCTGTGTCTGACACAATCGTTCGGCTAACCAGAGCAATGGCTCCCTTTAAGTTTAAGTCAGGACTGCCTTCCCCATTTTAATGACTCCTCTTGTGCACGAGATATTAATATTCCTGTGAGCAAACACCTTACTGACTCATTAATCAATAAGCCGAGGCTGCTACATAATAACAAACGCTATCCTGGAGATAATTAACTTTTGCGGCATGGACTTTATTTTCTGCCCAAGCTTCCGCCGTTGACATGGGATAATGCGCTCCAAATGCGTTGGAGCACCCCTTCATTCACATAGGGCTGCCCCTATTGTTACACGCCAGAAATATTACATACAATTACTGTCACTGAAAAGCAAACAAGGCTGCCTGATACAAATGTAATTTGAACCATTATTGCAATCACTTTATTCTATGTACATTGGTGATCGCTTTAGAAATGGTGCACAATGGCCTGTGCTGAATATTCTTCCATTTTGAGGTTCAGACCAAAGCTCATGCTAGAGGGAGTGGTGGGTGGGGGAAGCAAGAGCCCTCACCGACATCTTTGATTGTGAGAATATTCACCTTCCATCTGATCTTGCTTGCAACTATTTCCCCCTATCTGCCACAGCTTCTGTGCACTTTTTCTTCCTAGTCTCTCTTCTTCCTGAATATATCTGGCTTCAATCCCATGCCCCACCATTAGCAATGATGCAGCTGTGCTGATGGAGTGCACACTGCATCCAGTTGTGGGGGGTGGCGGAGATGGACAACACAATCAGAAGGCCAGCCAGTAGTAAGTAAAAATATTTCTTCTTACCTCTATGTAGGCTTTCTGGTGGACAATGGGTCTCCTCGGACCTATATAACTGATATAAGTCAGAAGAGAGAAAAAGGGTGGGATGGGTTTGAAAAGAGGGGACAAGAGCATAAAAAGAGCTCCACTGGATCAGGTCATCCAGTGGCTCATCTGCCTTTGACAGTAGAACTAGGTCCAATGGGTACAAACTGCAAGAGAGGAGATTCCCGCTGGACATCAGGAAGAATTTATTGACGATAAGCGCAGTTCGACGGTGGAACAGATTGCCAAGGGAGGTGGTAGAGTCGCCCTCACTGGAGACCTTCAAGCAGAGGCTTGACAGGCACCTGCTGGAGCTGCTCTAGGAGGATTTCCTGCGAAAGGCAGGGGGTTGGACCAGATGACCTTGTAGGTCTCTTCCAACTCTATGATTCCATGATTCTAGGTCAAAGGCCCACCTAAGGCCTAGCTTTCTATCTCACAGACAGCGGCGTCATGCAGCTGGAATGCTGGGCAGGAGGAATGGGTGAGCGGCAGCCCGCCCGTTGCGTACCGCTCTGTTTTGCCATCTTCCCCGCCCCTGTGTTCTGGCTGCATGATGCCGCTGCCCTCAGATGCCTCAGGAGCACACAAGACAACATAATACCTGCTTCTTGTTGCCACTCCTTTGCATCTGGCATCTGGGACAAGATCCTGGTGCATGTTGGTGCCACTGCAACCCACCCCTCCCCTCCATCCCTGCCCCCTTCCCTCCCCCAACTCCCCCTGCTGTCCCCCTCCCCACCCATCGCACACCCTGGCACCAACTTACCAAGAGCAGCAGAGTCACCAGGAGCCACTGGTGTGCACAGCGCACCTCTGCCCATTTTCTGCAGCAGCCCAGGAACACACAATGGCAGCCCAGCTTTTGCAGAACCACAAAGGGACTTGGGCTGCCAGATAGCGAGTTCCAGGAGAGCAAGACCCATATAAGGTTGGGCCATCGTTCATGTGAGCATTGACAAAGAAATTGGAGATCAAGTGGTGGATGTGGTTATATCATGACAAAACATATCCATTCTGGTTCAGCTACATGAAGGCATTGTTATGGGCAAACCAAGTCAATTTGAGAGTGAGGGTTATGCTTCCTGAATCAGTTACATGGGGCTATCCCAGCCAATTGAGAATCATGTAGTGAATTGAAACGGTATCACAATACTACATACCTAATCAGATTGGGCTAGGTGATAACTGAGAGCAAATTACTCTTACAGTAAATAATTGAAAATTACCTTCGTAATGTGCTCTGGGACTGAACTCAAACTACTTGTATTTCACACATATTTTCTGCAGCATTGAATGATACCCCCCTGCTCCATTGATAATTCAGTTCAGAATTGATACATGCAGTAAAGATCATGTAGTACATGGAATGGCATCATGGTGTTACACTCCATATAATCAGTTTTGGCTGTGTGATGATGTCATGGAAGGTAGTCAAAGCCAATTGAGGCAGACAGAACTGGAGAATCCAATGCAAAGGTAAACCTCGTATGGCAGTGATACATAACATAATAGATACAATGGACCAAAAAATTGTGCCATACTAAATCCATTTGTAATAACTCTTTTTCATTATTTTTATTCTCAGAATCTATTGATAATGCTTTCATACTTATTAGGAGAATTCCAGGATATATTACTAATATAAAATAATCTACATTGAATCTGAATTAGCAGCTAAACAAATAGATAAAGGCATCTACTTGAGGTCATAGATGTTTTGAAACATGACTATGTTCCTCACAAGGAGATTGTCTTGATTAACCCTAACTTAAAACAAGAAAGCACAACCTATCGAAACAGAATTGAGGCACTGCAGCCAGCAATCATGTGTATTATATGACATTCTGTACACGCAGAATGGGGGAAGGGGAGAACTCTTCAAGAAAATGGCTCGTCAACTTGTATATAGAGGAGAAAACATTCTGGTGCTCAAAATTGTGGAAATGTCAATATTTCAAAAGGTAGTTTTACGGTTCATTCAAGCACTAATAAGAAATCATTACACTTTTTAAGAATATTGACCATTGCAGAGAGGCATTTAATGGAGGGAAAGCCTTTTTTGCAGTTCGTTAACTTGTGCATGTCTAATTGACTCTTGGAGACTCTTTTGCATGAGTCACTAAGTGTAGTTTGTAAATGGGCAATTTAGATATCAATTATAATGCAAACTTTTCAACTCAGAGAAGTTCCTTTTTCTTTGAATTGCACAACCCCTCTCCCCCCCCCCCAAAATGAGCACCAAAATGGGAGCATTGGCCACTTTTATTTACTAACTAGCTTTTTGTTACCCGGCGTTGCCCGGGTAACAAAATGATCTTCCAGAGTTTATGAGTTTTGCACCCCTTCTCACCCCCCATGCTGATGGGGGCCGAACCCGGACTTCAACCGCATCAGGAGCATCGCCGCTCACCTCAGTGGCCCCGGAAACTACGGTTCCAACGCTGATTTTGGCCGTTTTTGGCCGTTTTCACATGGGGCCCCCTGCGTACCCCACCCCTGGGTGCACTGGGGGGCCCAACCCCCGCAGTGTTTGTCGCCAGGCCGCAAGGCACGTGCATGCCGAGTCTGGCGCCAATCGCTCCAGGCGTTCCAGCATGATGGACATCTTGTTTTGCACCCCTTCTCACCCTCATGTTGAGGGGGGGCTGAACCTGAACTCCCACAGCGTCAGGAGCATCGTCACTCACCTCGGCGACCCCGGAAACTACGGCTCTGACACCAATTTTGTCCGTTTTCGACCATTCTCACACGGGGGCCACCACGCAATCGCACCCCAGGGGCTCTAGGGGGGCCTGACCCCCACAGTGTTTGTCACCAGGCCGCAAGGCACGCACATGCCAAGTCTGCCTCCAATCGCTCCAGGCATCGCAGTGGGGCATGGCGGACATCTTGTTTCGCACCCCTTCTCATCCCCTACGCCGAGGGGGTGGGCCAAACCCGGACTCCAACTGTGTCGGGAGCATCACCACTTGTTGCAGCAACCCAAGAAGCTTCATGTGGGACCCCCTGCACACCCCCACTCCCGGGGGCAATGGGGGGCCTGACCCCGCAGTGTTTGTCACCAGGCCGCAAGGCACGCACATGCCGAGTCTGGCTCCAATCGCTCCAGGCATCACAGCAGGGCATGGCGGACGCTTTGTTTCGCACCCCTTCCCACCCCCCACATCGAGGGGGGGTGGAATCCAAACTTCCACGGCGTCGGGAGCATCGCCGCTCACCCCGGCGACCCCAGAAACTACAGATTTGATGCCAACTTCGGCCATTTTTGACTGTTTTCACACGGGGACAACCCGTGCCCCCACCCCCAGGGGCACTAAGGGGGTCTGACCCACGCAGTGTTTGTCGCCAGGCCGCAAGGTCTATGCGTACCAGGTTTCATGTCGATTGGTTCAGGCATGCCAGCAGGGCATGGCGGATGTTGTGTTTTGCACCCCTTCTTGCCCCCCACGTTGAGGAGGGCCGAACCCGGACTCAAACAGCATCGGGAGTGTTGCCGCTCGCCCCGGCGACCCCGGAAACTATGGATTTGACGCCGTTTTCAGCCATTTTCGACTATCTTCTCACGGGGACCCCTGTGTACTCCCACCCCCAGGGGTGCTAGCGGGGTCTGACCCCTGCAGTGTTTGTCGCCAGGGCGCAAGGCACGCGTGTGCCAAGTCTGGCGCCATTCCCTCCAGGCGTCGCAGTGGGGCATGGTGGATGTTGTGTTTCGGACCCCTCGGCGATCCCTGAAACTGCGGATCCGATGACGATTTCGGCCGTTTTCAACCATTTTCACGTGGGGGCCCCTGCGTACCCCCACCCCCGGGAGCGCTAGGGAGGCCTGACCCCCGCAGTGTTGGTCACCAGGCCGTAAGGCATGTGCATGCCGGGTTTGGTGCCAATCGCTCCAGGCGTTCCAGCGGGGCATGGCAGACATTTTGTCTCGCACCCCTTCTCACCCCCCATGCCGAGGGGGGCCCGAACCCGGACTTCAACAGCGTCGGGAGCGTCGCCGCTCGTCCCGGTGACCCTGGAAACTGTGGATTTGACGCCGATTCCGGCTTTTTTCAATCATCTTCACACGGGGACCCCCGCATACCCCACCCCCGGGGGCGCTAGGGGCCCCCGACCCCTGCAGTGTTTGTGGCCAGGCCGCTAGGCTTCCACATGCCAAGTTTGGTGCCAATCCGTCCAGGCATCACAGCGGGGCATGGCGGACGTTTTGTTTTGCACCCCTTCTCGCCCCCCACGTCGAGGGGGGGCTGAACCCGGACTCCAACGGTGTCGGGAGCGTCACCGCTCATCTCGGCGACCCCAGAAACTGTGGACTTCATGTCGGTTTCGGCCGTTTTCGGCCGTCTTCATGCGGGGACCTCCACGTACCCCCACCCCCCGGGGCGCTAGGGGCCCCCGACCCCCGCAGTGTTTGTGCCCAGGCCGCCAGGCGTCCGCATGGCGAGTTTGGCGCCAATCGGTCCAGGCGTCACAGCGGGGCATGGCGGACGTTTTGTTTCGCACCCCTTCTCGCCCCCCACGTCGAGGGGGGGCTGAACCCAGACTCCGACAGCGTCGGGGGCATCACCGCTCATCTCGGCGACCCCGGAAACTGTGGATTTGACACCGATTTTGGCTGTTTTTGACCGCTTTCACCCGACCCCCGCAGTGTTTGTTGCCCGGCCGCAAGGTGTATGCGTGCCGAGTTTCGTGCCAATCGCTCCATACCAGGCGTTGAGGAGCCTATGTGAGACATACATACATACATACATACACACCCAGGCTCTTCTTTATATATATAGATATTTACAAGCAGGAGAAATAGAAACTTGAGATCTGCTCTCAGCTGGGGGTTAAAACACCTGATTCCAGCCTCACCCCGGCTTTTCTCTGTCAACCCTGCAAGGGGGCTGAGGCAGCCAATGTATAGGGTCACCCTGTGCTGCTGAGCCTTTGAGGCAACCCCAGCAATTAGGCACTGGACAACCTGTTCCTCCCCTCATGCCGCTGGGCCTCTGAGGAGTGGGTTATCCTGCCCTTGCTGACCTTGAGATGCACACCAAAGGGACCTGCTTCTGCCTTCAAGTCCAGACTACCTGCCCAGGAAAGTGACCAAGAAGTTAATAAGATCAAGATAAGGCACCACACAGCCCAACAGTCTGGGGTAGCCAAAAAAATTTTCTACCTGGCCCCAACAGGTGACCAAGTAAACTCAGGGAGCAAGCCTAACTACCCTTAAAGCACCAGGGTAAGGGCAAAGCAACTCTGCTATAAGGGGACAAATGTTCTCTTACCTTTAGGAATCCTCCGTGACTATTTCTTCACTGCAGAATGCAACATATGCCTAGTGAAGGGATCTGCAAATTGAGAAGGGAATGCTGGGCGGGACTTAGGCGGGACGTACACATGATTGGCAGCCCGTCCGCAGCGTTCCGCGGCTGCCCTGGCCGGGGGGGGCTCCTGCTCGTCGCAGAGGACTGGTGGGGGGCGCACTGGATGCCTGGGTGAGCAGCGGTGGGGCGCACCAACCGGGGGCAGCCCCCCCGAGGCCAGGGCAGCCACGGAACGCTGCGGACGGGCAGCCAATCACGTGGAAGTCCCGCATAAGTACCGCCCAGCGTTCCCCTTCTCAATTTGCAGATCCCATCGCTGCACATGCCCCATTGGCACAGCTATGTCAGTGCTGGAAAGTTGGTTAGGACTGCTCAAAGGGCATTTGAATAGGTGTCCCTAACAACAAACAACCAAGCATGCAAGAGGAATGTAGCAGAGTGCAGACCCCTTCAAATCCAGCCCCTGCTGTAGCTGGCAGCCAACCCTGGGCTCCTGGGCTGGACCAAATGGGCTGGGCCAAACAAACTTCCAATCCCTGGGCGAGCAGCACAGGATTGGCCTTCTTTTAAAACATTTCTACACAACCTTTCTTGCTTCTAACACAACCAAGCTGGCTTATAATTACATTAACTGAGGCACAACATCAAATTATACAACAACATGAATTAAAAGCAGCATTAGCAAACTCAGATCTACAACAGAAATGCCAAACTATGTATCCCTGCACCACTATGGACATCCTCCCACTCCAAAACCCAGATGAAGAAGCCAAGTGTTTATAGATCTCCTATAAGAGAGAGGTCAGCCAAATCCCCATGGGGAGATAAACCCCCATGGGGAGATAAATGGTGTATTAAATAACGGGAAATACAGTATTGGTTGAATGGAAAATTTCAGTGAAAGGTAAATTCCTCAGAGTCTTCTTTAAATATCACAACCTAATGCAAGGTTGGTTAAGTCAGGGGCGTAGCGTGCTTTGTCCACGCCCAGGGCAAGGCATGCGTTGCACCCCATACCGTGACTTCATGATGCCTTGCATCATGATGTCAGCGACAGAGGCGGGGCTTCCGTGCATCTCCCCCTGGCTTCAATTGAAACCGGGGGGAGATGTATGGATGCTCACCCAGCCTGGACGCGCCTCCCCCGAAGTCGGAGGAGATGCGCCAAGGCTGGGAGACCCTCACCTCCAAGTACAACACCTCCGTGTGCCCTGCAAGCTGGTGGAGAGATGGGAGCTTGGCTGCTGCGGGCAATGGAGGCTCAGCTGTGGTGCACATGCCCAGACAGCCGCTTTGCCTTCTGGGACTTGAAGTCCAGTTTGTCAGAGCTGCAAAGGCAAAGCGGCTGGCTGGGCATGCGCACCACTGCTGAGCTTCCATCGCCTGCAGGCAAGCTCCCATCTGTCCCCCGGCTCGTAGGGCACATGGCGGCTTCTCTCCTGGCCGCCGCTGAGCGGGCACTTTAACCCACTCAGTGGCAGCCAGGAGAGGAGAGGTGGGCCTGGGCAGTTGCGGGGATGGGGCGGGCGCCATTTGGGGGCAGGGCGCGCCATGTGAACAGTGCCCCCGCCTTATGGCACCCCAGGGCTTGTGCCCTCTGCTGCCATAGGCTCCCTCCGCCTCTGGGTTGACCGTCATGCCTATATCTAGGAGTCTGATGCAACTCTTTTTCTTTACCTGGGCTGTTTCTATCAGTTTTCTACAGATGAACTGTTATACTATTAACATAACAAGGGAATAACGTTGGCATGAAAAAGACACATGATACGAAACACTTCCAACAGAGTGCTTGAAAGTTCATTGCCACAGGGTTGGTGAAAAGCTATCCTGTGATAGATTCCCATCTTCCAAAATGGCTGTCAGTTTATGCTTAAAACATCAGGAATGTCTTTACATGCCTATTGGACTCCCCAAAATTATTTGTCAATTTTTTCAATACTTTTCAATATTTCAATATTTATTGAAATCAAAGTACTTGGAACATGGTTCTCTGGACACCATCTCCAAGTAACTGCAGCCAAAGAGCTGGGGCAGACCTAATTCGACCCATTGGGGACCACAATGCAGCAGAATTTTGTCTGCTTACCTCTCTGTTGTGCCATGGTCTCCAGCTGGCAACTAGGATGCCTTAGAAAGATCCTTCCAGTTTATCAGTAAACCAGAAGCACTTTTCTAAGGCCTTCTGGAGGTCTCAGAAGATGTTTTGAGGGCCAGACAAACCACATACAGGGCACAATCCTAAACTGAGTTAGGCCGGCATAAACTAAGCCAGCAAAGTTTGGGACACCATTAAGTATGTTTGGACCACTCTCGGAGTCAGAGAGGCCAGCACACAGATGTGCGCCATCCTCCCTGACTCCAAGAGTGGTCAGTCAGTCCTGACTGATGCTTTACGGTGGCCCTTGTGCTGGCCAAACATGGCTGGCTTAGCTTATGCCGGCCTACCTCCAGTTTAGGATTGCGCTCACAACCTCTCTAGCCCTCAGAATGCCTCTGGAATGCTTCTGGAAGGAAGGCCTTCCAAGGGCCTGGAGAGGCTGTGTGCAGCCTCTGTGGCCCTTGGAACATGGCTGCACTGGGGGGGAGGGATGCGGTCAGGGCAGGTGAGGCAGGAATTGGAATAGAGAAGGACAGAGAAGAAGAAAAACTTTGTGGAGGTGGGGGAGGTACATGTGAAAAGAGTGTAGGGGAGATGAAGTGGTGACAACCAGGATGTAGAAGATACAGTGTGGACCTGAGGGGCATGGGAGCGATGTGGAAGAGGGGGCAGATGAGGGAAGAGCCAGTGGAGGGAAGAAATGCAGGGATGATGGGGATAAACATGTGGACAGCTGACTTCGCACATTCCAAGAAACAGCAAGTGTGTCTGGTCCGCAGTAGCATGTGGGCTTGGACCAGGCCTGCTATTAACCAACATATATAAATACTCATGAATTAAATTTCTGTTGTAGCTGAGAACACTGCCTCTTATAGCTGTTTGTTGACTTTTTTCCTCTGTCAAAATGAATCAGTATTAACCCCTGCTAACTGGGCAAGAGGCACTTTTTCAAGTGGTGTCCTCTTATATTTAGCAGGGGGAGAGCAATTGTCCCTCTTCACCCCGGCACAGTGTCTTTCTCGTGGCTGTTGCTGGTGGTGTTCTCCATCCTTTTAGATTGTGAGCCCTTTTGGGACAGGGAGCCATTTGACTTCAATGTTATTATTTGCCTGTAAACCGCTTTGTGAACTTTGTGTTGAAAAGCGGTATATAAATACTAGTGATTGATCAATACTTTGCGCGAGGCCCCGTAAGATCAACAGCTTTGGATAGCTTTAGATCGGCTTTGTCTAAACGTGAAAATCAGGTGCATTTGAATTTTTGTTCTGACTAGTTCAATCAGTCCTCACAAACCAAAAAGACTGAAAACATTAATTTTTCATCTAACTAGCTCTTAACTGAACATATCACTAGTTATTTAAAATTTAATCTATTTTTAATAGAAAAATTGATACAGGAATATGAAACACGAAATAACACATTATTGTTCTGTAGATGACTGAGCTTTTAAAGAACATTATTCCAGGCCCAAAATGGGCAGAAAAAACTAAAAGGTTATGTCCAACATTAAAAGTAATGTAGGCATTCACCAAAGCCCCATTCTCCCTGCAGAAATGACGTACGAGCGGTTATAGAGTCTTATTTATCTACGGCAAAGCTAGCACTTATTATGAATTATCATGAACCCCTTTTCTATTTATATTATCTGATTTTAACCAAAATCTCTTCCAATGTCATCTACATACATTTTGCTCTTTTGCATCCTTCCACGTAATTTTCATATATCTATATGAATTTTTTTTATGAAAATAGATTTCATCTATTGCAATATTCTCAAGTAATGCATGAGACTTTTGCTTTTGAGAAGTAAAATGTGTTTGATCATGAATACAATGTGTGGGGGGGGGACACAGAATATTGTCTTTCATACATACTGCAAGCAGTCCCAAATAATATTCTGCAAGCTACAGTATATGTTTATTGGCAAATTGTTTCTCATTCTCCATCTCCCCAGCATCTATTCTCTACATTTAATACATCTAAACTAGGATCTTGCCTACAAATGCTCATACCAGAATACATATGCTAGTCTTCAAGGTGCCACAAGACTCTGTGTTGTTTTTGACCACAGTTGCAGAGGCGCCGTCCCAGTGCTTTGAGTCATCATAATTGGTTAACTGAAACAGTCAAAGTAATTGGTGCAAACTAATACAACTGCATGAGCATGAGCCAATATTTGCCAATTCTAGCTGTCATATGGAGAACCTAATCAATGAATTAGTCTGGGCAGATAATTACTCCCTCTTCTATTAGTCCATAAAAAAAAGATCAATGAAGTCAAGTGTCCAATTTAATGTTTCACATATAATCATTATATTATGAACTTGGCAGTGGTGGGAGAAGAAGTATTGTACATTTTGAATGCAAATTGTGCAATATATAACTGGATAATCTGCAAACTACTGAAGCAGAACTGCATTACAATGATAATAAGCATTTTGTTTCAGGCTTTGTGCTGTATTTAGTTAGGACATACGCTTGTTCACGTAACTTGTTAACATGGTGCCGGTTTTGGGAGAGTGCAATTCCCATGTATGAAATCTAGGGGGGTCATTGCCATTTGTCGTCCATAAGAATTGAACAGCTCCTTTTGCATTTATTGGGGGGGGGGTCTGCTTTCTTAGGGTCCAATCCTAAGGCCCTTACTGATGCAGGTACATTTATACCACTGGCTCTGGGTGTTGCAAACATGCCGTAAAGCACATTTATGGCACCTACAGTAGACGGTAAGCACCACTGGTGCTGGGCCCATGCCACTTGGCGCTGGACCATAATGCTGTGTGGAGATTGCTGCACCACCACCAGAGCCAGGTAAGATCACTGGCTGGTGGTGCAGAATTTGGGGATGGGGGGGAAGTGTGGGGGAAGGCATGAGGAGGGCAGAACAGGGTAGGGGGAGGGGAGGAGCAGGCTCAGCTGGGGTGGGTGGGACTAGTGGTTGCCTCCACTGTTGGATCCTATGCCTTGCTTCAGTTCAGGCAGCATGACACAGAGGTGCTCCAGTCTCCGCTAGCCAAACAGTCATCGGAGACTCAAGTAGCTCAGGGAAAGGGGACAAATGTATCCTTCCCCTGAGGAGATTTTGGCAGCAGCAGTAGTTCCCATAGGATACAGCAGTAGCCATTTTGGTACTGCTGATCCTCTGGGCACCAGGCAGCTCAGGATTGGGCTGCTAGTCAATTGTCCACCTGTACCAGTCCCTTCAGATCAGATAATCCCCTCTCCTTCACACACTTGCTGGTCCATGAAGGTCCATCAAGGCTAACTGGTGTCAGTGCATCAGTCTGTTTGTAGGACATTTATGGTACTTCTGGTTGTGCAATTGAGAGGCCAAATAAGGAAATTCCTAGCTGTTCTGTGGATCTACCTTCAGTAGTATTCATGAAGCTATCTGCAGTCCAGGGCTGGCCTTAATGGCACTTGAAGCAGCATGGCAAAAACTCTCTGCTTTCCTAATGATGTGCCAGTGTCTGCTCCTTCCGTCCCCTGGGTTGAGAAAAGGAAAAGAGGGATGGAGAAGAAATGTGGAGAATGTTCTGGTTTACCACTCTCCTCTCCTCCACAGAGAGAAGGAGCAGTAGAGTAGGCTGACACAAGTGGCTTGCGTCAGCCCTAGGGTGCACTTAGGATTGTGCCCTCAGAGTCGTGCATCCTGATGGAGCAATTGTGATATTTTGTGTGATCTCAGCCAACAGTGAACTTAAAAGGTAAACACAGATTTGAACTTGGGTCCCTCACTTTCAAACTCCACACTCTTTCCCTGCACCACTCAGGCAAACCTTCCATATCCAGACTGAAGGTGCAATCATCTGCAGCACATCTCAATCAATGCTCCAAATAGTGCCCTGAATCACTGCAGAGGCTTTCAACTTTTTGTGACTAACAAAGGCAATAAGCGAATGTTGACAACACCGAATCAGAAGAACACATGGCAGAAAGCGATTGCTTTTCACCATTGACTGGTCATTTGTGAAACAAGAGGCTCCCGCCATCCAATTCCTACCCATGCAAAAAACTCTGTTCCTTGTTATTGTTGAACACACCAGAAACCTGCCTGCTCAGTCTGAGCAACTGTTTCTCAATCAATAATTAAGTAACTTTAAGGTCTGGATCTATAGAAAATTATTGATATTTTCACTCAAAACGAATCGATTGGAACAGGGCAAAGCATACAAGTGAGCCTTTCTAATGGCAGTGTTTTGGCTGTGAGAAATAAATTAATTGATTCAATGAATGACAGATATTGGGCAGCCAAAGTAAATCTTTTCACACTTTTATACGTCCATCGAAGAAGTAAAGGGTTGATTTTTCTATGTGGTGTCCTTTCTTCTTCTTCTTCGGTCACAATCGGTGTTTGAAATATTGTGAAACTCTTCCAGAACTATGACAAACTTCTCCTTTCATGTTGATTTAATAAATAGTGAGCCAAGCGGATGATTTTCTAAATGCAAGCAAACTTAACGCAGTGAGAATAACTGGACTAAGAAAACAGCAGGCTCACTGTTAAGATAAAGGCATAATTGGAAGTCTTCAGTGAGGTTTATAGTGCATGTCTAGAAAGCTGCAGGGAAGAGCGGCTTATATTAGGTGGTTGGAGACCACGTCCCAGTGAGAACTTGGAGACTGAGCAAGGATGACTTTTTAAAGATACTGTTGGGGTGTCAAATTCAGATGAAGAAGGTGCAGAACAGGGTGCTCTTGTAGGTTGTCCCCAGTTGAAGAAGTCCCCATTTTAGAATTTGAAATCCTACCTGTTTAGGCAAGTCTTTGGGGCTTGTGGTTTACTGTTGGCAAAAGGCAGCATATTTCAATGACATTTTAATTGGATGCATATTGATTTGGTTTTGTTGGGGGCTTTTTGTGTGTGTGTATGCATGTGTGCATCTCTTTTGCTTTTGATTGCCAAATATTTGTGATGAGGCAGAATACCAAGCTAATTAATTGATAAGAAAGTGTCATGCATTTCTGTTTGGATTCAGTTTTCCTGCTTCTCACAGAAAGTAAGTTGAGGATAGCGATGTGGTATAAGCTGAATCTTTGCCACCTCCCCACAGTCACACACACACACACACACACACACACACACACACACACACACACACAAACCACCATTACCACCACAGTATCTGTCCAATAGCATGCACATTGTACTGAGTGCTGGATATGTAATTTTCCCTGACTGAAAGTATAATTGTCATAATGCGTACACACATCCTTTCCCCCCTATTCATCTTTTGTTAAACAGGTTTCAGAAATGCTACCAACATCTGTTTGACCAAAGACATTTGCAAGTTGAGCAAGTACGCACAGACAATGATACTTTGGCCATGTCACCTTCAGCTCTGAAAATATCTTCTCTTTTCCAGAAGGTAAGCCAGTTCCTGGCCTGTGATCACCCTTCCTAGATCGAAGGGATACATGCATCTAAATTCAGGTGAACATGTAATATTGCAGAGTAGTCATATCCATATGGGTTTTCCAGAGGACTGAATTCTATTACAAGTGTATTTTCATGTGTACAATCGGATAGCACAATCCTATCACCCAATTTACTATCAGGCAAGTTGTAAATCAGCCACAGATGATGCACGAAGCTCACCATCAGACTCAGAGGCAGTGGCCAGCAACCTGCTCTGGTGCGGATTTGCTGGCATGGGGGGCAGTTTGCTGGTGGGGAGGGGAAGTAGCAGGGCATGTTGAGGGAGGGAAGAACCAAGGGTGTGTCAGGGAAGGAAGGAATGGATCTGGCAATGGTCACAAACGTTGGATCTTACCACCTCTTTCCAAAAACCTCCCTGTTCCTTTTCTCTCCGTGGACAGACACCACCCAAATGGCTAGCCAATCCATTCTCCAAGGAGACCCATAAGTGGTCGGTATGCTTACATGGAGGTAAGAAAAAAATGTTTTTTTTTTACATCTCATTTGCCTTCAGGTTCTTTCCTCCACTCTAGCATGCAGTGCTGTAGCATATACCACCCATGTGGCGGGGAACAGGGCTGGGCTCAGGCAGCCCAATTCTAATCTCCCTGGCCCCCCATAAGAGCTACCTCTGCACCCAAGGGAAGTCACAGCAGCCATCAGAGGCTCCACAGAGGAAGGGGCCATTTGTCCCCTTCCCCCAGATAAAGGCACCAGCCCCACAATGGGCCTCCTCAAGTCTGTGCTGGCTATTACCACTGGGTGGCTCCACGCTGGGTTTTCCTGGCACTGGGGTTCCTGGGGCTCATACAGCCAGCACTAGAAGAGTCTTATGACACCTTTGTGACACCAGTACCAGCGGTACACGTGTACCATAGGATTGGGCCCCTAATGGCTGAGAAGATATTCTTCCACCTCTAGAGACTACTTTTCTTTCTCTTCACACACCTCTTACCTTTTTCAATTGATCTCAAGGTGACATTTATGTTGCCATAATGCAGCTCTTCATTTTATGACAAAGCAGTACGCTAGAAAAAAAAAGTCAGAGAGCAGCCGCGCCACTTCTGTACAGCCAGCGCTTGAAGAGTGTCATCAAGTTGCGTAGCACCCCCTTTGCCAGTGGTCACAGTGTAATTTTCTAGTGTCCTGCAGCTCCAGCAGGCACATCCAATTTTTGGAATTGTTTTCCCCAAAGGTTGATATATCAACATCTAGATAGCTTTAAAAGAAAATGAAGAAGAAGACATTGTCTCATCTTTAAAGGTTGAAACTCCACTTTTCCATCTGCTTCTGCCCTTTCCTGAAATTGCATGTCCCCTGTGGTGCACAGCTCAGAAGTGTTCACTTATAGACTGATACAAAAAAGAAAAAGGAGAGCTATGTCAGAATGGAAAATCGTGAACTGCAAAAGTGACCCCCAAACTGTTCAGAGCTTTCGCTATACAGTGCCAGATCCCATTCATAAATCATTGTTTAACTTTCTGGCAAAATCGGAGAGAGGGGCTGCCATATGCTCATTTTTGTGTTTAAAAAAAAAAACTGTTCTGCCTTTTTATACATACTTCTGTCTGAAGGCCTTAAATATTGCTCAGTTTCATTGGAATGCTTTGTGCAATTTAATATTTATACCACAAAACAAACACACTTGATGTGTTTCAGTTTCAATCATAATCTATAGTTCCGTCCTACTTACAACGTGTTCTGTTGTTGTGTACAGGCAGGCTCACAGCACCTAGAGGGTGTGCAGGACTGCCAACTGCAGCCCTGCCAATTGTAGTCCTGCCAATTTCATGTCTAGCTGTCCAATCTGATCGGGCAGTTACAACGGGTGGATCGCACACTCCCCAACCGCCATAGTGGCCTCATAAACATTGCACTGCGGTCGTGTAACATTGGAGCTGCCAGCACGAACAGCCAGAGGTTCCATGCACCTGCCAGAGATGGACCCAATCGTAAGGTGCCAGTGGAAGCAGGTCATGGGCAGTTCAGGGGAGGTTTAGGGTGGGGAGCAGGGGAGTAAAGGGGCTGATCAGGGGGGCGGATCTCGGTGGCAGCAGCACACACCAGAATTCCCAAACCTATTTCCTGGCCCGAGATACCCCCACCTCTCCTCAGAGATCCATTGATTCCCCCACCTCCTAGCATTATGCGTCTGCATCACATAAAATGGTGGGCGGGGGTAGGGTTGGGCTCCTTCGAGCATTCAGAGCTGCCAAATGCATGAGTAGGGAGAGTGCAAGCCTGCCAGTTTCATTGGGTAGCATGCAGTCTTCCAGGTGCATGACTTGATAATGCCTTTGGTTCTAGGTTCATGACTAGGAGTATGCAGAGCTTCCTCTTTCCATGGTGAAGGAGTTCACAGGGCTCTCAGTTTTGTTGGAAGTTTCTTATTGGTGTTGGGGGGGGGGAAGCAGAGTGGAGTAAGCAGCAGAATGTTGCCCCTTAGATGTTTCACCTCACGGGAATCTCCCTCACCCAGGCTGATTGCTATTAATAAGTCACACATGAGGCAGAGGCTCGATAAAGAAGCAAAAAGAAAGGTTTACTTATAGTTCCAACAAATACATAACTAAAGCTTCTGATTAGAATCAGAGGTATAACTATCACTTGAACAAAGTGAGGCCCTAAAGCTGCATCTCTGTGAAATGGAGATCTGCCTAAGATGGCTGAGGCATCTGTGAGGTGAAGAGAATCAGGCCAAGGCCACAGCCCCACAGAAACCACAGAGAGGACAGGCCAGAAGGGTCTGTGCTCCCTTCAGACACCAGACTGCCCCCTTTAGACAGCAGGCGGCGTTGTACTATCTCCAACAAGTTTTATGATTACAGAGTGCGCAAGATGACTAGTGTGCTTCTGGCTGGAGTGAGCTCAGATGGAGACGTTGCTTGTGTTGACTAGTGCCTCTATAAGGAGGGTACCGCAAACTGGCTTCACACACAGCTGGGTACCCTAATCCTCCGCCTGGGCAGTGCCACTCACTCGTGCGCAGCCTGGGCAACTGCCATCACAAACATGCCATAAGGCACATTGCGGCAGCTGGGAGGGGAGAAGTGCAAGTGGGGAGCCCTGCACCACTCAGCATTGGGCCTCCATAGAGCAGCGGGAGATGCAGACAGGAAGTTTCCCACTGGGCAGCGGGGAGGTATTTCTGGGTAGGGAGGGTGTGGGACGGGAGAGAGAGAGCAAAACTGGGCAGGGAAGGGTGGACTGAGAGGGCCTGGGAAGGGATGGGGTGGCCCACCCGATCCTATCCCCCCTCTAGAGGCTCGACAAGGGTTTCCTGCACCAATGATTGAACTGGCACAGATCTGACTCATCAGGGCCGCGGGGGCACTATATAGGGTAAGGGAACCAGTGTTCCCTTGCCCTGAGGAGGCCTCCAGCTGCTTCTCCTGCCCTGCAGGATACAGCGGCGGCCATTTTGGCTCTGCTGTGCCGCAGGGCAGGCAAGCAACATAGGATTGGGCCCACGGTTATTTCCATGCCCACACCAATATTTGCAAATTACGCAGCCTGGTTATGAGCCCACTGGTAACTTTGCACACTGCTGAAATGGTCACATACAAGCCTCTGGCAAGTGTGAACAGGCCATCAGCTATATCTCTATACATACACAGCCTCCTGGAGGACAGAGACAATTGTTGATCCCCTAGCGAATGTCAATAGTCTGGCAAGAAGTGCGAAGACACATTTGCCTCAAACTGACAAGAGGGGATTTTTCAGCTTTAATTAAGCACTAATTAGTCCAACATTTACTGTAGACGAAGGGTCAACTATTATTTTACAAAGCTTCGTGAAAGAGGTATGGCAAAGAAAGCTGCAAAGGAGAAAGAACACAAAGAAGAAAATTAATTGACATGGCCTTGTCACACCGGTTTCTGAAACAATGCACAGGTTTCAAACACACATTTAAACGTGAAGAGCAAATGCAAGCATTTGTTGGCCTTTATCCCCTACATTTTTGGTTTTCCAAGATCTGCGGCCTCCTACCATGCTTCTAAATAGCCAACCATGGAAAGCAGGGGAAGTGTCAGTAAAACCAGCACTGCTAAAGTGTGGTGTTGAAAGAGCCCAATTATCACGTGAGTCTTCCATAGGCCATTTCCGGCCCTTGGGCCTTCTGTTTGACATCCCAGTTCTGGGGTCTGTCTACTAGACCTTTTCCCCTCCAG
Organism: Lerista edwardsae; assembly: GCA_029204185.1. Classification (NCBI taxonomy): domain Eukaryota; kingdom Metazoa; phylum Chordata; class Lepidosauria; order Squamata; family Scincidae; genus Lerista; species Lerista edwardsae. Next base: position 1,779,320 of record JAJKFI010000105.1, on the reverse strand, counting down.
GGCAAAAGGATGCATACTATTCTTTGATAAACCTGTTTGGGTCACCAAAGCAGTCAACACAGTTGTTATCCAGAGCGCAATCCTAAACTGAAGTTAGGCCGGCATAAGCTAAGACAGCAAAGTTTGGCCAGCACAAGGACCACCAGAAAGTACATTTGGACCACTCTCGGAGTCAGGGAGGGTGGTGAACATCTGCATATTTTTAAGTTTTTTAACTCACAGAGAAAAAATATTTTTATGTCTAAAGTGTCAAAATTTTATCAAAAAATGGCATGCTGGTGATCCTTTAACTAGTTGCACCGCGGACACCAGTTGAGATATAGAGTTGGGAGTGGTCTCATTTTAAAGCTCTTTCCATGGGCTTTCATACAATATACAATGGGTTTAATATTTTTTTTTAGTTTAAAAAAATTCAATTAAAAACTTTAAAATCAATTTTCTCAAAAACGGACATTTTTAAAATTTTGTCACTGGAGGTAACCTTGTGGATTAAAGTCATGTTTATCACCTCTAAGTGATACTACATTAATTATCTTCATTAGCTCAAATTTGTAGAGACAAAGAATGAGGGATACTAGCCATGACAATCTCTGTAATTGTACACTAAAAAATGGACTGGGGGTGGCAGTGGAGGAATTATGTCTTTCTTTTTCTTTTGCCATAACTTCCGACCCACGCAGGGCCACTGGAAACAGCTACCAATACTCTGCCAAATATTCATATGAGTTTTGGTTTTGCTGTGAAAGTTACCATTTGGGAGGAATGTTCGTAACAACTTCACTACCTTACACTCTTGTGCATATTTTTTTCATGGCTTTTCACAGCCATTGTTTCCCATTTGCTGCTGCCTGGGTATCTTTTTCTTTTTACACAAAAAAGGTTTCTTCACAACCAGATCTTAGCCAATCAGGGATCACATAGTAAACAGTATAACACTGAGGAATCAAGAAGCCAATCACATTTGAGTATGTGAGTATGAGTCCAATCCTAAACTGGAGGTAGGCCGGCATAAACTAAACCAGCAAAGTTTTGCCAGCACAAGGGCCACTATGAAGCGTGTTTAGACTACTCTCAGAGTCAGGGAGGACGGCTCATGTCTTTGTGCTGGCCTCTCTGACTTGGAAAGTGGTCCAAACATACTTTACGTTATCCCTTGTGCTGGTCAAATTTTGCTGGCTTAGCTTATGCCGGCCTAACTCAGTTTAGCATCGGGCCCTGTGTCACTGAGTTTCAATGAAGCCCTTCCATTTATTTCACTTTGAAGGGAGGAAAAGGGAATGCCATCCTATTGCTAAAACAACTAGGATAATGAGCCTCTATTGCCAGACTATGGTTGCATTGCCTGCCTAAGCAGCACAGCCAGGCTTTCAGACTCATTTCGTTCAAGTCCTATGTAGCTGCATGCCTCAATGGGACATGCATTCAGATGCCCAATCAATTGTACATCCCCATCTAATTCTGCCCTAACTAGTAAACTAGGCACAACTGGACCAGGGCAATTGAAAGTGAGTGTGCTTGCCTTAGCAATGGAGTAGCACTTGCCCCTCTTACAGACAGCTGAAAGGGGTGTGAGAAATCACTACAGTGTTGAGACATATTTCACATTGGGGCAAAAAGTTATCACAAAATGCACAACTCCGTTTTGGTTCAGTGGTGTTCACTATCTCCTGTGTTTGTCAGTTGCATTAAACGCCTGTGTCTACAATCAGTTTCCAACTCCAGTAACAACAGAGAATATTCATTGTGATGCATAATATAAACAAAACAGCAGCAGCAGCGACTTCAATAACAGGTGACAATACCTGAGATTCTTGGGTCACAGGTAGTTAATTGGCCTCTTCTGACTCCTTCAAAGGACTGTGTTTGGGGGCCATTTTTCCCCCCCAGATTGACCCAGAGCAACACAATGTCTAGGCAGTGGTTCTCAAACTTTTTTATCACCAGGACCCACTTTTTAGAATGACCATCTGCCTGGGACCCACCAGAAGTGATGTCATGACCAGAAGTGCCGTCATTGTGATGCCAGCGCCTGCTGCTTTCCTGAGAATGTAGCAATAAGCTGGGTTATTTCTCAGCCATTTTCCAATAGCAAAGTGAATGAGAAAGGAAAAAAAGCATATTTATAATCTTGACACAAGCAAAACCACCACACAGCCCTCATCCTTTCCAGCATCCCATCTTCACATTTTCAATATGGCTGCTCTGGGTGCTTCGCGACCCACTGGTGGGTCCCAACCCACAGTTTGGGAAACACTGGTCTAGGGCATTGTGGAGATGGTAAGAAGTGGTCACAACAGAAGCTTTACTACTCCTTTTAAAATTTAAACACAGGAAACAGAAGACTACCACTTTGATACAATGCAGGTCAGTCTTATTCCCTCCCCACCCCCAGCCAAAACAAATGAAGTTACAAAAATGAATGCAGTAACCAAAATGAATGCAGTTTTAATGAATGGATAATGAAACAAATGGGTTTTAATCAGTGTCGTCATTCAGAGACGAGCTGCCGGAACGTGAGGCGGGACTTACCGCCTGATTGGCTGCCCGTTCGTGACGCGTCGCTGCCTGCCCAACCACTGCGTGGGCACCCCTGGCTTCGGAGGGGGTGCCCGCTTGCCTGGGGGGGTGCGCTGGGTGCCTAGGCGAGCCGCGGAGGGGCGCGCCACCCGGAGGGAGCCCCCGCGGCGGGCGGGCAGGCGGTGACGCGTCACGGACTGCCTGTCAATCAAGCGGTAAGTCCCGCCTCGCGTTCTGGCAGCTCGTTTCTGAATGACGATACTGGTTTTAATAACGATAGTGAAGGAAATAAAAGAAAGCAAATGCTTGTACACTCTTCATTCTCATTGACTATAAGCCCACCCTCGCGGTTAGAAAGAATGGGGATGTGTAAAAAGCAGTCTGTGTTTTACTACCATCTTATAGAAAATAAAAGGTAGCATAATAAGTGGGAAAGGCAGTTATAAACTAGATGACACAGAATAAATTAAAGTACTTCTCCATCAATATCTATTAAGCCTGATTCCAGTTATCATTTTAAAACATTTTGTCTTGTTAGCCAAACAAAATACCATACAGAAATCTGTTAACTCTCCTGTGTCAGATTATCAGCTATTTCAAGTAGGTGTTGAAAATGCTGCCACTGGCAAAAGTAAATTATGTTGTCTTTGACAAACTTGCATCAACTTGTCTGCCAAGCTGAGCTGCAATAAGAATCGTTAACAGCGCACTGTAATGTGAAGTCTTTTTGTGATTGGAAAATAACCTTCTATTTAGGTCTTCTAGCTATACTCAACTCACAATGCAATCTTAACTACCGGCTGAGCTGGCACAGCTGTCCCTGTGCCAGCAGAAAGTGTCGCAAACATGCCATAGGGCATGTCTGCGATGACGTCTACAGGGGGGGAGGCAGAGTGCTAAGTTTTGCAAGGAGCCTTACCATGCTGTGTAAATAAGTCATCTCCCTTGCCGCAGTAGCCAGTAAGCAACTCTGAGGCATTGCTTTCCTCATGAAGATTGGCTACAACAGTGAGAGAGAGGAACAATTTACACACTAAGGTAAGGCTCCTTGCAAAATGTAGCACTCTGCCCTCCTGAAGGGACACTACTGCTTCCCGGAAAGTGACATAGAGTTGCTGCTTTAGTTGACTACAAATAATACAAGCGGGGGCATTAAGGATGAAACTGTCTCAAAGGTATATAAATGCAACCAATTCGGGGTATTTTAGGTCAATGGTTAATTATGCAACTACATTGGGGCAGGCATGATACTGAAATGTATTTAGGGCTTTGAACAAACCCCACCAGAAACACAAAATGTGTTTGAACTTGCAACATCCCATTCCTATCTTCAGGCCCGTGTTTCTCAATATGAGTTCCAATATGAGCATCAAACCTCTGGAATTAGCCAAACAACCAATGAAACAAACAAACAAAAAATTTCTGTGCTTCTTCCAGTGGTTATCACCATGCCATCATAGCTACTGTTTTACAAATATACTGTGTATTATATGAACACTTGTGCACCCAGATAAGCAACAGGAAACCAATATTCCATGATGTATGGAACCAAGACGGCACTTATAAAACATGCCTGTTGATGGCATCATATTAGAAAACTTAGAAGCCAAAGGGGGATGTTGAGAGCAAGCAAGAAGCAGGAGGTATGCAAGAAAGGTAACAACCACAAGAGAGGCTTAGCTTATCTAGGTATCTCAAATTGCGTACTAATTTTCAAACCACTTGTCTGTGTTCTATGCGTATAGTTTCCATTTCACATATTATCTGGCCTATAATCTCCCCTCTGAAGGAATCACCAAAAATGAAACACCCAAACCCCAATTTAATTCCAAGTCAAGTCAAATCGTACAGGGCAAACATGGTTCTTGTTGCTTGAAGAAGCTACTCTTTGTTCAAATATATCTGAGCGTGGAATTAGCGGCAGAGATTGGAGATGAACATGATGTTGGTTTTCTCTTGACATGACAAGATCTATGAAGCCTGTCTGGGTGTCCTCCCTTGTACCCATTTCCACTGCGTTTTGCATGCCTGTCAATACCGTCTCCAATAGCCGAGTCCACTGATAGAACAGATGCAGTAATTGCAAACAGCTGTAAAGTATTACTCATCTTGCTAATCAAAATGACTTTCTGCTAAATAAACCATGAAAAAAGCTTTTCCACCATCAGTGAAGTGGAGTGGAAATGATAGAGACTGTAAAGAGTCCACCATGAAGTCAAATCAACAGATTGAATTTTCCTCCTACAATAATTCGGTGTGCTCAGGCACCCTTTCAGAATTGCCAAAGGAACTCGGCTGTATTTAGAAAGACAAGATCCTCCTCCAACAACACAAATGTTCCTTCAGGGTGTGTGCGTGCGTGCGTGTGTTTGAAATCATGCCTTCCATTACAAAAAAAGATCTTTGGGAGAACGAGTGTGCCGTTTTCTCCAGTCTTTAAATCAAGAGGAAAATAGTTGTTCTGTAAATTTTGTTGGTGTGTACGTTATACATCAGTTTTCGTCCTGTATGCAGAGGAGGTTATAAATGGGCATTCCTATAATTCGCAGCACTTCGGAGAGGGAGAAGAAAAGTCTTTGGGGAAAAAAATCTAAAGAAGAGATTCCAATAACCAGTATTTTTTTTAATGCCCACAGCAAACAAGATGAGATGGTCCCCTAATGAGCAAACTCTTTTTTCTAGTTCATTGTGTCTCAATTATCCTATTTCCTAAGTCATATTCTTTAATTCTTTAAAAGAAGCTATTAGAAAAGCTATCATCTGTCATTATATATGCTTTCTTCAGTCCCTTATGTCACTTAAGCACTTATTGCTGGGGGCCACTCTGCTGCGAAACACTCAGGAGGAAATAACTTAGCCTTGAGTTACTTTTAGCAGCTCTATGGGTCACAAAGAACTAGGTCGTAACCAATCCTTTTCAGCAACTCATTGGAACCCAAGGTAATTGAATAAAAGCCACCGTTATATGTTATTTGAAGGCAATTGGAAGATGCAAAGCCAATCTACAGGGTTTGGGCTTTCCACATCATGGGCATGACTCCCTCTTGTGCTTTGCCATTATTTCTATGATCAGTTCAAAGTCTTCCATTGATTACACCACCAAAGGGGCCCAATCCTAGGAGTGCCTTCTGCTGATGGAACCAGCATTCTGTCAGTAGAATGTCCAACAATACAGACACAGCAACAATGCAGGCAAAAGTCTGGCACACACATGTGCATACCACCAGAGCAACCAGCCACTGCTGCAGGAAATACACTGGTGGTGGGGTTCGGCAGTGGGAGGAGGGGAGGAGGAACTGTTGTATTTTGGAGAGTTGGATCTGGCAGTGCTTGTGCATACCAAATCTTATCCCCCATTGTTCAGCCCCCACAGCTCTCCTTGGATTTTGAGATCTGCCTCATTGGGCCAGCTGGGGCTCAACATGGGGTAATTGAACAAATGTTTCCTTACCCCAAGGAGGCCTTTTTGTCACTGCTGTATCACAGCACTGACAATCCTGTTAGGCTTGGGCTGCTCATGTGTTCAAGCATTTCCAATACTTACATTAGATCTTTGGATCCTCATAACGGAAGTGCATCTTTTTATAATTACTCTACACGCATCTTCAGTTAGTCTCAAAATACAACCAGCAATAGTCTTCATGGAGGTGTGCAGTAGTACCAGCTGTGTGGGTGCTGAGATGCTGTCGGCACCCACAATAATTTTTTTGTGGATGCTCCGCACTCCCAGTGACCAGCACCCCCACAGAGCTTGGCATCCCCATGACCACGTTACCACGTGCGAACAGGCTGAGGGCATCCCCATGGCAGCTGCGGAGAGGGAGAAGGGCTGCGGAGAAGTGCTGTTCACCACTGGGCCAGGTGAGCTCTGCCAGGGCCCACCCACCAGAGTGGCGAAGAGGCCAGTCAAGGGCAGTGCGAGCATGAGATCGTGAGCATGCCCAATGGTCACCTTACATCGCAACCACTGCGCATGCTCATGCTGCCCTCTGCTCGGCTTGTTTGCTGCTCCACAAGGCGAGTGGTCCAGTGGCAAACAGGCCGAGCCGAGGGCAGTGCGAGCATGCGCAGGGGATGCGACACGAGGCAACCATTGCGTATGCTTGCGATCTCCAGAGAGCCCGAGCATGCGCAGTGGTCACCTCACATCACAACCACTCCAGCAGCAGGGAGAGCCAATGGGATGCGGCAGTGTCCCACTGGTTCCTCCTCGGGCATCCTGATTGGCCAGCTGGTTGCCCAGGTCTCATGAGACTTGGGCAGCCTTAAACTGCCCTGTCTCGCGCACCACGCCTCATTCAGAGTGTGTGCGACGGAGACAGTGGGAGGTTGGCCAGGGTTACTGGGTGGTTTGTTTGTTTTTACCTACTCTGGATTGGCATGTGTGTTTGGTACTTAAAGACAGTTTGGGAAGGAGTTTCCCTTAGTTTGGCAGGTAGCATGCTGGCTAGGTAGCCAGGATGGGGCCAGCATACATGCTGAGGTCAACAAGATCAAAGGGTGAGCCAGGACCACCCTGACAACACTGTCCAGGTTGGGAGGCTGGCTGGGGAGACCCCTGGATGGTTTAAGCAAAGACCAACCCAAGGCTTCACTTTGGTGGGTCCGTGCTGGCCAACCCTTTGGGGTTGGCTGGGATAGGCTAAGCCAATCCTGGATTATGTGGTGCCTGGAGCCAGGATGTTACACCCATTGGGGCCTGGGAGAGGCAAATGGTCAGGTCGTTTCCCTCCATTCAGATAGTTGCCAGCATGCTCGGGGTTTGTTCCCTAGTGAAGTTTTCACCTGCTGCAGGTTAAATTTTATTGTGATTTTATTCAATAAACGATAATCATCCCAAGCCTCTGTCTTGCGTGCTTATGGGGGTGGTGGTGGTGTAATGACTCCATCTTTGTAATGCAAGAAATATGATCATCCCTGCTTATGGCACAGTAAGTGTCCCTCCTATCAATACTTTGCCAAGCCAAAGGGACAAGGGCAGTAGAAACAGTGATATACAGAAATGAATTTCTAATAGTTTGTTGGTTGGTTTTAGGTCAACCCGTTTTTAAAAGTAACTCGGCAGTATTGAAAAATGTCAGTGCACATCAGTGACATTTAACTTCATATCTTTGTGTCAGTAGGTGCTTTTTCTTCAACACCTAAACCCTTCTCTGGGTACATCATTTCTTCCAAATGGGTGCTTCAGTCACCTTTTCCTTTCTTGGCTGTAATTCAGTGGTGCTTTTCTCTTGCCATTGCTAATGTCGCCTCTTGCCTCTTCTTCAAGGACTTTATTCTGTAACAACTTTACACGCCCAAAAAACTTCTAGATGTTCAGCCTCAACTATTTCTTGGCTCCTTGTGCCTTTATTAAGCTTCTTGTACCTTTCCCCATTTAAAAAATCCGAAGCCACAGAAAACAGAAGAGCATGTTACTTGATGTTCAGTGATATGGCTCAAAAGACCAGACCTTAAGACTTGCATCACTGAGATTGTAAAAAAGTTGATTACACGTTAAGGAGAAACTTACCTTAATCCCTTACCCTGCTCCCTTACCGCAGGAGAGGCTCCAGCTTCCCCTATGTGCTCCTTCCCTCCCTCCGTCCCTCCCGCCAATCCCCGTCCCTTGCAAGCTTCCCTTGCGCCAACCGGCTTTGGTCAGTACAAGAGAGGCTTTCCATTGGCTCTCTGAAGCCGATGCTACAAGTAGCGTCAACTTCAGAGCTGGAGCGCCGACGCGGGGGTGTTGCTCGGCGCCCCTGCACCGGCACTCCGCCCCTTGCGTCAATGCTATGACGTAGCGTTGACGCAAGGGCAGGGGTAGGGTTGTGCTGACATGGAAGTTGCTTTGCACGCTGTATTCATGTATACCATCTGTAGACAAAATACATGCAAACATATGGCTGCAGCCATTTGGTGACAGCGGGACTCAGTTCCAAAAGGTTGTGCAAAAGGTCATGCACACCAGCCCAATCCTTCAGAGGATTGGGCTGTGAGAAAATGAAGGCACAATCCTTTCCAGGGCCCGCCTACACAATGTAGGAATGCTGATCCATCTCATGGATCAACAAGGGATCCAGTTGGCCAGGAGAGGTAAGTAAAAGAACATTTTACTGCTGCCTGGGATCTATGGGCTTACTCAGCTCTACACTAGCTATTTTGGTAATGTAGCTCTCAACCACCACAGACTCAGGAGAGGGATTCAGGATCGGGCTGGTGCCACTGCTGCCAAGATCTGCCCTACCTCCAGCCTTATCCCCACCTCAAACGGTTCCCTGTCCACTCCGGTCACCACCATACCTGTGTAAGGCACAGGGCTTGTTGGCCGCTGCACAGTGGATAGCAAGTCACAGACTGCCAGAGCAGTTGCAGTGATGGCAGACAGGATCGCGCAGTTGCAGATACATTCGGACTGTAATTTCCCTGAATTCTCCACTTGGAGAACATATGCACCCTTTCCACATTGTCCATAATTTTAGAAACCTCTAGCACGTTGTAACCCTCCCTTGGGTTCTCTTCCCCCCCCCCCCTAAACAGAAGAGCCCCAACTTTTTTTTTCTTGCAGGGGAGGGATTCCAACCCACTGACTATTTTAGTGACCATGTGCTCTAGCTTTGGCAGCTTGGGCCCAATCCTATCCAGCGTTCCAACACTGATGCAGCTGTAATGGAGCCCTGAGGTAAGGAGGCTTCTGTGATTGCACTCCCACTGCAGGATGCAGCGTGTGCCCCATTGGCAAGGCTGCATCAGCACTGGAAAATTGGATAGGAGTTGGCCCCGATGATATCCTTTCCAAAACTGCACTTTTGAGGTGGGTCACAGAGCTAAGCAGTGATGCTTTTTATACAGAAGGCCCCAGGTTTGACACCAGGTAATTGGAGTTGAAAGAACTGGGATAGGCCTTGGTCCGAAAGCTTGGAAAACCACTGCCAATCATAGGAAACAACACCGGATCGTTGGCTAACAAGAGCATGACTGATTGGATTCAGTATATTACATGTTTATGCAGGCAAGCAGAGCTGCACCCAGTAGTGGAGCACTCTGGAGCAGCATAGAACAATTGTGTGTATCCACCTAGCATCTCTTCAGTACAAAGAAAAGGACTAGTGTTCTTGTTAAGCCAAAATTATCGGATAAAGGTATGCAGAACCCATCAGTAATGCACTTAAGTCATGCCATAAGACCATAAGCCTGACAATGCCTTGAATCTGTTTTCAGGCATAAGTGATCCCAATAGGAGGATTGGGACATAGAACTGGACTACATTAAGAAAATGATACTGATGCCCTAGCAAGGGAAGGCATCCGATCTGCCCCCATCCAGTCCTTTAGTCGTTTTCATGCTCATTATCGGCAAGATGTGTTTCTTGAAAAAGAGCCACTTGTGCGTGCAGTGACTTGAGATAATTAAGAATGCATTTACATTTTATGGAGCCATTAATGCCCTTACATTCTAGGATATATTAAATTTCTTCATGCTACTTTGCCCATCAGTGAATATTAAAATATTTAACCAGCAGCTGGGCTGCAACCTGACTGTTGTGCCCTCTTGGGTAGGATAGATACAAGTAGGCTGGAAAAAGAGTTTGTCAATGCGGAATCAAGAAGGAGGGGAGCTGAGCACAGAGTCTACTGACAGGCTATCATTTCCAGGTTCAGGAAGGTCCTCCAAATAAAAGTAGCACCAGGTAGACAATAAAAGCTAAACTTTATGATTAGCAGCACCATGAGTTGCAGCGAGTGGTATACTGCTAATATGTCTGGATGTTGCTCAAAATAGAAGAAAGACTCCCCGTATGCAGAAAGCAAGCATGTCAGGAAGTCAGTTAAATTCAAGTTTACAGGGAGCTGTAAACATGTTTGAATGTTTCCTCAGGTTTGGAAAAAAAAAATTAGGAAACATGCAAGCATACTACGTGCTGGATTTAGAGCACAATCCTAAACTAGAATTAGGCCAGCAAAGTTTGGCCAGCACAATGGCTATCATAAAGTGTGTTTGGACTACTCTCAGAGTCAGAGAGGATGGCTCACGTTTGTGTGCTGGCCTCTCTGACTCTGAGAGTAGTCCAAACATACTTTATGGTGTCCCTTGTGCTGGCCAAACTTTGCTGGTTTAGCTTATGCTGGCCTAACTCAGTTTAGGATTGCTCCTTTAGACTTGGTGAGGCCCTAAATGATATAAATCTCGAAGCCCCTTGTTAAAAAGTATCCCAAATTTTGCTGCACAGGACATTTTAAAAAAGGTCTATATTATATATGCACATATAAAATTTTAAAAGCCCCTCCAAAAAACATTCTGAATTTTTTGGGGGTCCCTGCAGCTTGTGATTCTCTAAGATATAGCTTATCTTATGCCTAAGGGTGCAATCCTAACCTGGAGTTAGGCCAGCACAGTTAGGCCAATAAAGTTTGGCCAGCACAAGGGCCACTGTAAAGTGTGTTTGAACCACTCCCGGAGTCAGGGAGGCTGGTGCACTTCTGTGTGATGGCCACTGACTCGGAGAGTAGCCCAAACATATTTTACGGTGTCCCTTGTGCTGGCCAAACTTTGCTGGCCTAACTGTACTAGCCTAACTCCAGGTTAGGATTGCGCTCTAAATCGGGCATTGGCTTTGTCCTCTCTGAATTCTGGAGTGGTATTGCCAGAGGAAGGTGTTATTTCTGAACAGGCAACTAGATCTGAGCAGGAATGTGGAAATAAAGCTGAGTGCAGGAAAGCAGAATTAGGATTGGAATCCCAAAAAGAATGAACCAGACCAATCACCAGAACTATTACAGAGGATAGTTAATAGCAACCAAGCTTGTTTCATGGGAATTAATGTCCATTAGTGGTGCCATCTTGGCATGGAAAGGGTCTGACCAGGTTGTTCTTATGGCTACCGTTGGGCAATCATGGGATGCGCTGTCTGCTTAGTCAGCTTGGGAAAAGTAGACGAGTACCTGAAGCATCCTGTCCTGAAGCCAATGGAGGATGGCTCTCGAGGAGAAAAGCACACTGCTTTCCATTGCTTTCGTTTTCTTCTTTAGTCAAGTGCAACTAATATATGTAATATATCCATAAATAATTAAGGAAAATAAATTACAGCCCAACGAAGGCCTCCTTCGAACCGCCGAGAAACCATACGGGACGCTGAGGAGAGTCAGTGATCAAGCCTAAGCAAAGCAAGCAAATGGACTGGCAACTCAATCGCTCTGTGGTTGTTAAGGAGCATGGCTCGGCATGGGAGACATTGGGGGAGCCCTGGAGCTCCCATGCCTGAAACAACATCCCAAATGCTGCCTCCTCTGACCTCACAGTACAATGGCCAATGCTGTTTTTCCTCCTCCCCCTTCTCCTCTCTCTGGATTTGAAGAAAAGGAGGAGAACAGAGCAAAGGAGGAAGTGTGGAGGAGAGCAGAGGGCTCCAGCATCACTCTTCTGTTCCCCTCTTCCTCTTTGAACTCAGGAGGAGTGGTGGAGGCAGGTAGACAGACTGTGGGTGCAATCCTCACCTGGGGTTACACCAGCACAGTTAGGCCAGCCTAATCCAGGTTAGGATTGCGCCCTGTGATGAGGACCCCTCCCACCACTCTACCACCTGAGGCAACTGTGGATGGTCCAGTCCTGATGGAGGGCAGTGGCCAGCATGGAAGGCAGCTGGCAAAGATCAATGTGACTGAGTCTATGGGCCACGAGAACACATTTTCTTTAAAAAGGGAATGAGAAAGTAAGAACAGTCTCATGCTCCTGTGATAGTTCTACTGTTCATGAACCACCTCCCCCAAAGCAAGTCCAGCCAGTGCTGTAAATTTTGACCGGCTCAATTATTTCACATGTTGCAGCCAGACTGTATTCAGCAATGAGGCTGGGGGTTCCCTGATGAACCCTTCGGTGTCACTGGACAGGGTAAAAATAATAAATTGGTCATTGTGAGACTTTATGCATTTCATGGGCTTTGCGGAACCTATTTCAGATTCTATTCCTGTAGCTGCCTCTGGTTGGCAGTAAATGGTAGAGCCACGATCGCCATATTTCAGTTCTTTTCATTTACCTGCCTGTCATCTCCTCTTTTTGATACTTGCTGCCCACTTGTCAGTGCCTGGCCAGCAGGACCAAAGGGCTCATTGACAAATAACTGCTATCAATATTTTCTTTTTTAATCATTTCCACAGGTAAGGTCTTCTGTATTCTGAGAGCCACAAATCACTGGGCACTGGTTAATTTCTGAAGGAAGAGATGCTAGTAAGTCAGTGTCATTCCTAGATATCTTCACATTTCAAGCAAAACGTGAATGGAAGTCCCAACACTCGCTGCCTCAAGTTGGAACTCATTTTTAAGGGGAACACACACAGATGAAAATTGAAGGCAGACAAATGGAGTCCTTTCTGGAAAACGCGGCACAAAGCATTGCTTAGGTTCATTTGTGGTGAGGGAGTTTGATCTTCATACTGAGAGTTTGATCAGCACCATCAGTTTATTTTCTTGTGTCTCCTATCCATTAACTGATTTTCACAAGGAGTGATCTGCAGGTAATGTTAAAAAGCGAGAACATCAAACTGACCGAATTGGGAGCCTCTGAGTGAAATGACAAATATTGGCAGAGTGTGGTTGTTCCAAAAGTATGTTAAAATTATCTGCCATTCAGACAGAGTGAAATGGACAGAAACAAGTACTAGTGATTTTAATTGACAGACATATTAAGAGTTTCTCTCTCTCTCTCTCTCTCTCTCTCTCTCTCTCTCTCTCTCTCTCTCTCTCTCTCTCTCTCT
>JAJKFI010000105.1:1721621-1765596 GCA_029204185.1 Lerista edwardsae | reverse complement strand
ATACATACATACATACATACATACATACATACATACATACATACATACATACATACATACATACATGGAAAACCATTGAAATATTGGTCTTCATCTAGGATGTCTGAAAGACTGTAGTCTCCAATACAAGGCTGTGTAGGCCTTACTACCCTCTGACATTTTTACTTTGAGTAGCACTACTGCATTCCTTTTCTTCGTAGGCTGATTCAATATCATGATCAGTTCACACTTCATCTAATGTAATGGTGATCATGTGGTCATTGCACATACATTGATGCTTTGGATCAGCTCAAAGGAGCCATTTGTTTTACCACTGGAGAATGAATTCAGCTAATCTTGAAGGATCCTGTAGGGAAAGTACAAAAAGGGTCAGGGTTTGCACAGGAGTACTCAACTTCCCCACCTTCATGCTCCCTAGAAGTGTACCTAGAGGGGGATCACAGCACTAAGTTTTGCAAGCAACCCCCTCCTCTTCGTAGCCATTCCTAGCCAATGTAACCTCCATTTTTCTCGAGCCTCTGGGAATGACTCCAAAGAGGAGGGGGAGCAGTTGCTTGCAAAACCTGGTGTTGTGATCCCCCTCTGGATATGCCTCTGGTAAGATGCAGCAAATTTGGACCTATGCTCAGTTAGTTCTGCTAAATAATGAACATAGGAGATAAGTTGTGTCTCTTCTTCATTGCATTCAATATTTCCTAGGGAATGACTAGAATTCCACGTGCCTTTATCGTGACAAATAAAGTTGGACTGAAAACATTTTTTGTGCCTTGCCAGCCCTCCTTACCATGCACAGAAATCACTAAGCAGATTCTCTTCTTCTACCGTGTATAGCTAAGTGTACTTTAATACTTAATTACCTTTACTGCTAAACATTTAAAAGAAGGCATTAGGCTGTGACTCCCGAGTTCACTGATGCTTTCGATTCAGTAGATTTGATCTAAGTTGAAATCAGGAGTGAGCAATAACTTGGGATCTCAGCCTCAATGAATGACATAGACAACCAAAGGAGTCTATGGGAAACTCAAAAAAGTACAAGAGACAGACAGACAGACAGACAGACAGACAGACATAGAGTGTGTGTGTGTGTGTGTGTGTGTGTGTGTGTGTGTGTGTGTGTGTGTGAGAGAGAGAGAGAGAGAGAGAGAGAGAGAGAGAGAGAGAGAAATGATCCAATCCTATTTGGACACTGCGCCTTCGTTGCACAGATGCCAGTGTAATATCTGTGAAATAAGAAGGGGAGTAGCTGTAGTTGGCACTGAACAGTCCGGGGCCTGGCCAAGCTGGGTAAGGTGGCGTGGTGGTGGTCAACAGGGCAGTGTAGGGCATGTATGCATCCTATGTCAAGCGTTCTATTTTTGGTGGGTTTTGGTGGGCCAGTGTGACCTGAACGTTGCAAAGCATTCTGGGCCACTTGGCCTTGTGACATTCTGGTGGCCTTAGCATACAAACCCACTTTGCTGGCCTCATCGTGCCCCAGAATGCTTTGCAGCATTGCATATTGGGTTGCAACCCAGAAGCTGGAAGGCTGCCATGGCAGATGAAATAAGTCATGGCAATAAAAAGTTTGAGAACCGCTGCCCTATGCCAATCAACCACCTGAGGCAGCCACCACACCATACCACATCCCCATAACCTCACCTCGAAATGTGGCTGTCCCACCTAGCAAGGAATGCTGGCAATAGCCCTGTAAGAAAGAGCAAAGGCCTGAATCTTTTTTAAAAAAAAAATCCTTACAAATCTTACATGAACCTTACAAAGGGACAAATGCATATTTGAATATTTTAAACAATACCGCATTCAATAAAGAACATCACAATAGTGTGAACTAAAGATTTCAATCCATGTGAATGTTAAAATCTTAAGCTCCCAAGTTCCAAAGAGGCTACAGTATCATGGGAGAAATGCAAGCAAAATCATTTGATAAGGATGGCTATTTTTACACCTGAAAATAATGTTTTTCTTTCAGACTCTCTTGATCAACAGCCTGCAGTAACACATTACAGACATAATCTCCCGACCTTATGGCATGTACTTGCCACTACTTGCATAACTTACTGCGGACAGAGGATCACAGAGACTTTGAACATAATTTCCCACACTACAGGAGATTAAATAGACCACATCTGAAGAAGGCAAGCAGCAGCCATGGCCCAAGAGTAACACAAGGCAAACTTCACCCAGTTTCATCATCACTTACAACACACACACACACACACACACACACACACACACACACAGAGAGAGAGAGAGAGAGAGAGAGAGAGAGAGAGAGGCACCATTTTTGATATTTGAAGGAAAGCAGGAGCACCCTGATTCTGCTGAAAAAATGCAGTTGTGATTTAAACCCATATAAGAGCTGGTTATTATCCACAGCTCGGGTATTGGACTATCGTCCTGCTCTGAATGGGGTCGCACTTCCTCTGAAGGAGCAGGTTCGCAGCTTGGGGGTTCTCCTGGATTCACAGCTACACCTGGAGTCCCAGGTGGCGGCGGTGGCCAGGGGAGCCTTTGCTCAGCTTCGGCTGATCCGCCAGCTGCGGCCGTACCTGAGCTGTGCGGACCTGGCCACAGTGACCCATGCCCTAGTGACATCAAGATTAGATTATTGCAATGCGCTCTACGTGGGGCTGCCTGTGAAGACGGTCCGGAAATTACAACTAGTACAGAACGCGGCGGCTCGGGTGGTTGCTGGGGCACGTCGGTTTGACTCTGTCGAGCCGCTGCTTCGGCGACTACACTGGCTGCCGGTTCTGTTCCGGGCCCAATTCAAAGTGCTAGTTTTGACTTTTAAAGCCCTTTACGGCTCGGGTCCGGGGTATTTGAGGGACCGCCTTCTTCTATATAATCCAACCCGTACTCTTAGATCATCTGGGGGGGCCCTTCTGACTGTGCCGCCACCAGGAGAAGTAAGAGGAGTGGCGGCCAGGAAGAGGGCCTTCTCGGTGGTGGCCCCCCAACTCTGGAACACCCTTTCCCTCGAATTGAGAACTGCTCCCTCTCTGTTTACATTTCGGCGGGGGCTGAAGACCTTTTTATTCCAAAAAGCTTTTAATTGTTGACAGGTTGGCTGGCTGGTTATTATGATCCACGGGGCTTGTGTTTTATTTTATTTTTTAATTGTTTTTAAATTGTTTGTGTTTTTAATCTTGATTGCTTATTGTTTAATACTGTTTTTAACTGTTTTTAATGTTAATTGTTATACTTTATTTTTATCTTTTTTAATATTGTAAGCCGCCTTGGACATCTGCCCCGGCAGAGGAAAGGCGGGGTAAAAATTTCTTAAATAAATAAATAAATAATTATTATCTTCAGGAAAAATTTATCCAAGCTCTTTTCAGCCTCAGTTTCACTGGGAGAAATTAAGGGTGCAATCCTAACCTGGAGTTAGCTAGCACACAGTTAGACCAGCAAAGTTTGGCTGGCAAAAAGGAAACCGTAAAGTATGTTTGGACCACTCTCGGAGTCAGAGAGGCCACAACACAGACATGCACCATCCTCCCTGACTCCGAGAGTGGTCCATTCATTACATGTTTATTTTTTTAAACATGTATTTCTTTATTTGGTTCTATAACCCTTGGTTGGGAGGGGATTACTCCAGACAGCTGACACATTTCAAAACATGATGAATGCACATTCAGAAAGACAAAAATATGCATTTCATATTTTTATATGAAAGCAATTGCATGTATTATATGAAATACCACAAGCAATTGCAGCTTTGCATAATTGGAATCAACACAATAAAATATTCAAGGATACAAAAATCTGCAAGGTGTACACGTATTAAAAATGGGGAGGCCCATATCACTTGAGTGTTGTGCCCAATGAACTGTTGGAGGAGCCATTCATTCACAGCTATGCCATAGGTTTAACTGGGATCTTGATTTCCTACAGAGGCAGGACACAAAAGTGAAGACCTGAAAGAGAGGAAAGGGTCATAGAGATCTGCAATGCCACAGGTCATTATATTGTACTAGCACAATAGCTACTGTATTACCTAGGGCAGTGGATTCCAAACCTTGTAGCACCGGGACCCATTTTAAAAATGACACTATCAGAACCCACCTAGCTTTACGAGACTATTAAAAGTGTTTCACTTTATCAGCTGCTCAGCCTCTGGTTTTATCCTTTTTACTGTTAGGGGGGGCGTTCTGGAGTGTTTGCTGAGCTCCTCATTCATCAGATTAATATCATTATGGTATAGCCATAACGGCTGCTGCTTCCTGATTCATGAATGCCAAGCAGTGCTCTCCCTAAGTAGCAGCTAATAATGCACATAGCCTACCTTGTCAGTTTTGCAACTCACCAAAAATTGGGTCATAACCCACTGGTAGGTCATCACCCACAGTTTGGGAACCACTGACCTAGGGCAGTTACATATACAACTGATCCAAATGAAGAAAAAGATATATTATGTCAGTGTTATTCAAACTATGGGTCGGGACCCACTTGGTGGGTCATGACCTCATGTCAGGTGGCTCATGGAAAGTTGGGAGCAGCCATCTTGGAAGCTGCAGCCCTCACTCTTGCTATTGTCCTGTTGTGAGTGTTAACAGTTTGAATTTTCAAGTGAGGGTTATTTTTTTGGGGGGGGGAAATTTCAGTGCTTTTACAAAATATTTTGTCTTAATCTTGTTTACTGTCAGGAATGTTTCATGGTTCTGCAATTGTTTCTGCATGGTTCCACCCAGGGACCAGTGGCAGGCAAGCCCATGCCGATCAGACAACCAGATGCTGGAGCAGCAAGTGGAGTGAACTCCGGAGGGAAGGCAGGAACGGTTCGCCATCGTCGGACCTCGCTCTTTGGCCCTATGAAGTTAACAGGCCCCATGAATGCCAAAACTTTGACACGATTAAACCGCCTAAGTAAACAGAGAGCCGGTGTCAAGAGATTCCTTTCATGTCGAGGGGAGCTGCGTCAGATCCACACCACGCCACCAGCCCCCTGCCTCCCAGGGGGTCATTGCCCCCCCCCCAAAGTCGATGGATAAACAACACCCCATGCTATTGGAGATATTGCTGCATTCAAGTTACAATCTGGCTTATCCTGGCTCACTGTTTATTGTATGCTTGTTTCATGTCCACTTATACTTTAAGCATGTGATGGGGGCTAGCCTGCTTGCTTTTTTTCTCAGCTACCAGGCCAGGCCCCTTGTAGATCATTCTGCTGGCTGCTATTTATGGAAAGACAATCAAGGCTGCAATCCTATCGACAATTGTCTGGGTGTTATAATGGGACATACTTCTGACTAGTTATGCATAGGATTGAGCTGCAAGTGTACTGTCTTCAAATGTGTCAAAAGGATTGCCTAGTTTGACCCTCACAAAGACTTTAAAGCAGCTCAATAGTGTTCCTCCAGGGGACAACGTCACTGAGCTCCTGTGTAACACGTTGTCTCTCCCTCACCTCCAGACCCACTTGCGGATCAAAAATCAAAGCCACCGAGCCAGCTGTCCTAGCCGCGAATGGCTTTTGAGGCAAGAGGAGAGGCTCTATAACCCAGGAACTCAGGCTCTTGCAAAACTTAGAGTGCAATCCTAACCTGGAGTTAGGCCGGCACAGTTAGGCCAGCAAAGTTTGGCTGACACAAGAGACACCTTACAGTAAGCATGTTTGGACCACTCTCGGAGGCAGAGAGGCCAGCACACAGACGTGCGCCATCCTCCCTGACGCCGAGAGTGGTCCAAACGCGTTTTCTGATGGGCCTTGTACCAGCCAAACTGTGCTGGCCTAACTGTGCTGGCCTAAATCCAAGATAGGATTGCACCCTTAGTGTTCCCCCCATAGGAATGCCACTGAAGCAGTTTCTCCTTCTAAAATGTCTACTCTGAGTTTAGGTACTAGGGCTTCACTTTCCCCCATATACTCTTTGCATTGAGACTCCTTGTTTGGAGTAACATGGCAGGGAAATCCTTTTCCCCTTTTTTAGTAGGCTACACGCCTAACCCTTCCCCACAATAGCAGGTTTGGGGGGGGTGACAGAAACCTGATCTCTTTGTCTCCGAAGAGACAGTCAGGACAGGGAAACCAGATGAGAGGCACCAGCTCATCCCTACTTCTTACCTGAAATGAGTGTTTTTCTGCCATCCTTCTTCCTTCTCGCTTTCCTCCCAGGGCTGGTTCCAGACCTGAGAGGGACCCTCAGCAGGTGCTCACCATGGCCCCCCTTTCACATTGTGATGGTTTTTACTATCACACACACAGAGAGCATTGGTGGCTCTTCTTCTCACCCACCCAATCTGTGATTGGGAAAGACCCAGAAGCAAGTCCTCCCATCCTACCCCAGTGTGAAGAAGGTGATGGCATCGATGGGGGGGGGCAGAAAGAGAAGGAGCTCCTGCCACTGTCACCACGGCTACATTCTGCGGTACATCACCCCCCATCTGAGAGAGTTATATGGAAACCACTGCCACCACATGAAGGACCATGAGTCCTCTGGTAGCCCTGGGCCACTGTACTGGTAACTAACTTGACCCCCCTCCCAATCTTTCCCTTTCAGTCCCTATGCCAATATTCTATCTGGATCCAGTTGAAGATAAAAATCCGCAGAACATCAAATGTCAGTCATAGACATTCTTATGGCAGGTAAGCTAAACCACCAGTCTTTTTTAACGCTGTCACACACAATAAATGGTAAGTGTAGGCTTTCATGCTTGCATAGAAAAGAGTTTGTGGGAAAAACAACAACAGGTAAAAGGTCAACAGAAGCAACCTTGTAGAAATACTATAACACTGCCGGTATTAATAATTAAATGGACATGAAACCTCAATAAATATTAAGTTCTCTGCTTCAAAAACAACCACCAAAAAAAAAACTATGCCCAGTGGCTTTCTCGTCCAGGCAACCCAATTTAAACCAGAGAAATGGAGAATGTGTTTTTGTCAATCATACATTTTTCTATAGAAATGTAAAGTGCATCTCTCCCTAAGCTGGGGCTTTATGAAAGGCACACTTGATTTAGCAAGACTATTTTGATGTGTAATGACAGGAGGGGCATTTATTATACATTCTCTTAATCTTGAGACTTGCATTTTGTCAGGGTGAGGCATTCATACAATACATCAACTCAGAAGTACAGTACAAAATTGAGAAGATTCCTTTGGTACACGATTTCTTTTTTCCCAACATAACACATTATCAGAAATATTCCTTTTTGTGTTTCTGCTGCTCCAAAAAAATGGAATCTCAGTAATCTGATTTGTGATGATCATATTGGCTGATGGTTAGATTTGGACACTTAGGAAGCCCCATTTGAAAAACTACAAAGCTGCTGTTCATTCTGGAAGCCTGGCCATTGCTTCCAAAATATGTCTTTTCAATTCTCTGGATTTCCTCAATATCTTAGCACAAATTAACAAAAATCAATGCAGTGAATGCGTTAGGAAATGAGACTCTGTTATATGCACCAACAATGTTATTTCAGTGTGAGAGGTTAAAGCAGGGGTGTCAAACATAAAGCCCATGGGTTGAATGTGGCCCTCGGATGCTCTTTATCTGGCCCTTGGGCTCTCCCAGCACCAGAACATAAGAACATAACCACCATCAGCAGTTCTCAGCTGCTGGACTGTAATGAGGTGTCACTGCTGAAAGGGCAGCCCACATGATAATTAGGCTCTCCCATATCTTGAAAATATGATCAAGATTTGTATTTTTTCTTCTTCTGTCATTTGCACCTAATGTATTCCTGTGAGGGGTAAAAGGGCTTCTGGTCATGACCAGTTTAGGGTGCAATCCTAACCTGGAGTTAGGCCGGCACAAGCTAGGCCAGCAAAGTTTGACCAACACAAGGGCCACTGTAAAACACATTTGGACCATTCTCGGAGTCAGGGAGGATGGTGCACATCTGTGTGCTGGCCTCTCTGACTCTGAGAGTGGTCCAATCATACTTTACAGTGTCCCTTGTGCTGGCCTAACTTTGCTGGCCTAGCTTGTGCCAGCCTAGCTCCAGGTTAGGATTGCGCCCTTAATGATGTCACTTCCTGCTTAATGACATCACTCATGGCCCTCAGCTGGCATCATGGATGCTATTCTGCCCACTGTATAAAACGAGTTTGACACCCCTAGTTTAAAGGGTTTACATTTAATGAATATAGAAATTTGGGTGTGTGTATGAGTTTCTTTGTAAATCTATAACACCTCCGTGGAGATGATTTCCTTCTCAGTATTCCTGTACAATCTCTATGATAAACTGTGGAGTGGCTTTTGGTGGCAGCACTTTGTGTTATGCAAATGGTAATTGTGAGGCTATATGCAAAAGCAATCTCAGGATTTGATCTCCAGGTTTGGAACTCCCTTCCTCCAGAGGGCTAACAAATCTCAAGTTTCATCCGCAGGTGGGAGACTTTCTTGACAAGTATGTTCCCTGGATAACATATTGACTCATGCTGGTGCAAAATGTTCCAGACAAGTATGCCATGGCCACTGGTTAAGGCTGAGCAGTAGGTTCTTTTACTGGCTTACACAGAGTAATGTATTTACCCCGGATCACCTTCCACACTCAGTTCAGTGGCGGGGTGGTGGTGGCTGCAGTTCCCTGCACACAGCAGGATATGTACTTGAGGAATCCAGTCCTCTATGTCCTTGCAGATGAATGAGTTCTTTGGCACACCAGGGCCTTAAGTGCACAGCACTGAATCACAATCACTGGATCAGCACAATGGGGGTTTCATTGCTTGCTGCCAAATGTGATTATCTGCCTTGAGTCTTTTCAGATAGGATCAGCTGTGTAGTCAATTGAATAAAAAACACCTTTTATGATGCCAAGCATGCTCAAGACAAGAACTCCCTTCCACGGCTGGCAGGTGATGTAAGTGGACAATCTTTCTAACTACAAGGACTACTATGTAAGTTCTATTGAAATCTATGGAATTTGCTTCCAAGCAACATGTTCTGGATTGGACTGTAAGGGGAAAAAAACATATTTATTTAAAATATCCACAACCTTGTAAATGTACAACAGATCCTTTCTCCGAAAACAATGGGAGGAAAAAAGGTTAGTCGTTTGCATGGGAATAGCAATTTAGTGCAAGCATGGAATGTTTCCACTCCATCCCTGCAGTTTATTGCCTTAGGTTTGCAAACTGCTTGAACAGCCATCAGCCAAGAAATGTACATGTCATCTGCAAATCACAAATCACAGATCTTGACTCGAGTGATTGCACAGGGAGAAGTGCTGAAGGGTTCATAGTGGCCAGAACAAGACTTAAAAGTGATGTGAAATAGGGAGCAAAAAGGGCTGCAATTGCCTTGGAGCCTGAAATAGACTTAGCTTCAATGCCATGGAAAAAATCACCAGCTTCTCCATCATTTCTTTAAAGGTCAGAATTTTTGTAGCTGGATTGGGAGAGCAGTGGATTGCAGATGCGTTTAACAGCAGGGTATTTTCCGCTGCCATGACCAGTTAAGGAAGATTTTCAAAAACACATCTGCTGGTAAACAGTTTGGCCCTACTCTGGGTCATCTGCCTTATCTGTGCTCATTGCTGCATGAATTCTTACCTGGATAAAGTCCCAAACCTCACATCAGTCAAAGTTAGGCTTTCAGTACAGTCCATTACATTTTTTAGAGAGGTACCTCAGTGGCTTTCAGTTCAGGGTTTTTTTCTCTCTCTCTTTTTTTCCTTTTTATGATGTGGGTCTGCTACTTCACAAATGTATGAAGCACACACGAATGAAAGACAAGGCATGTTCCTCCACCACTTGCCAATTCCCAGACTGTTAGCCAGAAATCAGGTTGGTGTTTTTTTTTTAAAGAAACAATGGAGACAGTTAATACAAATGACTGGCAGCCCAATCCCAACCTGTGTTGGAGCAGGCAGGCCAGTAGGCTGGGAGGCTAACACAGGTTGGGAGGCAGCTGGAGCTCACACAGGGCAAGGGGATATTTACCCTTACCAGTGGTGTCATTCAAATGATTTAGGAACAGGAACTCACTTTTGATTGCCACTTTTCGGGAACCCAGAACCAGCCACGGAGCCCGTTAGGATCCGGAACGCCCGTTCTGGTCCGTTCCCCTGAATGACATCACTGCCCCTTACCCTGGGGTAAGCCCCAGCGAGCCCAATGGGGCTGCTTAGATCTACACCAGCAAAATTGCTGGTGTAAATCTGAGTGTCCCAGATCGGGGACGGGTGACAGATGGGGGCTGAGATCAAGCCACTGTGCCAAGCATGGGAACCGCTTACTTGGCACATGGATGGCATGGCTGGGTCAGCGCAAGTCCCCCCACCGGCCCAGCGCCCCTTGTGCTTTCATAGACATCCCGCACAGCATGTTTGCAATAGTCCTGGGCTGATGCAAACCACATGCGGTGGCCCAAGATTGTGGTAGGAACGCTCCCTGGGTAAGTTCACCATGCCAAGGAGAAAGGAAGGGGAAGGACTAAGTCTCAAAAGAGAACCACCTGCTTTGCATGCTAAAGGTTCCAGGATCAATCCCTAATCTCCCAAGTTAGGGCTGGGAAAGCTCCATGTCTGGAAAGCTGCTGCCAGTCTGGGCAGGCAGGTTGATGAGACCAGTGTTCCTTCCCACTCAGCTTAATACAGTTGCAAGTGTCCATAGGTAGTACCTAGCAGCCACTTGTCCTGCTCTGCACATTTGTAGGAAATATCTGAATTGGACTTTGTACTTTTTTTTCTACAGCAAGATGTCCCAACAAGCCTGCATCTGAAGCAGAGCCAGCCAGCGGCATGCCAAAGTGGGTGCGGGCTAAGTGCGGCAGGCAACGCAATGTGCCATGTAAGTGGTTCTTCCTACTTGCCGTTGAAGCCATTCTGGGCAGCAATGTGCAGGAGATGCTGGAGCTTTGCCATTACCACCTGGAATGGCTCTGACGATGAGTGGGAGGGGCTGCTTACACAGCACCCTGACTACACTGTGTCTCCTGCAGTACTTAGTGCACCCCTGTAGTTACGCTACTGGTGCCAGCTCTATGCTTTAGAAGAGCCCTCACTGTCATGATCACAAGCAGCTGCATCTCCTCCTCCTCACCATTCCTACCACCTCCCAGGGGCGCCAACTTGCTCGGAACACTGGGGGTGCTGAGTAGCAATGCCCCCTGACGTAACCACGTCTGACATAGCCACGCCCCTTGACGTAGCCACACCCACTGTCATTGCGGCTCGGAAGAGGCTGCTTTGCATCGCCACACCCCCATGTTCGGCCCTGGGCTGGGAGCGCACCTGTTTGTCGGAGCAGTCAGGCATGCTCCACAAGGCCCTGCCTGGCCCAGTGGAGAAAAGGCCGAGCCAAGGGCAGCACGAGCACGCGCAGTGATCACCTTGCGATCCAGCCAATGAGCTCCTTCTGCGCATGCTTGCGCTGCCCTTGGCTCAGCCTGACTGCTCTGATGAACAGGCACGCTCCTGGCCCAGCGCCAAACATGGGGGTGACATGCTGTGTGGGGGTGCCCAGCATTGCAGGTGCGGAGCACCCCCCAAAAAATATTGTGGGTGCTGACAGCATACCAGCACCCATGGAGTTGGCGCTACTGCACCTCTCATTGATCAAACAGAACGCAAGTTGCTGCTGCTGAATGGCTCACCACCATTCACTTGCTCATTCCCTCTTGTAGCAGGTAGCACTTGCACGGAGGAAAAAAGTCCAGGGGGTTCTTGACGGTGGGTCCTGAGCAGTTGTTCAAGGATGCCAGGCCTGATCTGATCTCATCACAGATGGCAATGCACCGGTACTGACTTGGATACTGCAAAGACGTGCGTTAAGACAAGAAGTGCAAGTGACGGTAAGTCAATTCATGTGCAGCGCTGGCCCAGCAAAGACCACAAGCCCTGTGCTGTATCCAGCGCTGCAGCTGAGCAGGCAGGAGATCTCCTGGGGTAAGGCAGCATTTTGTTGCCTTACCCTATGTAGCACACCAGCCTGTTCAATGGGGCTATTTAGCTGGCACAGAACAGAGTAGCCCTGTGTAGAGCTTTCAACCCCAGGACAGGAGTTTGGATGCAGCAGAGTTCTGCTCCACCATTCCCATTTCCCTCCTGGGCCTGATATGCCACCAGTTCTGCACTCCTTCATCCAGAAACACCCCCTCCCGCATCCAGAGCACTCTCCCACCACCCTCCCCACGCTCCTCCGTGGCCCCGCACAAACCTTACCTTCACCAGTGACTGTCAGGTGGGATGCATATATGTTGTCATGTATCAAGAGCACACCCAGTAGGTGAAATCAAGTATGGAGTATGTTTGCAACATCAATGCAGTGGAGCTCCATACAATCAGAGGCTTCTGGGCATAACTTACAGCCCAATCCTATTGAAATTCTCCTGCACTGATGCAGTGGGGCCAGCACATCTTATGCTGTATTCCATGGGGGAATTTTACAGTCTGGAGGTCTCCTTGAAAAAAGGGGACATTTATCCCCTTGCCCTGGGAAAGGCTCAGCTGCAGCAACAGATCTACTTGTACTGTACCTGCATTGGCTAAATTGCCAGCACAAGTACGAATAGATCAATGTCGGCTGATCTGGCCTGGGAAGGGGGATAGGATATGGCATGTAGTACTGCTGCTGATCCTGCCCCTCTCACGGGCCTGATCCACCCACCCTCATCCCCGCCCACCCTGCTCTGTTATAGCCTGTCCCACTCTCCCCTGCCCCTCTGCTGCCTGGTACAGAGCTTACCTGTTCTGGTGCACATAGAGGCCTGCACTGGTGCTGGCAGGACTGCTCAGGCCTTCTCACCAGCTTTACTAATTCCTGCACGGTCACAACGTGCTTTATGGCACTTTGTGACACTCTGTGCTGGCAGAACATGTGCTCCACCACTGCAAATGGAGTATAGCAGTGCTTCCCAACCCTTTTAGCACCAAGGCCAACTTTTTAGAATGACAAATCTATCGCTACCCACCAGACAAAAAATCTAGAAAGAAATTTTAATACGAATAGAATAGAATAGAATAGAAATTTATTTGTCATAGCACACGTGCACACATGTACAACAAAATTAGGTGCTTTCACATGGTAAAAACAACACAATACACTAGAACAAAAACAAAAACATCACATACAATCCCACTTTGCTTAAACTCTGCTCATACTAATAGTAATAGTATATTACTAATATACTAGTATATACTAATAGTATATTAGTAATACTAATACTAATAGTAATACTAATCAATTAATAATAATCCATGACCTGTACCTCTGAGGCTGCTAGTGACTTTATGTATTGTATGTGTGTGTAAACCTTTACATTCCAGTTAACTATTTTCTTCTGCAAACTGGGCAATAGTGTATATATATATATATATATATATATATATATAATATAAACTAATATATATATAAACTTTACAAATTAAATTTTTTTAAGTATTAATATTTCCAATATTTCAAAAATGTTTTGTGACCCACCAAAAATTCGCTTGTGACCCACTGATGGGCTCCAATCCACAGTTTGGGGAACACTGAAATACAGGATTGTGCCAGGAGCCAAGTGTCCTGGCTGAGAACGCAAAGCATATTATGTTGGGCAGCCCCAGATTCTGTGGCGTTCCATGTTCACATTAGAATACTGCAGAATTTTGGATCACAGCGTTTGAACAGTCTAAGAAATATCACCAAAATGGAGACACTGTTAACACCTGATATCAGAGCCTCTTCCCGGCAAAAGCTTATGCCACAATGAAATAGTAACACTGTACAGGTTCTCAGTCTGCTTTGCAACATGTATTTTAATTGGTCAGTTAGGTGATTGATGGATTGGAAGTTGGGCAGTTAATCAACTCAAAGTCTTTAAGCCTTTGAGGAGGCAGATAATATCATAAAATTATAATAGGTTTAAAGGCATGTCATGGACTAACCACTTGAGATGCATGATATGCACTTTTATTAAACCATTTTGGTCTTAGGCAATTCCCTTTTCCTCTTTTGATCTTAGGCAGCTGACATTCCATCTGAAGCTAAATGTTAGAATGGGGGAAAAAAAAGACATCTCCATAAAATTGGGAAATAGGAATGTAGCAAGGGAGACAAAAGGTTTTTGTGGGGTATTTTCTGTGCTGGGTAAGTATTTAAACACACTGCCATATTTGTAAAATACTTAAATCCATCTAAGTAATTTAAGTTTCCTAAATGTTTATTGGTCCATAGCGATTGAGCAAAAGGCCCTCTGTGGGGATCACAACATGGAAATTCTGAAGAAGTGCATGCAAAAGATTCCGATGGTTTTCAAACAGAACTGAGTGCACTCTGCATATCTGGGGAATGGCTTTTTTGATTATTTAGCTGTTTGCTTATGAGAAGTATTTATATGGTCTAGCCTACAGAGAGGCTCAGCACCATTGCTAAACCGCACCAACGTGGGATGGTTTAATTATGAATGGGGTGTCTGTTTCCTTTGGCTTCTCCATTCAGTCCCTTTTGCCCTCCTCCAAACACTAAAATGGTTTGTGGATGTTAATATATGCCTCACTGGGGGGAAAAGAACCTCTGTGAAATGTAAATGATGGGGGGAGGGAAGACCGTGAAACTGTATTTTCATCAGATATATTACAGTAAATCAAAAGGGGGAAAGGGTTAAAATGTGTGCTAATTAGGAAAACTGCAAGCAGTCACTCTGAAAACAAAAAACCAGAATGGTAAAATATTTACACTGTCCACATTGGGAGTGCAATCCTAAACTGGAGTTAGGCCGGCATAAACTAAGCCAGCAAAGTTTGGCCAGCGCTAGGGCCACCATAAAGCAGGTTTGAACTGCTCTCGGAGTCCGGGAGGATGGCTCATGTCTGTGTGCTGGCTTCTCTGACTTAACTCTGAGAGCAGTCCAAACATACTTTAGGGTGTCTCTTGAGCTGGCCAAACTTTGCTGGCTTAGTTTATGCTGGCCTAACTCAGTTTAGGATCATGGGCAACTTTCACTCACTTCTACCCATTTATATAGTGCTTTAGACTTGCAGTGGTTTCCAAACTTTGTAGTGGCCCTAGAGGCTGCTGATTTATTATTTATACATGCCTAGGGGTGTGGCTATAACAGTGATTGGGCAGCAGTGCTTCCCCAAGTAGCAGCTTGTTTGACCCTTGAAACACATAGCCTAATCTGCTCATTTCATTTCATGATCCACCAAAAACTGGGTCATGACCCACTAGTGGGTCCTGGACCCACAGTTTAGAAACTGCTATTTTAGAGTGTTCAAGGCACTTGATGTACATTGTTCCAGTAACCTTGGCAAAACAAGAAAAATAATATGATTATTCCCATATTGCAGTTAAAAAACTGAGGTTAATGAATACTTAGTGCGATATGAACTGAACTCTTCCTGTTTCTCAGCTTAGGGCCCAATTCTATCCAACTTTCCAGCATTGATTCAGCTGCAGTGCAGCCCTGAGGTAAGGGAACAAATATTCCCTTACCTTGAGCAGGCCTCTGTGACTACCCCTCAACCACCGGAAACAGCACATGTCTCATTGGCATGGCTGCATCAGCACTGGAATGTTGGATAGAATTGGGCCCTTAGCCTCTACACTCCCTTCGTGTATGCTAAGGCTGCAATTCAGAAACTGAGATGAGAGATTTTTATGCTGGGGAAAGAGTCCCACCCCTTTTCCAATGATTAGCCCAGCCCTTTGCCACTAAGCTACTCTCAAAACCATTGGAATCTTTGATTGGTGCCCCGATGTTATGTGAAGAGCTGCTCTCTGAATAGGAAAGCATGGAAATATTGGTGTCAT
The DNA here is from genome assembly GCA_029204185.1 of Lerista edwardsae. Taxonomy (NCBI): domain Eukaryota; kingdom Metazoa; phylum Chordata; class Lepidosauria; order Squamata; family Scincidae; genus Lerista; species Lerista edwardsae. Next base: position 1,749,911 of record JAJKFI010000105.1, on the reverse strand, counting down.
TGCAGACACACTTCCACACACTCTCCACACATGCCACAGCTCCAATTCAGTGGTCCTCTTCCCACCCCTTGGAAGCATTTTCAGCCATCCCAATGGCAGAACTCTCATGTCACATCTAGTTTGGCCCTGAAGGCATACTAAGGAAAGACTCCTACATATGTATTGATCTGCTTTCTTCTTTAAGGAGCAAAGTTGGGGGCTTCTCTGTTGAAAATACGCACCTCTGGATGTGACTGTCATATGAACAGCCCTTCTAACAACCAATATGCTGGGTGCCACAGAAGAGAGAGCACACACATTGTTATTTGTTTCCCCAACTCCTCTGTGCCCTCTCCCCCCCTCACTACATTCACCACCACAGCCACTCACCAGGCGGCTGCTAATGTGGGTCAAAGATGCCGGGGAGCTCAAAGGATTGAGGGCTATTTGTGAATGTCAATGCAGCGCCGACGCCAAAATGGGATGGGTGAGGGGAAGGCGGAACCTCAGTCCCCAGATACTGCGACTTCAGCAGATAATGCACAACTTTCATCCCAGCAGATTGAAGGCATCACCTCTCTGATGCAATCAGTTTCTGAAGCTGAGCTGAGGGCTTAAGGTTCACTGCCACTTTTTAAGTGGCCTGCATGGGGGGGGGGGGAGAGATGGCTGACATGCTCAGTACGAACCATAATTCCATCACCTTCTCTTTCTTTTTTTTATTTGTCTTCTTCGCTCTCTCTCGTGGCCTAAATATTTATGAGTCGCTGAAATGGGCCAGCTGACCGGCCTGATACATTGGCAAGAAGAAAGGATCCATTCCGATAGGCTAATAAACAGGTGAGAAGTTGCATGTTCAATAGTGGCATGCTCTTTTGTAACGTTTGCTCATCAAAGTGATGGTTTTCTCTGATAATGATGTGAGTTGTGATTATAGCAGATCTCTTTTTGCTACTTGTACTTAAGACACCTTGTGCAATCACATATCTCTATCTCCACATCATTTTAACATATTTATGGGTTGCATCCTAAGAATGTCCTCTGCAAACATAAGCCCTTCCATTTGTGCAAGATGGCAAGACAAATGTCAGTGATCCCCTTTCCCTTTCCCTACACGCCCCCCTCCAAAAAAAAAAATCAGGGTTCCGAAGTCATCAGAAGTGCATTTTCAGGAGTGCATGGAGGTTGCATAAAAGAAAAGGTGTGGGGAAGACTGGTCCTTGGAGGCTGTGTTCCGACAAGGGGGACAAAACACTAAGTTTTGCAGGCACCTGAGCTCCTGTGTAAAGCGGCTCCTCCCCTTTGCCTTCAGAGCCGTTTGCAGCTCCAAGTGCTGGCTCCAAGGGCTTTGTTCTGAAGGGGAGGGCCTGTGTTGCACATGAGCTCTTGTAAAACTTAGTGTTTTGCCCTCCCCCAGGAATGCTACTGATCACACCCACACCTTGCAGAAATGGATCCATGCACGGAAAAAGTCCTTAGGATAATACAACCTTGTGTTGTATCGCCCATGGTTGCCGTCACAGATCCCGTGGGTGAGAGGAAGGCCTGCTGCTTCACAGCACTACAGCACCACTCAATGTGGAGGCCCCGTCCTCTCCAATAAAGGAGCATGGCAGCAGCCTGATGCAAGGGGCCAGAGTCTAAATTTTCCCCATGTGTAGCTTTCACTCCTGCTAAGCACAGTCAAAACCTGGGCTGGAACTGCTCCAGATTCTGGCACTGCAAAAGCTTCCACAAAACATGGACTCAGGAGTCTTGGAGCAGGTTCTACAAATTACGGAAAGCTACCACTGTGATGGTCATTTTGCTCTGGTGTTCGCATGTGACACAACAGCTTGCTTTCATGGTGCACACCTCTGTAAATAATAAGACAGGAATAAAGATGCAAGCTTAAGAACTGTTTGTGATAATTAAAACGTGTGGGGCCTGGGGTGGCTTTTGTTGGGTGCATATCTAAATATGATGTTTGTCGAAATGTCTCAGGAACCAACTCCGAAACTTCATAGTCAGGCTCCATGCAAATACCCTTTATGCTTGTAAGATCAATGAATCAGTCGGCAGAGAGGGGGGACTTCTTCCTCTGTTCATCTTTGATTTTTGCACTGAACTATGCTAAGCTTGTGTTCTGTAGATGAAAGCAAGTGATACAGTTTATGCTAAAGTGACAAACCAATTTGAAAGTGAATGCGTATAATGGCGAGAGGAACGCGAGCGTCTGGGTGACATTAGCTCGTTTATTTCTCTGCGAGACCTGTCTGCCGGTGACACCCGTAAAAAAAAAAAACCAAACCCAACAAAAACTGGGTCACCTCACGATGGTAATTTCCTTGGAATCCTGAAATTCTTGAGTCAATGTGATCCCTTTTTAGCTGAACACTCACTAAAAACAGCCTGGTTGGTAGAGACTCAGTTCACACATCATATTTGTCAGTGGCTGTATGTGAAGAGTTTATATCCTTAATGGGATCAAAGGTTTTATCAGTGATCCTTCATAAAGATAAGCAGATGAAATATACTTCTATCAGCATTGATTCCACACCTGACATGTCTTCGCTTGATAAGTTCTTCACGGTTATTGTCCGCTATTAACAACAGCCACAAAGAATCAAGACACCAGGAAGCTCTAATAAATTTGCAAGAATTGGGAACCCCGTTTGTTGGAGTGCGGCGTTTAGGCTTGAAAGTGTCTTACAGCAGCTGCAGATGAATCCTATTCTTCGCCTTTCTTTCTGTAACAGATTCCCAAGAGTTGATAACATTTAAGGTAATGTTAACTCTGGACAAAGTGTGAATGGTCAACATTCAGTTATGAATGGCAGACCTCTGGACATATAAATTTTTGAATATCATGGCCATAATTTTTGGACTTCTTTCCGTAAATGGAAGTCTTGCCCCAGTGAGGAGAATAAAAAAGAACATAAACTCTGGCAAAAGACAAGTAAGAAGGTGATACGGGAGACTAAGAAAGAGTTTGAGGAACGCATAGCTAGCAACATAAAGGGGAATAATAAAAGCTTCTTCAAATATGTTAGAAGCAGGAAACTTGCCAGAGAGGCGGTTGGCCCGCTGGATGGTGAGGGAGGGAAAGAGGAGATAAAAGGGGAGTTGGAGATTGCAGAGAAATTAAATGAATTCTTTGTGTCCGTCTTCACAGCTGAAGAACTTGGGCAGATACCACAGCCCGAATAGCCCTTCCTAACTAAGGAATTAAAGCAGATAATGGTTAATAAAGAAGGTATTTTAGATCAAATTGATAAATTACACATAAAGGTGGCGGCGGTGGCCAGGGGAGCCTTTGCTCAGCTTCGGCTGATTCGCCAGCTGTGGCCGTACCTGAGCTGTGCGGACCTGGCCACAGTGACCCACGCCCTAGTGACATCTAGATTAGATTATTGCAATGCGCTCTACGTGGGGCTGCCTTTGAAGACGGTCCGGAAATTACAACTAGTACAGAACGCGGCGGCTCGGGTGGTTGCTGGGGCACGTCGGTTTGACTCTGTCGAGCCGTTGCTCCGGCGACTACACTGGCTGCTGGTTCTGTTCCGGGCCCAATTCAAGGTGCTGGTTTTGACTTTTAAAGCCCTTTACGGCTCGGGTCCGGGGTATTTGAGGGACCGCCTTCTTCCATATAATCCAACCCATACTCTTAGATCTTCTGGAGGGGCCCTTTTGACTGTGCCGCCACCAGGAGAAGTGAGAGGGGTGGCGGCCAGGAAGAGGGCCTTCTCGGTGGTGGCCCCCCAACTTTGGAATACCCTCCCCTTAGAATTGAGAACTGCTCCCTCTCTGTTAACATTTCGGCGGGGGCTGAAGACCTTTTTATTTAAAAAAGCTTTTAATTGTTGACAGGTTGACTGGCTGGGGTGTTATACTTTTATGATCCACTGGGGTTGGTTTTTTTTTAAATTTTATTGTTATGTTTTTAATTTTGTTTGAATATGTTGTTTTAATGTTCTTTTATAGTGTTTTTTAATGTTAAATTTTATAGTTTTATGTAATGCCGCCTTGAGTGCCTTTGGGCATAAAGGCGGGATAAAAATCTTTTAAATAAATAATAAATAAATAATAAATAAGTCACCAGGCCCAGATGGTATACACCCAAGAGTTATTAAGGAACTAAAGAACGAAGTTGCTGACCTCTTCACTAGAGTATGCAACTTGTTCCTTCAAACAGCCACAGTGCCAGAGGATGGGAGCATAGCCAATGTCACGCCAATCTTTTAAAAAGGGAGAAGGCGGGACCCTGGAAACTACAGGCCGGTCAGCCTAACGTCTGTTCCAGGTAAGATGGTGGAAAGCCTCATCAAAGATAAAATCCTAAAACACATTGAGAAACAAGTGTTGCTAAAAGGAAGTCAGCGTGGCTTCTGTAACACATACGTATTGTTTTTTCAGTCTTTCTTTCAAAAATGAGCAGGCACATTAGTAATGTAGAAGAGGAAAGGGTAACAATGAAATGAGGGAACTGTGTGTGCTTTGAGAGAATTAATTTTAGACCTCCTATTTCAACCAGAATTCTTTCTGAGTGGAAGTCAGGCCGGAGCAACTCTACAAAACAATCACAGCGTAGCTTCCATTTATCCCATTCGCACAAATACCCTTTTGGAATTGAACTATAAGGAACCTCTCAAAGTGCACGAAGTATACGAATTTTGGAAACATGTAAGTTCCAATTTCAGCAAAATGTAACACACAAAATACATCACCATTTTGAAATGGCCATCTACGTTTTATACCTTTAAGAAAGATAGTAATATTTCACTTCCGCCTAAGAGCCCAATCCTATCCAGCACAGGAGTGACGGCTCCAAATGGCTACCACCAGAATCTGTGCTGGATCCGACGAAGCTGGAAGTCCCCATTTGTCCCCTTACCCCTCAATGCTCAATGGGGCTTCTCTAATCTGCACCTGCTAAATTGCGGTTGCAAACTCGAAAAGCCCTGTGTCAGGCTTTCAAGCCCAACATGGGGGATAGGATTCTGTCCTCTGCTGGTTCCAGCCCTCCTGTGCCAGTTCCTCCTTCGGTCTGCCCTCTCCCCACCCAGAAATGCTTCCTACCCACCATCCCATCACCATCCCACACCACCCAGCACTTACCTCTCCTCTTCTGGCAGCCAGGTGCGGATCTGCAGAGTCAATGGGGTGGCTCAGGCCTCCTCGCTGGTGAAGCTTCCTCTCTGGGTGGCTCAAACATGCCTTGTGGCATGTTTGCAACACCCACCAGTATCACTCGGCTTTCAGCGCCAGCATTAGAGCAGCTCGGGATCGGGCTCCACAGCTATCTGTGGAGCTTTTCTTTATTTTCCCAACAAATCAGATATATCATCATTTTGTAGTTGTGTGCGGATTCTTGCTGAGGTCTCTGCCAGCCTGGGAGCAAGTCAAAAGGGGCCAAGCTGGGGAGAAACCAACTTTAAGCTAGATGGGCAAGGGGACAGTCTGGCCCAAATTTAGAGCAGGGGCTGCAGATGCTGGAGGTAGATGCAGCCAGTGGCGTTCCTAAGGGGATGGGTGCATAACACTAAGTGGTGTGGTAGCCTGAGCTCCTGTGTAACACAGTCCCTCCCCCTTGTCTTCAGAGCCATTTGCAGCTCCGAGAAGCAGCTGAGCTCCTGCGACACTTAGTGTCCCACCCCAAGAACAACACTGGATGCAGCCCTATCTTAGGAGCACACCTGGGCTCCATGACAACTGGGATTACCCTTGGGCAGGGAAGGGGGAACAGCCTCTGAAACTTCAAGGGAGAGACAGGGGGAGCCAGACCAGAGAGAAAGGGCAGTGAGGCTGTGGCCACCTCTCTTAGGTGGATGAGATCTGGACTTCCCAGGGCCCAAGAAAACTGATTGTGATAAGACACCCTTATGTCTCCACCCTGCTGATGGGTGGGGATATCCAGTGGGGATAAGAGTTTGCGCTCTGGCACATTTCAGACCATAGTGGTGGGAACTCTGGCTGCCAGGAGAGAGAATCTGCAAAGAAGCCCATCTAGATACACGTGAGGCGGTGCAGCAAAGTGGGGGCCTCTGACGAGATGTCAGCAATCCCCTTGAGCCAGTGGATCAAGAAGTCAAAAGAAAAGAGCAACAGCTGCAGTGCAGCTGCACCTGGGAGAAGCAGCCATAGGCAGGTCCCTCAACGTTCTTGACATAACAGAAATAAAACAATAGCTTGCCTCCAGCATGCCCCCTGCTTCTGGAATTGCTCCACTTTGGAGCGTACCAAAGGCAAGGGCAGGTGGGAGCACACAGCTCCGTGGCACTTTCTTCCTTGGTGTGCCCAGTTCCCTCACCAATCCTATGCACATCTACTCCAAAGTTAGTCCCACTACATTCTTATTTGCATTGGTCTTTGGCTTTAGTTTGCAGCCTCTGTAACTGCCTGCTGTAAAATGAAACAAACCAAAAAATGGGGACAAACGCATGATAGGCGTCACATTTTAGTCAGTTCCCAGTTTCCTCCACTTTGTGCGTGGCAGTCAGATCTCGATATATCATCATTAGGTCAGAATAGTCACAGTAAGGGTAAATCTTCTCCAACAGGGCATTTCCTTTTTTCTAGTTTCTAGAAAGGGATGTTTCAAATGCAATATAGGCTACATCTAAAAAAAAAGAAAAGGACCGAAAAGAAAATAGGTAGATTTAGTTGTCTGATTCCTACTGATGTTAACGGACGTCACAGACCTAACTTCCCATGTACCTCTTTGAAAATAGACCTCTGAAAACAGAAATCCTTGAGAAAAACGGTTCATTAATATCTCAAGATGGCTTGAACCAGCTCCTTTAAATGGTGGATGTTTTCTAGCAAGAGTGTTTATTTAAATCAGCCTGGATTGAAGAATGTGGGTTATGGGGGAAAGCAACAGCGCCTGGCTCAGATTCATCTCTGTGAAGTCTTAAATGTGTCAAAATTCTTGGCCCAGGATCTCACCTGGATGCTCTAAGGTTGCTTGCACTATGCACAAGGACCAAAATGAGAAGGGGGGAGGCTTTTCGAAAACCTTTCCTGCCAGAAACTCATTCAACTGTGATAAGAGAAAGCTTTTAAACCTCATTCCGCTCCCCCTGAGAAGAGGCTCTTCCAGTTGGGCGCTCAAAGGAAAGGCAGGACACCGATACCAGCAGTGACTTGAGTGTTCCACCATGCTACCCATGGAGCGATTGTTCCCTGGCATAGGCGGAAACAGCTGTATAACCACATTGTAATATGTGGGATGCAAACCCAAGAAAATGTATTACTCATGGGCCATGGGTGGATCAGAGGAGTCACAGACCTCTCAGATCAAGAACAAGATCGAGATCCATCTTCCTACAAGTAGAGAATGCATTTTCCCGGTAGGAAACATAAATCCAACATAATACCTGGTTAGCTTGGCCAGATATGGGTTTGCCCATTTGTGTTTCACTGGACAGGTTTTCTTTCAAGCTGCCCAGGTAGGGAGGCTCGGAATCCTGGGAACCATGAACAAGCAACAGAGTTGAATGGTGGTGCTTCAGCCAGTCACATCTTTATCTTGTGATTGTACTCATTTGGCATTGGGCATAGTTCATCACCACAGTTCTCCTCTACTTGGGAGCAGGAATGGCGGTAACACACAATGCACTGAGTGTGAGTGCAGAGGCCAACTCACATTTGTTGCCTGAATGGTGCAGAAAGCATTAAGATACAGTGCATAGATGGAAGATACAAAGAAGGAGCAGCTCAGAAAAACCAGGAGTTATGTTTTTAATGTCTTATGCATTAAAAACATAACAATCGGGACTTGCGTTCTTTCTGCCTAAACAGCCATTCTGAGACACACTGAGGCCACAGGTGGATTCACGCGGCCTTGTTGAGCTTCAGAAAGCCCTCTAGACCCAACATGAGCACTGCTCCAGTCAGATGCAGGGGGATAAAATCTGCGGGTTTAATTACCAAGACAGAACCCTCACGGATTAGTGTATTTTTAATACGTACTGTACATACAAACATAATTTTAAAGGTCCTGCCAATTGTCTTTACATAATCCAGGAGTTCAGAAGTTGTCCGTTAAAACATAAAAAAATTACAAATTTGAGCTTATCGTGATTTTGTTTAGTGCCCAGTTTGCAAATACTGTAAGTCACATGAAATTCTGAGCTAATGGGAGAAAAGTTCCCTGAAATTTTAGATAGGTATGTGCAGGAATTCCTAACAACATATCATACTTCTGTGTATTGTAGTTTAAGTGCCGAGTTAAAGTACAACTAAAAGCTGAATCCTACGCTCCCCTCCGCAATAATGCAGGCATGCCAAAATGGCTCGTGCTGCATCCTGTAGGGGGCAGTTCTGAGGGATCTCTGGGGGTCTATTCAAATTAGCCTCTCGCTTCTCCCCCAGCTTCATGGAAGCCACCTTCTATATAGGGTGGCTTCTATATCCTCTTCTATATAGGGAAGAAGAGGCCCCAAAGCACTTAGAGACAAAGAAAAGAAAGGAGAGAAAAGCCAAATGACGTGGCCATAATTCCAAGCAGCTTTGAATGACTTTGCTTGCTTTGGAGTGCTTTGGAGGGACCTTGCTTCATTTAGGGTTCTTTCCAAAGCAACCAATCAAAAGACGGTGATCTAGTTTGAAGTGTCATTCTTTCCTGACCAAATGCACATCCCTGCAGGCAAGTGTACAGAATGTTCCCACCCCAGTGCATGTACGCAACCCACTCCTGCATAAATGTCACGTGGCTTAACACATATTTTTTGACATAGGAACCGATGGAACCATATGAACTTTTGTTGTTATTATTGTTTCCCTTGAATATTCTAAGGTGCTTAGCCTTGGGTAGAACCCTAAAATTTGCTTCCAATTTACTTTTTTTTTTTTTTAAACATTTGGGGGTGAATCTTAATCTGAAGCATAGCTTGTTCGGCTTTTGATTCACCTAGTTTGCTGAGTAACATTGTTCAGTAGGATGGTTCTTCTATCCAGCATTACCAAATCACACTTACTCAGTGAATCTTCAGAGGTTTACGAGTAGACAGAAAGTGCCAAGGTTATCGGAATTTTTTGCAAATGCAGTCAGAAGAGGAGAAAGCTCTTCTGATTCAGCATGCCAGGAGGAACACACAGGAGACGTCCACTGCAAGGTATTTCAATGGGATGTAGATACTGTCAAGTTTGCATATCAGAGAAATTTAAGCTGCTGTCAGTCAAATTACTTTGTCCATCAGTCTTGGAAGAAAATACATTGAAAAGCTTAGAACAAAATATGTTGGAAAAGATGGTGCCATTTTTGGGTGTGAAATGAAGGCATGTTTCATATACCAAACCTGAGAATGAGTTTCCAGACCTAAGGGAACCTTTCACTATAGTTTGATCTAAAGCAGCGTTTCCCAAACTTTTTCGACTGGGGGCTCCCTTGACATACTGGGCCATTGGCCACGGCTCCCCATTAAGGCAACAATCCTATACATTGTATAGGGTGGTGGGTATCTCATGAGGATTCCATGGTTTGCCTGGCTGTTTTCCTCAGTTCCCCAGGGAGCCATGACTCACACTTTGGGAACCACTGATCTAAAGCATTCACATAAGGAGTCTTCACAGTCACTTTGGTGAATGATCAAATGATCACTTTGGTGAATGTTGGGTGTTTGATTGCCATTTGCTACTGGATATTTTTCACACATAAAGTCCACATCACAAATTGCTTCTTCTCAGGGGTGGTTCTAGTCGAAAGGGCGCCCATGGCGCCCAATGAAAGTGCGCCCCATGGGGGCACGCAACATCATGACGTCATGACATCGTGATGTCATGACGTGGCGCCGCACGATGCCCCGCCCTCGCCATAAGAGGTGGGGCGGGGCGTTGCGCTGCGTTCTCCGCACTCCGGCTGGCTCTTTAAGGCCAGCCGGATCATGGAGAACGCAGCGCAGGGCCTGGGCGGGGCGGGCAGCGGGCACCATTTTGGGGGTGTGGCGTGGTGTGCCATGGTTATGGCGCCCACTCCCAAGATGGCGCCCATGGCTCGTGCCCCCTAGCACCCCCTAGATCCGAGCCTGCTTCTTCTCCATTTGTTACATTGCATCCACTTTCCCCCTGTATTTGATGTGAAATTAAAAAAAAATGTCCTTATACTGAATGCTAATTTGTCGTGTTCTCAGTTCTCCCTTATGTTGCTGCTTGTCTGCTTGTCTGCATTGTTGTTCCACTTTTATTTGCACTAAAAGAATGACCCAGACCCAGGCTGGACCAAGCCCTCCCAGTGCTCAAGGGGATGTGCCAGCCACTGCCTCCACTACTCCTTATCCTCCATGTGCAGCTGTGCAAATGCATACTGAAGAATTGCACAACAATTTTACTTGAGATGTTGTGCAATTCTGCCCAGACACCAGACTGCTGGGGACAGGATTCAGCATTTCAGACATTTATCTGGCACCAAAAAGGGGTATGCCTGGTCAACTTACCCAGCGGCGTCATGCAGCCGGAACGCTGGGCGGGAGGAACGGGTGAGCAGCAGCCCGCCCGTTGCGTTCCGGTCCATTTTGCCATATTCCCCACCCCTGCGGGGGCAGGGAAAATGGCAAAACGGACCGGTACGCAATGGGCAGGCTGCCACTCACCCGTTCCTCCCGCCCAGCGTTCCGGCTGCATGACGCCGCTGAACTTACCTCATGAAGGGGCAGGCTAAGCAAAGAACTTCCCAGGCACATGGATGGAGGAGAAGCATTTTGATATTAGCTAACCATGTAGAGCTATGGTTATCAAACATTTCAGACTGGGACCCACTTTTTAAAATGGCACTCATGTCAGGACCCAAAGGGCAATGATGTCATAGGCGGAAGTGACATCAAGCAGGAAGTAATGCTATTTTGATGTAGTTAATTGACACTCCTGGAATGCAAACTGGCATTCTTGGACTGCAGCAATTGCACAACTATGAAACATCCCTGACAGAAAGCAAGATAAGGACAAAATATGATGTAAAAGCACTGAACTAAAATTTAAAAAAAATGCTCACAAAAGGAATATAGCAAGAGTAAGGTCTGCAGTGTCCAAGATGGCTGCTTCCAGCTTTCTGTGACCCAACTGACATCAGGTCACGACCTCCCCAATTGGGTCCCCATTCACAGATTGAGAAACACTGATTGAGAGTCAAATCCTATACTCCTTATCACAGGCAGTGCACTTGTACTGCCTGGGCAAGTGTCACACATATTTCTGGAAAGCACCTTCAATGCCGGTGGTCCGCCATTACTGCCAGTGCCTGGGGAGCGCCATGGCAACGCCGGCAATGTACACCCCATTGCGGCCATTGCGGACTGAGTTCATCCCTCACTGACAATGCAGCCTTTCAGGGTGGGGCAGGAGGGCATTCCAGGCTGGGAGGGAGGGGTGGAATGGGGCGGGACTGGACCCTGCACCCTTACCGCACCCTTACTGCAGGGAAAGGGGACAAAGGGTGTATTGGGCTGTCAGAGTTTACAGCAGGCTTAGCATCTATTCAAACAGCAACATTTCCTACAGACCTTATTTAAAAAAAATAAAACAGATGTTGCAGAAATTCCAATCAAGGCATTGAAGCAGTTGCTACTGTAACACTTTTGCTTCAAAACGATAGAGGTCCAGATACTTACGAAGTAATATAATACCAGTCCTTGGCATACTAGTCTTTTTAATATCTCATGCGTTTCCTTGATTGTAACCGCAAAGGTTTTCCTTCAAGCAACCGTTCAAATAATATTTTTAGTGCAGCTACAAGTGCTGCAGAGAGACGATGATGACAGATGAAGGATAGAGACCTTTCATCCAGAAGACGGCTTTAGATAATGGATCTAACTTCTGACACAGACAATTATGAGTGGTATGTAATGTCAATCTAGATAAGAGGGCAAGAAGTATAAAGAATATGAAAATGTATCTCTTGTCACCTGAGCATAATTTTAAGCTACTGTTCTGCTTTGTCTTCTCTACCGGCAGATGAAAGGATGGCCATTCTTCATGGGGTTTTAAGGTTATTTCTTCAGAAAATGTAATGGATTTCTTTCATTGTACAAAGATTATGTTCATAAAAAGGAGCATGGGTTATGAATGATTGCAGACGGACTCAGACTGGAGCTGCATTCAAGCTCCACCAGCAGAGGCCAGTGAAGCTATTCATTTAGTGCCCTTGATTATTGAAAAGGAGGAGAATTTCAAGCCAGTTGCATATGATGCAGGTGGATGGGGGGGGGCTCGGCTTCCTGTTCTCACTTGCCACTTCTGTCCCGCTCTCACACAGCCCAGCCCAGCCTCTCCCACCTTGCCCAGTCCCTTTTGGTGTATGCCCTGGCATGCCTGACCCAAAAGACTCTTGACGAGTCAAAATGACTCAAGTCACTGCTATGGATGAGTCAACAAAGGGCTCCTGCTAGGACTCATGTCGAATCATGGGCAGCAGAGACATGACTCGAATCTTGCCACAGGACTAAATTCAGACATGTCATGTAGCGGGTACGTGGTGGTATGTGAGTACCCGTTCCTAGGATTAGGGCTGGCCCCGCCCATTTACCCACCCACTCGTCGACTCCGTTGGCGGTCCACTCCACCCCCTGCAACGTTTGAATTGCTTGCATGTTTGAGTTGCCTGCACATTCTCAGAGCCAGGCAGGCAGGCAGGCAGGCAGTGGAGTGAGGGAGACTGACGGCGGCAGCAGCGTGAGCAGGTAGGCTGCCTGGGGCTCCCTCCCGAGGAGGCGTGGTGGTTCCTGGGGGGGGGAATCAGTAGCCTGCGCAGCGGCCCCGGAGATGGCCCGGGAATCCCGGGCCTTCTCCCGGGCCGCCATGCAGCCTACCAAGGAGGTGCAGTGGTTCTTGGGTTCCGGCTATGACCTCACTTCCGGTGGGCGGGCCCTGACACAAGTGCCAATCAAAAGTGAGTACCTGTTGCTAAATCATTTAGATGCCATTACTGACTAAATTCCCATCCCCGCTTCAAGGCTCATATTGCGAACAAGAGCCCGAAACTGGGAGAAAAGTGGCTTGCCCAAGGCCTTGGGTAGCACATGGCAGATGTGAGATTTGAACTGGGGATCTACAGCCTCAGCTCAGCCACTGCGATACACCCACCTATGTTAATACAATGAAACAGTCAAGGATTCACAAAAAATGAATTTATATTTTTATAACAGTTGTGGAAATCCCTTAATGTAAGGGAGCCAATGTACAAGGGTGGCAAGGTGTGGATGAAAGAATGACAGCATGCTCCGAAAATCCCTTGTTGAGATCAAGCAGACCTGGGTTTGGTTCATGCATGACTTGAGCACAAAAAAGGAGGCCGATTAATGCAATACATTAATGTGGAATGGGAATGTAACAGGAATTGATATACCTGGAAGAAGGGGCTGGACTTCATCGTTCAGTTCTTTCAGTACTGTAAATCTAAGAATGTTCAAGATCAATTTTAATTTTTTAAATTATATTTATATTCTACCTTTCATTGACCTCAAGGCAGTGAATATGAGACTCCCAAGTGGCTATCTATCCAGGCACTGATCACATCCATGTCAGCCAGTTATCTTTGGACCATGCTCTAATTCCGCTATCTACATAGTGGACATTGCTTTTCCCCAACTAAACAGCTTCCATAGGTATTACTTTCCAATCAAAGCACATTTGGGGGGATTGTTGGCTGTTTTGTAATACAAACATGTGCAGGTGTAACATACTGGTTGAGCTGACCTGCATAACCTGGCTATTTCATGTATTCACAAGACTATGCTCTGGGCCATCTATGTAATAAGGATGACCCCCTTCCTTCCTACATCACCAGAGGCTTTGGTAATGATCTCGCGTGGACCTTTTATTTACTGGTATTCACTTAGGGGACAGCTCCACAGAGCCCTGCTCCTGTCCAAGTATTGTTGAAATGGAAGCAGGCAGGGGAGCCTTAGTTGGGAGGCTGTCAAATGCTTTAAATGGAGAAGTCCTTTTTTTTTTTGTCAATGGCAAAACGGCCACAACCCCAATTTATGCAGCACAGTTTTGTTCTCTCCCTGCTAGAAGAGAAAAGGAGCTTTCAACGGTTGCTGAGACCTGCTGCAGACCACGAAAGCAAACAATATTCAAAGAGCACACAGGGGCATTTAAGGAGCGCGGTGGAACGGACTAAACTTTGAACGTATGGATCCGAGCTCCTGGAGTGGTTGTATCAAGTCGGATGAAACACTAATAAACACTGACCAAGGAAACCTAATCTGCAGACAGATCAATAAATAAAAAGTTGCTGTTGTTTTTAATCAGTACAGATCTCTTGACTCTTTTCCCACTCTTGTAAAACTCTCCGGTGGCTTCCCCTCGGATTCCTTTGTAAAACTTTGAGGGCTGCACTTCAAAAGCAAACGCCTCCTTCCTAGCAGCTTGATTCCTCTCTCTGTGTGTACATGGCAAGAAGCACCAGCTTGCAATCAATGGCCGACTTGCCGAGCAAAACTACTACTTGACAGGAGTAAAGTTTGCTATTACAATTGGGCCCTAAGTAAACTTCATAATAATTTGTTTCTGCTGGCAGTAGGCAGTAAAGAAGGTTTTGCTTTTTTTCTTTCTTTCTCCATGAACACACTAAAAAAAGCTAGGATTCACTACTAATACTTGATATTTCAGGATTTTTGAGCTCTATTTTTCTATGTGCAACACAGCCTGGGGATAATAAAATCCTCATTTTATGCAATTCTGTTCCATTACAGACACACTTACACTTTGATTCCTCCAGCCAAATCCTCTTTCATTTTGTTGTCTTCTCCTAGAAAGAAGAGCAAATAGTGGGTGCTCTCAGATTCAAGATCTTCAATTTACGGAGTCAGCCAGGGGGCCTGATCCAGTCTCAGAGAAGGTTTAGCAAAGTTAGCCTAGCAGTATGGTGTCTCTTTTCCTGGCTTAGGGGCTACTTCTTCAGTCTGAATCATATGTTTAACTTACACCTTCCTGTAATCTACATAATTATTCTCAAATTGCATCCATATAAAAGGTTAATGTTTCAATGATGTACAAATTAAGTTCAAAAATCCACAAAATTGACTTTCTCTTTTTTTTACTGAATAATGATTGTAATAAGAAACTTAAGTACAGTAATGCCAGTAGCTTTGCCCTAGTGTTTCTATAATAATAGCATTCAACCTACTTTTATCCAATGTTGAAGCAGAACACTTTGTCAGCTCATTAAGCTCAGGGCTTCTATTCCTAAACTTTGTCCTTGTGAACAACATCAAAATCAATGTCATAGGCCAATTGGAGAGCCAAAGTGAAAATAGCTCAAGCTTCCTGATACACAAAAAAGGCAAAGCAAAAACAGAGAACACAGCTGCTGTTGCTCTATTTTTTGCTAGGCATGACAACGCACAGATCCAAGGGGAAGGGAATAGTAATTTGCAGATTTCCTGATGTTTTCAAAGCAAATTTATGACCTACCCAATTTATGACATGCCCAGCCAAATGCAGTCCATCAGATATGGCTTACCAGCCCATTGTGGCCTACCAGGTCCCTGGCAACTCTATAGTCAAATAGCAGCCGCCGTTACAGATGAATGCAAGAAGATTGCTGCCAGATCAGGCCAAAGACCTATCTAGCCAGATGCTTCCAGCTTGAACATGCCTGCAAATACAGCAGGAAGGTAGAAGTCCTCCATCACCGCTAACCCTCCATGCATCTTCTGAACATGGCAGCTCCGTTTTGCTCTCCCCTGCTAACAGGCATCCTCCGTGAACATGTCTAATACCTTTTTCAGGCCACCTAAGGAAGGAGACTTCACCACATCTTGTGACAGCAAATTCCATTAATTAATTGTGCATTCTGTTTGGAAAGGTAGAACCCTTCCTTTTGTCTGACTTGAACCTCCTGCCGACAGTTTTGATTAGGCAATCCCATTGGTAGGACATTGCAAAAGGCTGATGGGATGTATTTCTCTTCAGTGGTATGACCTCTTGCTTTTGGATGCCATTCATAAATGATAAAGAAGCACTACTATTTGCACCTTACAGTGATGGCAATAGCAATAAGGAGTGATATGGTCCAAGATCATGGAGAAAGGCCCAGAGGAATTCACAGCTCAGTCCAATGGGCTGCCCTACTACAGCAGAACTTGTAACGCCTTTACAACAGCCATTTTGGAATTGCCACCACAAATGGCACATGGTGCTGGCTGAGCAGCGGTGACCATCTTTAATCTCTTCGCACTGGTATGTTGGCATAGGGAGGAATTGGATGGGGAAGTAGGATGGTAGGAGATAGTTGAAAGTGGAGGTGGATCCCGGTGGCACCAGCATTTGCCATGATCCTATTGCCGTCCCTTCGCTAGTTCTGTCTCCCGTACTCTCCTTGGACTAACGACAGATCCAGAACTGGCGTAAATCCAAGGATACCCTTTGGGAATGTGGGGGGCTTACCCTGGGGTAAAATAATGAACATTCCTGAAACTTGAAGAGGCCTCCGTGTCTGCCACCCGCACCAGAGGATGTGGCATGTGCCCCATTGGCACTGGCTTTGGGGGAGTTAAGACTGGGCTTTCAATGACTAATGGCAGCTATGTGAATATATGAGTATACAGGATACCATGCAGGAGTAGGATGAAAAGTTGTTAAGGCAATTGATAGTTTAGTTGAGGCATGTGGGTTTGGAGTTAATTTCTCTGTAATGTTCTGAGCTGCTCTTGGAGATGAGATGCTTAATCTTAGTTGATTGGAGTCTGGCTACGAATTTTTTCTTTGCCAGCCAAGAGATGTTGTTTTTTTCCTGATACAAATATAAAGATTTTTTTTTTAATGAAACACTTTAGTTATTTTCACAGCACTGTCTAGGACACTCTGACACAGTGGGTTCCTGAGATTAATAGTCAATCACAGTATGCAAAATTAAATCTACATCCCCACAAAGTAACATATGATTGTGCCTCGGAAGGACTGCATGTAAAGAGAGAGAAAGAGAGAGATGCAACTGGGCCCCTTCATCTCAGGATCCCGCTCATTACTTCTCCAGAACGGCTTCCCATGACTTTTCACTTAAGGAGTTGTAGCTACAACTGCAAAGCACTGTTGACTGGCAGACCCTGGAGACTCGTTCATTACCTGTCATTAAATGTTTTAAAGTTTGCATAATTGATCCAGCCAATAAGTCATCATTGATTTATAGGGGTCTGTCCTGAAGAGTTGCTTGTTAAAAATTCATAACACCAGTATGTGTCTTCACAATCCATTAGCTATTTACGTACCTACAGTCCTAAGATTGATTGACCTTGGGCTGAGAGTCTCATGGACTTTACTTTCTCTCCCTCTCTCTCTCCCTCTCTCTCTCCCTCTTAACAAGTCCTCACTATACAGAAAACCAGTACTGCTGCCTTCTCCCTCGATGGCTATACTTTGACTTTCCCCCCTCTCCATCAAAACTGAAACTTTACTCAAAATGATGAATAAATAACGTATATTCCATAAACAGCTTTTCACTATTATTTAAGTTTGTGAGCCGCGCTCTGTTAGTCTCCTTTCCCCACCATAAGATTCAAGTGTGTAAATGTTCTAAAAGGCTTTGAATGTTTTATGATGATTTCAGGGAATGATGGAGTAATCGCTGCAGAGAGAAGCTATTAGTTTTAATATTTATATTGAGTGCTCTGAAACATTAATGTGACAGGATGTAAGATCAGAGCAGCGGGACATATTTACTTCACAACTGCTGCCACGTGGCAAAAATATTTATTTTCTAGAGCTCTATGGGACAAGGGCTGTTTAAAAAAAAGAATTTAAATTTAGAATTGATGTCGCCATTAGCATCTCCTGATGTTTAGAGTTATTTATTGTAACCCAACAAAACATGTATTAGAGATATAGGATGCTGCCTTATTGTGAGTCAGACCCTGAGCTCACCAAGTTCAATATTGTCTACATTGACTGGCAGTGGCTCTTCAGGGATTCAGAAAAGGGTCTTTCCCAGCCCTACTTGTAGAGGCCAAGGATTAAACTCAGGACCTCCAGCATGCAAAACATGCGCTCTACTTTCAAGCCACAGCTCCATCTTCTAACTCAGGGGTCTTCCAACCTCAGTCCAAGGGCCAAATCCAGACCTCTGGAAGATTTTATCTGGCCCTCAAAACATGATGAGGAAGCTTGATTGTTCCAGCCTACAGCAACCCACTGACGGGGGATAAATTCAATGCAACCTCAGTATCAGCTGAGTATCAGCTGTTCCCCCATCCAAAAAAACCCCCACAGATACCTGGGTCACCATTTAATTGCCCTTAAAAAAAGATAAAAGTGCCAAAATTGCATTTCTTGCCTTCGTGTGGTCAAACAGTGCAGTTCCCCAGCCCCTCAAGGCTAAAAATAGCTCAGAAGACTCACTTGTGGGCCTCTCAGGGTATATATTGCATTCCACCACTATAGGCGCTGAATGGAATGGAATGGAATTATTCCATTACACTTCATTACATTCAGCACCTCTAGTGGCTACATGTGGTATAACCCCACCACTCCCACTTACTGTATTCAGTCAAACTTCTCAGCACGTTGGTTCTCCGTGTATGTATGTATGTATGTATGTATGTATGTATGTATGTATTTATTTATTTATTTATTTATTTATTTATTTCCCAGCCCTTGACACCATGTTGGCCCTCATACCAAAAGGTTTAGACTCCTGATCTAACTGATGAGCGATGAATAAGCCAGGGATGACTTTCCAGGTGGAGCTATATAGAGCACATATCAAGGCCCCCGATATCCTCTCAAGAACCCACATCTGTGCTTAGCAAGGCTCAGCTGCTGCTGCTGCTGCTGCTGTTGTTGTTGCTGCTGCTGCTGCTGCCACTGCTCTCTATCAGTCTCTGGTAAGCCAGAACCCAAGGTGGCACTTCTCAGGTTGCTGTGCAGAAGCAGTGACAGCAGCAGATGGTCTTCTTGCCTGTGCCATTTTATAGTTCCTGGATGTCCTACCACCAAACATGATTGCCCCTATCTCCCAACACTATTGGCCCTATCAACCACCTGCTCCCCAATGCCTCCCACTCATGCACGAGACAAGCATGGGGCGGAGACTCGGGACAGGACTTGGACTCGCCGCGGTAGCTCCGGAACATCCCTGGAAATCACTCGCTCTGTTTCTGCACGACTCACTATTCCAGTCATGTCTTCTCTGAAGGCAGGTAATTCTGCTTTTGCTTTTGCAGAGAGTGATTAAATGTTCCAAGCTTATCTGATGCAGAAACAGGGTGGAATTACTTTTCCCTCCCCAGGGGCACTGATGGGAAAAATGTGAGATTAGACCAGCAAATATTCAGAGACCCAGTAAGCACATGTGCTACTTTGTATCCACAGGAGAATAAAATGTTTTACAGTGCAATCCTAGGCATGTCTACACAGAAGGAAGCCACACTGAATTCAGTGAATCTCCAGGTAAGCATGCATAGGATTGTAGCCTTCATTAGTGCATAGAAGCCAAGTGCAGTCTGAGAATGATTTTTCTGGGCTTCCATGAATAGGAAGGATCTTCTCTGTTACTGGGCTCATTCTTCTTGTTTTTCCTGTCTCCTCATCCAGACCAGAGGTTTGAGAGTATCTAAGGAATCTGCTTATCCAAAGTGGTCAGCTTTCAGTGCACTGGAAATCAAATACTGCTGGGGCTGGGAATACTGCTTGATAGCAGCCTGGGGGGTGAGTTGGCTATGGCCACACTGCAAAGGCTTTAAAGCCTGTTTGGACTCACCCTTAATTATCTGCAGGCTGAGCTTTCTCCAGTTTAGGCCTCTCTTGTGCCTGTGTATATCTGCAGTTAAACCTCCAAAGGTTCCTTCAGTTTTTGTCTATGTTCCCTTGAGGGCCTTGAGTTTTCTATACTAGGTTTTCTGTACGCTGCTGAGCAGGGTCTGCTGAAGCTATTCGGCTTCTTAGCAGTTGCACTGCTAAAACAACCTCTGCACTGTTGTCTCCGCCACACCCCTTACCTGGCTCTTTCCTCAGTGTGAGCCCTTGAATCAGAGCAGGAAACTCGGCCCATGCTGGGTTTGCTCATCATTTCCTGCTTTGACTCAAGGGCCCATACCAAATTTTCTAGCACGTGGATTGTAATTTGTTTTACTATTCAAGTGAATAAAAGTATTAATTAAGAATAAAACTGAGCTGTGGAAATTTTGTTGGAAAAATTCTCCTTATTGAACTCTGGGTACTTACCATGTTTTTAAGTTCCAGCAGACAGCTGTGCTGGTGCTCCACTCATTGTGGAATTTCAAATTCTACCCCACACTGAATGTGTCAGTTTATTTTACTTCTGACCGGGTGCCTTTTTTCTTGCCTGGTATTTGACAGCTTGAATATATTTCCTGTCAATGTCTTTAAGGCTCCTTTGTAAAAGTTTTTAAAATGCTAAGTAAGTCTGTATGTCATTGCCATGACTTCCATCACACAACTGCAAATAGTCCATTGTTAATAACTGTGGGATTTTATAACAGATTTGAATCAAGTGCTATAATACTCATTTTTTCCCTCTTAACATGCAGCCTTTTACCAAGTTGCAACTGTTATGTGAAACCCTTCCTTCCTTCCGTTGAAAAGTGCGAAATTGTGTTTCTAAAAGACGGCAATGCAGAAAGTAAACAAAATAACAGGTCCTGTCTCAATGCTAGCTCATGAATAATCCAAGAGCCCAGCCCAAAGATGGGTACCCTGAAAACACAGATGATAAATCCTTTGAGCAGGTGAAAAATTATAATGGCATTTACTATCATGAGATGTAGAACCAAGGTGTTTTTTTTAAGGCTAGCCAAATTCCTGGAGGATAGATGTGGCCAAATGAGTTGCTAGAGGCACATGACATTGTGATGTCACTTCTGGGTACTCCAGAGGCAGGGATGAGAGCAACTTTGCTATCTGGCTACTGCTCCCATTCTTTCCCCTTTGGAGGCATTCAAGCCTATAGTTTGGAATAGGGCAGGCAATCAGATTGCCAAGCCACCGAAACACGAGGAAACAGTGGCGGCAGAGGCCTCTACATAGCTGCCATCACAACTGCTGCTGCTTCTCCTACCACTGCTGCTTTGTCTGGGCCTCAAGTAACATCCTTTTCCGGCAGACTATCCCATCCCACCCCACTTGCTACACTACTGGATGTATCGATAAACGATTGGCCACCCAGGAAACAATAGATTCATGGTCTAATGCTAATTAGGCTTTATGACAGCAGAATAGAAGTTCTGCTGTCATACAGTGGCACACACAAATGTTCCCATACCTCAAAGAGTCCTCCATAACCGCCCCCCCCCCCGAGGCTGCTTGTATTCTTGTTGCACTGTTGCAACTTGTTCATCCTATGAGTGCAACAAGGGCCAAGAGGCCAATTTTCGATATCGATGGAACTATTCAGCCAAATTACCCACACTTTATTCTAGAGAAGGAAGCAAAGACTTCTTTACAGCTCTAATTTAGTTCTTTTAAAAAAAATCAGACAAAAAATATTTAAAAAATATTTTCCCATCTCCTGAATATTTGATCCAATGCAGAAAAAGAAACCTCTTTTCAGTGTCTAATCTGAGCAGAAGAAAGCTGCCCCAAGTTTGCTGAAACCTAGATGCCTGATGTTCAATAAGAAGTAGATTTGTGAAATGCATTTGGAAAAATCCATCCTCCTCATTAAAACTGGCATTTCTAAGGCACCTGCTGAGTCATGCACACCCTGCAAGAAACATGACATCACCTGTCACGCTGGTGGTATGGAGCTGAGTCAAAATGAAATGGAGTCAAATTACTTGGGTAATAATGGCTCAAAAATTAGCAATGCCATTCACTTAAAAGTTCCTGATGTGGTAGACGGGATACGTTATAGGAAAGGGTGAAATATCTACCCTGTGCCACTTTTTGAAAGATCATTGCCCACAACCAGCATGCAGAACCTCAATGTTGACAGAATCAAATGCATATTAATGGAGGAAGGGATCTTAATTCAGTCTTTTGACTTCTCAGGTACTTTTAGGTTGCAGTCTTATATATACCTACCTGGAAGTAAATCCCATTGAATACAATGGGATTTAATTATGACTACATAATTACATACAATACATAGGATTGCGCTGCTAGAAAATGTTCAGGCTCAGAATCCACAACCTTAGAGAGCAAATCAGTGAGAATAGCTGCCCATGTGATGCTGCCATGAATAGCTGCCATGGTTGACACGATGCAGTCAAAAGGAAACTCATCCTACTTAGCTTCTGGAACTTATAGTCAAACTAGATTTTGAGGCATGCCTAAACCTAGAAGCACCACATATTCCATAAAATGAGCCTGGGTAGGAGACGAACTGGTCTATCATTTATCGATTTATCGATGAGTTGGACTATTAGTCTAGCATTCTTTGTACTGGCTGGTAGCAGCTCTTCAGGGTTTCAGAGAGGGGTCATTTTCAACCCTCTTGAGAGATACCAGGAGTAGAACCTAGGCTGTTCTGTATGAAAAGCATGTATTCTACTGAGCACTGAGCTATGGCCTCCGTCCCTGAAATCTCCCTCAAGAAAGTGCTTTGAGCCTGAACCTGCTGTTTGCTACTGTGGAGGAAAATGTTGAAAGCTTCAAGGGGATGGTTTTCTGTGGGAAACAGCATGAGGAAACAATTGTTTGTTTATCTATCAGGGCATTTGTATACCACCATTCCATCTCCTCAGAGAGTTGAGTTGGCTCACACTCAGTTTAAACACATTTCAGTTTAAAAGCCTAGCAGGGGGAGGCAGCAGTGATCGAGGCAGCAGTGATCGGATTCTGGCCTTGCTGGTTTTCCCTCAGTCAACCTTCTCCATCCTGTACATTGTGGTCTCAAATAGAAGCAGGCCCCTGCACTTCCAGGTTTAAGCATACCTCTCAAAATTCAAGTAGATGCTTTTCTAGCTTGACCCTTTCCTTAATGTGAGGGTGTTTACCTCTATGAGCACTTCAGTTATGGCCAACAGCATTTCTATAATACCATACGTAACGTAGCGGCCATTCCAGTTCATTGACAGGAGTAATGGCTGGTGAGCAGCCTCAAGTTGCGAGAATCGACTCCTCTGTCCCAAAGTACTCCATGTACCAACGCTGTTAATATCACCATTAACACAGAACGTCTCCGTTGTATTCTGAGCAGAACACCCTCTTCACAATAGCCTCCTTTCTCCATTGTTACCACAATGGAACAAGCAAATGTCACCTCCCAGAAAGACAATCCCTGCCAGCAGTTGACTCAGAAATGCCAATTTTAATTATAAACTTTTCTGGGTTTTTTAGCAGCATTTCACACTCAGCGCACAGTGAAAACTGTTCCTCACCATATGAAGCCTGAGGCTGTTGTGCTGTGGGAAACAAGTGCCACTGAAGTTAAAATGGACCAAATTCATCCTGGCTGTAACACCACAGCCATCTATGGTTGTCACCGGAGTCACACCTTTGGCCCGTTGTGCTTTGCTGCAGTGAGTTAGAAATTCCGCTTCGCACTGCCTTAGCTCCTTATTTTCACACTGGAGGACATTACAAAAGCTCCAGTCGTGGCTAATTTGTACACTTGCTGTCCTGTTCGGTAAGGATGGTGAGCAGAGTGAAGAGACGACCGTCTCTTTAATTGCACACAAAAAATTGGCTTGGCAAATTACTCTTGACTTTATCAATCCTGACAGTTTTCCTTACAGAGCATAACCTTTTAAAAGATCCATCCAGAAGTCCCATGAAATAAAGTGACTTTGACTAGAAAAGGATGTAAGCGGCATTATGGTTACATTGGTATTCTTCTTTAGAGATCAGGGAAAATATGACAAGTCTGACTCCTATTATAGTTATATAGCATATTCCATTTAACAGCGCCAGAGCTGAGCTGTGAAGGCATATCCTAAGATATTTTCACTTCATTCATTTGACATTGGCATTATAGTTGTTGTGCTGAAGATACAGTTGACGGTTTAGTGCCGTTTCCTCCTTGCTGTGTGAATGTTAGCCACAGAAGAGGAGTATTTGATGTTGCAAATTACTTAGCTTGCTAGTCTTCATTTTCCTTTTAGTATGCAATTATTTGTTTGGTTTCACCGAGCAAATGAAATTTCAAGGGCGTTTCAAGGAAAATAAACAAAGTATAGCCCCAAAAGACGGGGCGGGGGGGGGGGGAGATGGTCTTTTTATTCAGGAAGAGCTTTTCAGTCATGCATATGTATGAATCAACAAAATCAGGTTACAAATTGGAAATTGCACGCCACGCCAGAGCATTTTTCTTGCTCTAGATATCTTTGCTACAGATTTGAAGGACTAATAAAAAACCAGCAGCATGACTGGAACAGATTTTTTTTATGGACTCGACTTGTTAATAGTTTTGTTAGCTTCTCCTAAGGACTTAAAGTAGGTAGCAGGCGTGTCTGAATATTTGAAATCATGTTAACATTGTCCAAAATGCGCACTAACAAGCTGCAGTGGAAAGGCTGGTGCCTTTACACGTGGCTTGGAATGACGATTTGCTCTGCTTTGGCAAGCTTCCTTGACTCCGAAAAGAAGACGACGTTTCCGAACTGGAATAACGGATTGAAAAGGCAAGGAACAGCCCAATCCTATCAGTGCCATCCGCTGACAAAATGAGTGTTATGTCAGCAGAAGATCCACTCGCCGGTGCTGCAGCTGCAGCAACAGTGCATGCAGTGCGGCCTCCAGTTCTGCATGGCTGGCAACCCCACGTGCATGTCACCAGACTACCAAGTCACCTCCAGAGGAGGTGAGTTGGCACAGGGGGTGGGCTGAGGGAAGGGAGGGGAAGGATTGGGGCAAAGAAGAGGATCAGGGTGGGGATCAGGGCCATCATGTGACAGGGGATGTCGGGGGGGAGGTGCTCAGTGGCAATGGCACTATTATCCTATGCCCCCTCTGGCCTCGCCATGCCCCATTAGTTCACTTGAACTTGTGCCACCATGGGGACCAGGGTGCAGAGGAATAGGTAAGCAAGAATTTCACTTACGCACCTCTCTGTCATGCTATGGTCCCTGGCCCGCTCATTCACATAATGCAGCAGAGGCTACATCAGCACTGCTGTGCTCTGCAGGCTGGCTGAGGATTGGACTGGGCGGTAAAGCACATTCTGACCAATGACAGGGGGCTTCTACATCATCCAAATTATGCATTATACAAACTTCGTTAGACATTAGCATTGCAATCCTATGCACATTTACCTGGAAGTGGGTCCCAGTGAAATTAATTCTGAGTAAGCTCAGGAAGATATTTGGGGCGCAGCTCTGAGTAGCCCTATTGGGGCTGCTGGGGCCTACCCCACAGTAAGACAAACATATTCCCTTACCCCCAGCTGACCTCTATACTGTGCTGGATCCAGCATAGGTCTGTCAGCCTGCCTGTTCCGGTGCAGTATAGGATTGGGCTGTTTCAATTTATTCAAATTACAGAGGTCTGTAAGCAGAAACACACACAGAAAATATGCAGAGGTGCACTGCTGAGGTTTCAGGATACCTAATAACTAAATAAAGCTGAATAGGAGCCAAATATCCCATTTTCCATTCTATTGTGGGTCATAGGAAAAAAAATACAGTTTCATTAAGCATGCTGTTATGTATGGGTTAGAGTTAGTGGAACTGCAACAAAATATTTGCAAAAGTTTTCAATTGCCTCCATGCTTCCTGTGATCAGCGTTTATCCGAAGCAACAAACATTGAACACAGGGAGAGTTCAACTCCGTGATTACTTCTTTGGAATGTTCCGGGGCAGCAGTCATGAGGCAGATCTCACCCTGTGTTCAGCATTTGTCAAAGCAGACAAATGCTGTTCATGAGGTTGGGCAGCAAAGTTAATAGATATGGGATGGCGGCAGAAGCAAAACTAACAGCCCAATCCAAAGCAACTCCCTGTGCAGCAATGCAGCTGCATCCACAGATACCCACTGAATGCAGTGGGGGAGTTTTGGTATCTACGAGGCCTCCTTGAGCTAAGGAAATATGTGTTCCCTTCCACCCAGGGTAAACCCATACCTGGCTGCTTGGTCACCAGAGACCTGCACCAGCTCTACAGCTGATGCAAATCTGGGTGGACCCAGGCTGGGGGATTGAGACAGGGAAGGGAATTAGGATGTTGGCATGCGCCACTGCTGCCAATACCGCCCACTTCCTTGTCCCGATCCGCTTTCTTTTCTGTCCCGTCTCCTCCCTGTTCCTCCCTCTCCATGTCCTGTTCTGCTCCCTCTCCAACTCCAATCCCCTCTGCGAATTTACCTGTGCTGGCAAGTATCTTGGGCGGAAGATTTAGTCGAGAGGGTTAATGCCTCCGTTTGCCTAAAGATAAGAGCTGAAGATCTGAAGGTCGCCAGTTCGGGACAGCCGGAAGTCTCTGTGAGTGGCAGACCTCGTTAATTGCGACTGATTAACAGCTGAGCTTCGGCTGCCTTGTGTGAGGGGGAGTTGTGCCGAAGTTCAGCCGCTTCTCTGGTGGGAGCAGGGAAGCCATTTATCAGCCAGCAAGAAGACAAACGGGTGGCCAGAAAGAAGGACTAAATCCAGAAAGATCCATCTGTATGTGTGTAGTTCTTGAGAGATAGAACATTTCTGTAAAAATGTAAAAACCTTCGGGTTTACGAACAAAGTCTGCCTATGTAAACCGCCTTGAGTTATAGTCATTAGAGAAATCTGGTGACCTAAGAAAGGCGGTATATAAATCCTATTATTATTATTATTATTATTATTATTATTATTATTATTATTATCATCATCATCATCATCATCATCATCATCATCATCATCATCATCCTCTGGCCACTGGTGTCTGGAGCTGGCCGCTTGCTGCTTGTGGCAGCAGGCAGGCCACAAGGACTGGCGTGTCACATTTTGCGGCAGCTGGAAAGTGTTCATTCTGGCAGCATAAGGCTCAACTAGGATCGAGCCATAAACTAGCATGATCCCAGGGACCCTCCATAGGTTCTTTTGCACATAATTGTAACAGGGCTACGCATTCTGATCAACACATGTACAGTGGTACACACGACCTGTTCCCTACATTGATGCAGTCCAATTACTGGGTTCACTGTTAAAATGAACACATGTATTCTCAGATGAATATGAACATGGGTCCCTGAATCCACATACAACATAATGTGTGAATAGCCTTCCTATTAATTATATGTATTGGCAAATGTGTAGCTTAATTAACAGCTAGGGCTGACTCTGATTTCATGTCAGTGTACTGGAGTGTCACTTTCTTAAAAAGGATGTTATGAAGAATGATTTAAATTAAGAAAATAAAATTAGGCTTAGTATAAATTCACCAAAGACATTTCACAGAAAATGTGTCATATTTTAAATTATTTCATTTTTGCATTATCTTCATCCAACCTTCATAGGTGACAAGGTCAGGATTTCACTGATAATTGTGCAATTTCTCATCTTATTAATGCTGAACTTTGCACAACAGTCAGATCTGGACTGACCTGAATACACAATAAAACTGGATAGTAAACAGTATCATAAATCTCTGTATTAATTTATCTCATAAAAAGGATGACACTTATTTGGATTCCTTGCAGTTGATCATCAGGAGCTCAGGTGTATGTTTTTTGAATATGATTTTGAAATTTAACACAAGCGAGAACAAGCTGGTTTATCCAACCGGGACTCTATTAATTTGTGTCCAGACTCATTAATCTTACCTAATTCATGTCAGTCGATTACATTTGAACCATGACCTTTGGCTGCATGGGGGGGGGTTACAAGAAAATCTCCCAGGATCGGTATAAAATCATGATTTGGCATGTGTCCATGGGCTCCTGGCATTGTCTGTGCAACTAACTCCCCAATATCAGTCGCAGTAGCAGCTGCTATCTTTGTGCGTGCATGCCTGAATGATAGGTCCACAGCTCCTTTAAAGCAGATTGAAAGAAGTTTGCCTTTGGAAAGACGGGATCTGATTAGAATTACAGCTGTGTCCTCATTCTGGATCAAGCACTTCCCAATCCACTCTCTCTTTTCTAACAGATGCAAGTACGATACCGGGAGTTGAACTGCCCTATGCAAATGAATGTGAACAAAGAAGTTTCAGAGTAGATGTTTGGCTATCAGTAAGTTCACAATTTTATATTTTGGCAGTTTAAACTATTTTTAGAATGATGGGAGAAAACAGAGGACTTCGGGAATTAGAGTACTTCCTGTACTCCCTGCACTACACAGGCAGCTAAGTGACCTATAAGTAGATTATTCCTTATCCAGACATTCAAAATAATAATAATAATAATAATAATAATAATACATTTATTTATATGCCGCCTTTCTTAATATCACTAGATTTCTCTAATGATTAAACTCAAGGCGGTTTACATAGGCAGACTTGCTCACAAACCCGAAGGTTTTTACAATTTTTACA
>JAJKFI010000105.1:1691608-1716621 GCA_029204185.1 Lerista edwardsae | reverse complement strand
TCCACCTCTTTCCCGCCCGCTGGGGTAGGCGGGAAAGCGGTGGAACGCGCCGTTACGCAACGGGCGGGCTGCCAGTCAAAGGTAAGTCCCGCCCAGCGTACCAGCTGAATGCCGCCACTGATTACAATGCTCTTTGTGTGGTAAATTCTTGTTGCGTCTTCTTTTTGTTATTGATACTTCGAATGAACATCATTATAATCTGGTTCAAATGTGAAATACAAGGACTTGCTATTTTGGAACAGTGCACCAATGCAGTAGATTAAAGGTTGTGATCTTTTCTGCAGTCTACTACAATGTGTTATTCAGGTCTTTACTGTAGGTTTCACCCACCTAATGACTACAGGATCTGACCAGCACAGAAAACACCATGTCAATGATATCTGGCCTTTGACTGTCATTCTGAAACTCATTTTCGCCACCATGAAGATGAACTTTTATTAGTGTGAATGTAGAATTCAAGTACTATTTGCAAGTTTTAAATGTACATAGCACTTTACATTATGTGGCAGCATGGCACCAATTATAGCATAACTGTGATCTTGTAAATCTAATAGAGATGGACTAGAGCTACAAATGGTGGATACTGGATAAAACGTTCTCCAAATAAAATAAATAAAATAAAAAGGGGAAAAGGTTTTTTAAAAAAAGTATCAGTGGGAAGATCTGATGCTCTTTTTCACTAATTTTAAAAGTATATGGATCTGAATCATTTATCTTGGAATTGTAAAATGATTGTCCCTTTCTGGAAATTAGTTTTAGAATACATTGAAGCAATGGCAAATTATATTTTGCCTTAATATTGGTTGCATTATTTGTGAAATTCAGATTAGGAACTGATCACTTATTGGTTGACGGCAGCAAGATGAGCAATAAGTTTTAATTATTGGAAAAGGCTGCATGTTCCAATGGATTTCAAATGGAATCTGTGTATTTTGAATACAAGATTAAGCTGATCAGGGTAATAAAGGTGAGAGAAGGATGCTAGGCAGATTATCAGGTCCAAAAATGGAGTTTGTTTATTCTTTGTGGCATAACAGTGCTCAAGATCAATTCAACCATTTTCATTCTCATTTTCATTTTCATTCACAGACATAGGGCCTATTTGCTCTCTATATTATTTTTGCAATTTCTTCAGTGTGACTATTTTTGTAAATCACAAATCATGACTTATAGAGAGTAAATTTAAATATATTTTGTAATCAAAATAAAACCAAATTTATAACCAAGATAAAATGTGGAAGGTAAAAAAAGAACTACTCAAGCAATAATTTTGCTGCAAATAATTCACTCAGATTTCATTTATTTATTCCTAATATTTCTTACTGGGCAACAAGAATATCAGCCTCTGCCAGTTCTGTTGCCATTTATGGAATTTTCTCTCCCCCTCAAAAAAAAATTAATTTGATAAATCCTAATATTACACAAAACATATTTTATGGCATACAATAGCACATGAAAGAATAAATACATAATTAAATACATTACAACATTCAGGAAAAATAGGAAGGAAGGAAGGAAGGAAGGAAGGAAACTAAGATGTAATGAAGGTGAAGGTACAAACCCCGCATAAGTATATCAATAGCAATATGATATAATCATGTCTAACGTTTTAGCTATTCCTGTAGGAGGTTGAGGGACATAGGCCCAGACCATGATATCATCACAGTAAGTAGGAAGGGTCCCAAAGAAAGATATATGTTTTGGCTCAGTTATAATCCAGAAAATGCTTTCCATTAACACCCCAATAAGCACGCAAGACAAAGGCTTGGGATGATTATAACAATATAACCTGCAGCAGGGAAAAACTCAGCTGTCACCCAGAGCCCCTGAGAGCCCCGACAACAGCCGCGCCACGCCTCCCCATCATATAAGCAGCCAATAGGCTGCATGCATTCTCCTGCCTCCATCTTGCTCTGCAAGGTGAGCCCAGCAAAAGTTGCCAGGGCTGAGGCACCCTAGCGATGATATTGTACATAGGAACATTTCTTACATACCTAGTTTGGCATCTTAGTGCCAAACTAGCAGCGTGGGATCAATATGAGAAACAAGTATTGGAGTAGCTTGCTATAACAGATTGTGGGAACTCTGTGATATTGTGGAA
This sequence comes from Lerista edwardsae, assembly GCA_029204185.1. Classification (NCBI taxonomy): domain Eukaryota; kingdom Metazoa; phylum Chordata; class Lepidosauria; order Squamata; family Scincidae; genus Lerista; species Lerista edwardsae. Next base: position 1,714,520 of record JAJKFI010000105.1, on the reverse strand, counting down.
TTATATGTTTATCATGCAGATTAGGATGCGATCAACTCATGGCTTGCATGGACCACAGGGATGCCACATCTCCAACATCAGCAATCAGTGTTTTTTCACACACCTTGTCAACCATCTAAAATCCTAGTCTAGTCTGTGGTCTCTGTGTCCAAGCATGGCATAAAAACTCCAATGCCCAGTAAACATTATAAATGCAAGTCATTTAATTCAGTTTAATTAAGTACACACGGCTGTTTTATTCTCAGTCTTGGGTACTTATATGTATATCTGACACTAGCACTAATGGGGGTTACACAAGTTAAATCCCCTACGCATCAAGGAGGAAACAGACCACTCTGATTCATACATAATGGATTTGCAGAAAAAATTAGCATGTGGGATGCTCTAAGTGCACCTTCAATGTAAAAATCCATAAATAAGTAGAAAGTATATACAGTCCAACCTTGGCTCTTTGAATCTCAATTAACAAAGCTCCCTGTGATCCAAAGGACAGTCATGTCTCATATAATCAAACTGAAAATTCCCTTGATTATCTAAAAACTCAATTATCCAACCATATCCAATGTCTTCCATGGCATCAAGATAATCCCTGACGTCCTGTTCTGAAGGGCAACTGTTGGAAGAACTGCTCTTTTAACTGTATCATGTCTTCTTTTACCTCACCAGTTCACATTACTGCAGACATTTTCATTGCGTCTATGTGTTAGGGCACAATCCTAACCTGGAGTTAGGCCGGCACAAGTCATTTGTGCCAGCCCAGGACTGTTGCAAATGCACCCTAAGGTGCGTTTGGACCACTCTCAGAGTAAAGGAGGATAGCACATGTCCATGCATTGGCCTCCCTGATTCGGAGAGTGGTGCGAATGCACTTTACTGCACGTTTGCAACATTCCTGAGCCGGCACAAGTGACTTGTGCTGGCCTAGCTCCAGGTTAGGATTGCGCCCTTAATGAGATAAACGGATATTTTTCTGCACTTTCTGATTCCTTTCCACACCAAAGTAACCCAACAGATATCAGCATAAACAATTGAGCTTGGCTCATGATCTATTCTAGATGTTCCTTATCAGTCAAACTAAAAAGGTTATATCCAGATCCTAATGACCTGGTCATATTTAGATGCTGCGCTGATGGAGCACATATGCTGATATAATTTCCATTATATCATACACCTGTCCTGGCAATGCCACCCTGGTGGTGCACTGTTGCCAGCACAACAAGGGTAAAATGCCAAGCTTTAGTGGGAAAGCACTGCTGGTGCAACCCTTCCCAGTAACACTCCAGCATCCATGGAAACGCCAACACAGCCAGAATGGAGTAGCAAACTGACAGCACTATGTCATCCCCATGACATTGGCACATTATTGGTGTTTCATCCATTTGATGTCCATGTGCCATCACCATGAAGTTGGCATGTCATCTGTGTGTCATCACTGTGATGTCCAAAGAGCCAATCTCCACAACCAATCAGCCCTAATGTTGATGGTCATAGAAGCCCTGCCAGGTGTATTGGAAAAGGCAGGAGCTACCCCAAGGAGTGAGGGAATGGTATCAGCAATGGCCCCTTGTCCAGATAAACCAGGGATTACAGGGTTAACCCCCAAGGTCTTTGCTAGCCTCCGGAGCACAGCTGCAGGCTGTGAAAGGAGGTTAGCACAGGTGCAGATGGGTGTGGCTGATGAAATAAAGCCTGCCCACTGATTGGCTGGCTGGACTGCCTGCCTGAAGGACTGATGGATGGACTGGCTGGCTGGCTAAGCTCATTGTGGGGAATAACTGTGGGTAACAGTTGTATGTCTACCATGCCCCTGGAGCCACCGAGTGGAAGAAGCAGGTGTAGCTTAGGCAAGCTGACTGCCTATTGTTTGGTGGTGGGGTTTGTTGGTGCTAGACTAAGGGTAGTTCAGAGCTAAGCCAGTGATGAGGGCAGTCTGGAGGAGGCTGGCCAGCTGGAGTTCCCAAGCAAAGCTGCTGGAAGACAGGAGGCCCAGTGGGTGAATGAACCCCCTCCCTCTTGCCTATCTCTGAGGCTGCTCTGTGGGGAAACTAGCCTACTGTGGGCATTAGGGCCTTTGGGGTGGCCCGGCAGGGAATTTGATGGAATACCACGGTTCAGGGGATGCGGACAGGTGCAGGGCCAATGAGTTGCCAATGCTGGGGCAAGATACCACTGCCAGCCATTTATTCCCAGAAAGGAATTTAACTTATAGCTCAAAACTATGTACCTGAGTTGAAAAGCTAAATTCCATATTGTACCATTTCTGAAACCCAAGTTGACCAAGCCTTATGTTTTGTACGTGTTCACAATGCCTAGCTTTCTTTTGGAATTCTAAAAGAATTGCTGCAATTGCCTTTAATTTTCACTTTCTATATTTTATCTTATGGCAATGCAGCAAAACTAAACAATAAATCAAAAACATTAAACTAACTTCCGATATGCACAGTCTGGAGTCTCGCACTATTTTAACCTTTTCACACCAAACCATCTGCATTCTCACAATATTTAACATTGTTGAGCAAATCCTTCCTTTTTACAACTGAACTCTCATGCATGATAACCAAACCATCTGTAGTCTTGCATAATTTTAACATCTTTTTACACAAATCATCTTCATTTTTTGAATTCAGATGAACCATCTTCATTCAAAGACTGCATTCTCAGGAATGTCTCATTGTTTGTGTTGCCTTAAGACTACTAAACCTATGAAGCAGTGTGACTGCAGGTGAAACAAACACATGTTAAAATGTCTGGGCAATTTAAGTGAGCAATTGACAACCTTGACAAGAAATGACAGAATGTCACTGACCAGAAATGGGACCAATCAAAATTCAAACAGGTAGATACATTTCTAGAAACCCCCCTTTAGCTAAGAAACAGGACTCAAAATTGGAATTCTTTCTGTCTATACAACTACTTCAAACGTCGTTTTAACTGCTTGCTAGTTTGTATCAGAAGAGTAAATTCACCAGTGTCAGTACTTAGAAGTCAACCACGTTAACCATCTTTAAGTGCTTACACTTCTTTCTTTGAAACCAATAGGATGGGCAGCCCAATCCTAAGATGTCTGGAGCCCAGAGGAGCAGTGGCACCAAAATGGCTACCACTGCATCCTACGGGTGCTGCAGCATTCATCCCCTTACCCCAAGTAAAGCCTTGCCTCCCCGTGAGTAAAGTAAAGCCCCAGCCCCCATTTGGCCAGCACAGACTGGAGAAGCCTAGTGTCAAGCTGCCTGGTCTGAAGCAGGCATAAGATATGGGGGTAGAGGCCACCGCCAGTCCCATTGCCTGGGCCCAATCCCCTCCCATCACCCAGTCCCACCCCCTCCCTGCCTCCTGGAGTGCTGGCCAGCCTCCTACCCAGTGCTGGGGACCAGTGCCGCAGCTCCCTCCATCCGCAGTGCTGTGAATGTGTTTTATGGCACAATTTTAGTTGCTGGCATTAGGGAATTCAGGATTGTGCTCTTAAACATGTTCAGTGATGACCGAATCATGCCCTTTATATCAGCGGACCTTGGCAAGGTGGGTCCTCCATGAACCTTAGGGGTGTCCACCTAGATAGGAAGGGGCCTGCAGAGGACATTGCTGAGGGTTTCCTTAAACCTGAAAGGAAATCTGGGTATTTGTATGCATTTGTGAATTTTACTGATTTGCACCAATCAGCCAAAGTCTTAACATGAGTCTGCTAGCTGGTAAAGTGAAACTTTTTTTAAAGATGGGTCCTGATGCTGAAAAGTTTGGAAACCACTGGGCCAGTGATGTCATGCAGAGGGGACGCGGGGGTACGCGAGAACCGGTTTCTAGGATTATAGCTGGCCCCGCCCATTCGCCTGCCCACTCATCGACTCCGTCCTCTGCAACGTTTGAATTTCCTGCATGTTTGAGTTGCCTGCATGTTCTCAGAGCCAGGCAGGCAGGCAGGCAGCGAGCGGAGCCTTTCCTTTCCTTGCCACTGAAAAATGAGTTGCTCTGGGGTTTTAACATGATGCCAGGCCTCCTTAACATGTTCTGGGGGTGCTGTGGAATACTGTTGCAACTGTTGGGTCAGTTTAAAATCATCTGAGGCCTCAAAAAGGGCTTTTTTCATGTCACTTCCTGCCACGACATCACTTCTGGCTTATGACGTCACTTCCGGTGGGCGGGTCCCGACACGTGCCAATCAAAAGTGAGTACCTGTTCTTAAATCATTTAGATGACACCACTGCACTGGGCTCGTGTTATTTAAAATACAATTAAGGTTTACCATTGCCAAATGGACTGAATACATCTCAGCTCCACTGGCAATCCAGGGGGGTGGACTTCTGTTCTCACAAAAGCTAGCTGCACTGGCTCCTGCCTTCCAGCCACTGGGAGCAGCTGCCTTGCAGCACCTCCCTCAGCAAATATTAGTAAACACGCCAGAAGACAATTCATGTTGTCATCTACCTAGGCACCCTGGATTAGTATGCAAATAAGGCAGCCGAAGAACAGGCCACAGCAGCGGCGCTAATGCTCTAAGTGATCTTTCAGTGTAATTAGAATTTGTTTCATCACACTAATTTGACATGGCAAATTAGTGTAGCTAAGAGAAAGGGCTTCTTTGCAGAGCCAGGGTTCCAGTATGTACACAGAAACTTGCCAGCAAGTCCACCTGCTCGGGGGAGTTGTGTAACACTGTTGAGAAGTGACAATTAGCAAAAGCTCTAGAAAATATCAGTTTGTTTTATTTTTAATCTGGTAACTTGATAGGTTAGATTTCTCCCCGCCACTGATTTACCTGATGGCTCACAGAGCTTAGCACACAGGCCGAGGAGAAATCCTTCGCTGTGGAGGATAAGCTTACACTGTGCTGCAGTGATACACATTTTAAATCAAATCTGTTCCATTGCTTAGGTGGCACCAGGCTGAGCAGCTTTACAGAAGACCAGGAGCCATTCCAAGACCTCTCCCCCAGTGATGTCATTCAGGGGGAACGGACCAGAATGGGCGTTCCGGATCCTAACGGGCTCCGTGGCTGGTTCCGGGTTCCCGACAAGTGCCAATCCAATGTGAGTTCCTGTTCCTAAATCATTTGAATGACACCACTGCTCTCCTCTACAAAGGCATAAAAGCCACTGCAGCCCACAAAGAAGCATCCATTTAGTGCTCATATGCCTGTGGCACACGCTTGTGGCCCAGTATTAACCCCCTCTCCTGCTAGCATAACTAGTGTAGCAGCACCAGAGGCGACTTGACTGCTGTTGCAAAGCAGCCTCCACCAACAAGCTCTGCAGGGCCATTGGTGGGGAAGCTGCAGTGGCTTCCCACACTCCAGTGGACCCGTGGACAGCCGCCTGAGCAGTTAAGCCCATGGAGGGAGGCAAGGAGGGGGTTGAGCAGGGTGGGGTTGGCGGAATGGGTCGACAGGAGTAACGAAGCAAAGAGGAGGCACATCAGACCCAGGGATTGGCAGCAGTGTGCACACAAAATCCCCAGCCCCTTTTCAGGCCTGATCCGTCTTCACAGAGCAATGCAGACTTGTGCCAGAGATTGAGCTGGCTCAGATCGGGGTTGCCGTATAGTGGCTGCTGAGGTGTACCCCTTACTCCAAGGAGACCTCCAGCAGCTAATACCCCACACACCCAGGATGCAATGGAAGTCACGCCACTGCCACTGCATTGCCCCACAGGAGTCTAGATAGGATTGGGCTACCCGATAGATTTCAGTGCTAATGACTGGATAGGTCACTTTCTCTGGACACAGTTCAGCGGATTGGCTCAACTCTCCTGTGGTGGGGACAATTTCCTGTTGCCCATTATGGACAGAAAAAGCTGGACGTATATCAGCAGACCTTGTCTGGCATAGCAAGTTATAGAAACCCTGAACATTAAGGTCCTTGACGTTTCAATGCCACAGAAATACCTAAACGTTGATATAATGCCTGTGTACATAATCAGTTCTAGAACATTTGGATCTTGGTACCTGAATTAGTAAAACTTTAGTGGACAACAGGAGAACATGGAATGATTTTCCGAAAAATAGGATCTCTGGATAGAAGTTTCATCCACAGCATTTGTAATTTACAAAGTTGCTCTGCCATGAGTGTAGGTCCTAAATGGTTTTCTCATCAGATATGCAAACCAACAACGAGTGCTGCTGCAACGACAATGACTACTACTACTACCACTACTTCTATGACTACTACTATGGATAATAATAATAATAATAATAATAATAATAATAATGATGATGATGATGATGATGATGATGATGATGATGATGTTATATAGTTTTTTCCATGAAACTATGTCCAAAATGACATACAAAAAAACCCCATACAGATATAAAAGCAAACAAAATCTTGATATATTACACATTTGCCTCATGAATATGTCCTCTTCCTGAACAGACGAGTAAGTTTTAGTTACTATACATATGTATATATACATATATTACACATGTACTTCCAAACCAGGAAGTGGAAGAAGGTGCCATGTAGGCAAGCTGGTGGACAGAGATGAGCCCCAACCCTCTCTGACCAGCTTGCTTCAGTTGGCCTCATGGGTCAGAGAGCCATACAACAATACATAGACAGGGTCCTAGACAGTAGACCAATGGTTCCCAAACTATGAGACATGGCTTCCTGGGAAACCACAGAAACCAGCCAGGGAAGCCAGGGAATCTTTACAGAAAACCTATGCAATGTATAGGATTGTATCCCTAATGAGGAGCTGTGATCAATGGCCCAGGTCAAGGGAGCCGCTAGTTGAAAAAGGTTTTCGAACCACTATATTAGACCCTCCTGTGATCCATAACCTACCGAGAGAGTCCAGTTTGTGTGATGATGTGTATCTTTCAGCTGAGTCACCAATTCTTTTACATATGACTTGTTCACAAAAAATACAAAGGTTTTATAAACTAGTGATTGGATTGCAATGATCCATAAATGCTGCTTCAGTCTGTGCCTAAAAGATATTTCTCGGTCTTTTATGTGTATCCAAGTTAAAAGCACAATATGCACTTGAGAGATTGAGAGGACAAACCATTTTAAGGTCACATACAGAGAGTTGGTATAATCAGGGTGACCAGATACAATGGAGTGCATATACCTTTAACCATTGTATAAAAGAAGGACTTATGGCAGATGCAGCTCAGCATGGAAGGGTTTTAAAAGCGACACCTGCCAAAATTCCCTCTTCTATACAATGATTAAAGGTATAAGCACTCTGTCCTCCATTGTATCTGGCCACCCTGGGCAAAAAGCAGAAGGTTTCAGGTTCAATCTTGGCAGGGAAAGATTGACAATCAGTGCAGGTAATATTGAATTTGATTGATCAGAGGTTCTCAAAGTGGTGGGGAACCATACTGGGCCATTTTCATGTGAAAAAGTGCACTCTGACCCACAAATGGAGCTATTTCTAGCACTGGATAGAATGGCAAAAGGGGCTGCAGACCTCCAAGACTTTCTCCAAGGCCAGAGAGACCCCTCCCAGGTAAGAGGAAAGGCCAGGTAAGGAGAAAAGCCCCTGGGTGCCCACGACACTATGATTGCTATGATGCCATTGGGACATACGCATCCCAGCCCCAGGCCCCAGCCCTGTAACCATTTCCCTGATCTTGCCAGATTGACCACTTTCAGCAATGGTCTAGTTTTAAAGAAACCGCTAGATTTTGAGACTGTCGGCTAATTTGAGAGGAGGTTCAAAAGGCATGGCAGGGTGTGGGCAGCACACCCATGGTGAAGTCAATGGTGGGACAAATTTCCTGGGGAAGGAGTCTGGAAAGACTATCCAGGTGGCCACTGGGCAGTTAAGCTTATTATGCAGAAAGATGCAGGTGTGCAAATGAGATTATGTCAAGGTGAAGAGCTCAAATTTACAAGACCTTCGAAAAAGGTGGCATACAGATGCCCTGCAGTGCTACAGTTTTCCATTCTAATCAATGGCCCTTATTAGCATGAACTTGATTAGAGGAAGCCTTGTTCACACAAACACGCCCCCTTCCCAGACCTACCCTTGTCACCACCTCATTCCACGCTCCTCTTGCTCCTGTTCCACCCTACCCCTACCCGTCCTGCCTCCACCACCACCTTAACTCCACTGGTGGACCTTCCCACTGCTCCAGCACACTGCTAGCATACTGTTTATGGCTGATGCTGATCACTTTACAGCAGTCAGGTACCAGCAGAATGTGCATTCTGTTGTCAATCGGTCTAGTTAGGATTCGGCTATAAATCACATTTATATCTTGCCTTCCTCCATGGAGTTTGGGGCAGCTACATGGATTTCTCCATTTTTATCTCAACAACTATGTGAGGTACGTTAGGCTCTAAGACAGTGGTTCTCAAACTTTTTAGGATCAGGACCCACTTTTTAGAATGACCATCTATCTGGGACCCAACAGAAGTGATGTCATGGCCAGAAGTGCCATCATTATGACGCCAGGCCCTGCTGCTTTCCTGAGAATGCAGCAATCAGTTGAGTTATTTCTCGGACATTTTCCAATAGCAAAGTGAATCAGAAAGAAAAACAGCCTACTTACAACCTGGACATAAGCAAAACAACCACAAAGCCCTCCCCCTTTCTTGCATCCCATCTTCAATATAGCTGCTCTAGGTGCTTTGCAACCCACCTGAAATTGGCTCGTGACCCACGAGTTGGGTCCTGATCCGCAGTTTGGGAAACACTGCTTTAAGAGACAGTGACTGGTCCAAGGTCACATGACAAGTTTCATGGCTGAGTAGCAGAGGCGTCATCCTCAAATTAAGTTCCGGAACTCTAGGCGGGACTTACCGCTTGATTGACAGGCTGTCCGTGACGTGTCGCTGCCTGGCTGCCCGCTGCGTGGGCTCCCTCCAGTTGGCGAGCCCCTCTGCTGCTTGCCCAGGCACCCAGCGTGCCCCCCAGGCAAGCGGGCACCCCCTCCAAAGCCAGGGGTGCCCGCGCAGCGGGCGGGCAGGCAGCAACACGTCACGGACGGGTAGCCAATCAGACGGTAAGTCCCGCCTAGTGTTCCGGAACTTAATTTGAGGATGACACCACTGCTGAGTAGGACTAGAATCCAGGTCTACCCAGTTCTAGAGCATTTTGACCACTCCACCATGCTACTATTCAATCATTAAGATCACTGGGGAACCCTGAGCCACTTACCATGTTTCACTTTAACATGCCTCTCAGGGATGTTGGGCAGGTGAAAAAGAAAACCCAAAACATGTCACTCTGAGCTCCAGAGACAAAATGGCAGGATAAAAACAGAGGAATGAACTATTCAATTTGCATTGAAATACAGATCATTATTTCCAGTGCCTTTCCCTGGGAGGTGAAAACCATACTCGAAAGATGCTGCCATTATACATTCAGCGATAGCTCCACCGTGTCCTCACTTATTTCTCCTTAAGCAAATTAACGCTTGCATTTCGACCGAAGCGACGTGATGGGCAACCCTCCCCCAAAAGAGGAACAACTGCTTTTCAAGACAGCAAACACCACTAAATGCTGGTAAAGCCTGACAAAGGGAAATTGACGGACCCACGGAAGATAGACACATTATTACGGCTAATAATACACGCCTGTAGAAACCAGGCAGAATGATGGGAGGGTTGTTGGGTTTGGTGTTTTAAAAAAAAAAAAACCCAAAGAAAAGGACATACTTTTTCCAAGCCTGGTTTGAGGCGACAGGGAGAGTTAAATAAACATATGATAACAACACCAATCAAACCATTTTGTTTAAAGCCTGCAGAGTCAATCTGCTTCTGGCTGAGGAGCTACCAACCAGCAAAGGCAAGCTAATTAGACACAGTCAAACACTTAGGCAATCACACCTTGTGAATGTAAGCATCTTCCTGTCATTTGGCAAGTCTCTCGGCTGCCTCGGAGCGTGAGACAACAAATCCCCTGCAAACAAGATCTGCGTTCTCTCCCGTTAGTGCGATCTAACAGAGCACAATGGCACGAGGTGAAAGGTGGCCATCTTGTCAGGTAATGACAGCATCTTGAGCAGCCTGTAGGAAAGAGTGGCACTTGTTTAGACTAGCCTATTTGCACCTATCTACAGAGGGCCTTTTTAATGTAATTATTAGCCTCTGCGGCCCTGCTTAGGGTTCGAAAATAGCATTCATTTTCATCTTGCTTTGGCTACTGCTGCTGCTCTCTCTCTCTCTCTCTCTCTCGCTCTCTCTCTTTCTCCTGTCTCAGTCACCTCATCTGAAAGCAGAGGTGGCAGTGGAGGAGGAGGAGGAGGAGGAGGAGGAGGACTGAATTAACAAGAACAAGTTGGCAGGTGAATTATGTGACAACAGCAACAACAGCTAAAATGGAGACAAGAAATAAATACCCCCAAACCCTACAAGAGTCGACATTATATATATTTTAATCACTCTGCCAACGTCAGAATGATTTTTTTTAGAAAAGGAGAAGAAAGGCCAGAGAATCCAAGCCTTTCAGTGTTGTAGGAGGAAGAAATCATTATGGAGAGGATAACTTAAGGCAGTGGTTCTCAAACGTTTGAGTACCAGGACCCACTTTTCAGAATGACAATCTGTCCAGGACTCACTAGAAGTGATGTCATGGCCAGAAGTGCCGTCATTATGATGTCAGAGCCTGCTGCTTTCTGAGAATGCAGCCATCAGTTGGGTTATTTCTCAGCCATTTGCCAATAGGAAAGTGAATCAGAAAGAAAAAGCCACCAATGGGTCGCAAGACAATTACAGGTCAGTGGTGGGATTCAAGGGGTTTGCCCAGGTTCTATAGAACCGGTTGTTAAATGGCCGGGCCCCACCCACTCGCTTACCTCGGCTGGCTTTGGGTTTTTTTTTTTGCTCCGGCTATGACGTCATAGAACCAGTTGTTAATTCATTTGAATCCCACCACTGTTACAGGTGGGTCGCGAAGCTCCTAGAGTAGCCATATTGAAAATATGGGATGATGGGATGCCTGAAAGGGCAGGGCTGTGTGGTTGTTTTGCTTGTGTCAAGGTTTGAAGTAGGCTTTTTTCCTCTCTGATTCACTTTGCTATTGGAAAATGACTGAGGGTTAACCCAACTTAGTGCTGCATTCTCAGGAAAGCAGCAGGCTCTGGCGTCACAATGATGGCACTTCTGGCCATGACACTTCCGTTGGGTCCCAGACAGATAGTCACTCTAAAAAGTGGTACGAAGAAGGTTGAAAACCACTGAGATAAACCATTGGACAGATATATCAGGGCTTATGTTCTTAACAGCTAGAACCGCCCTCTAGCCCAGCAAGTGGAGCATAATTGTCATGAGCTGCATTCCTTCCTTTCACAATCCTGCACAATTGGGTCATGACCTCTGGCAGGGCTGGTCCATCCATGAGGCTGCCTTGGACAGGTAGTGGCTCTGGAGCTCCACCATCTCTGGCTACCTTCCATCATCACCTCTCAACCAATCTTGCCAGTCACAACCACCACTGCTGCTGCTCCTCATCCCACTCCCATTTCCTGGATTTTAAAAAGGAGACGGGGCCCAACTCCCATGTAACTGTTAAAACATTTCAACTGTGACTATGTTTTAAAAAGAAAGAAAAACAGAGAGAGAGAGAGAGAGAGAGTATGCAGCAATATACCTGACCGTAGTTCTCCTGTTTAAAAATCTACTCACTTCGCTCCAGTTTCTTTTCCTTTTTTTAAAAAATAGCATTTTAAAAAAATCATACAGATAAAAAGAACATTTGAACACTTAGCAAGCCAAAATGTGGCTCTAAAAAAGACCTGAGGCAAATTAAAGCCCAATTTAACTTTTGCTCAATAACTTCACTTTTTTTCTGAATGAATCATTTATGAAGTGAAAAACTCCTACTTACCATGCTATAAAACTCAATTAATAGCTATTATCCTTCTGGCCAGGTGTACTTGAAGATGGGATTGGGGACTGGCCTGGAGAAAAATTGCACGTTTTCCATCTAAAGTGCTGAAAGATGATGCAAAAGAACCGAAAGAATGTATTGGCAATCTTCAGACTGAAAACTACTCAAAACTATTTGATAAAAGCCTTTGAATACAAAATCCATCTGGAGACATTAGACGTCACGTGGGAATAATTCACAGCTACAGAAAAAAGTGTTATGTTCATTGAGTAATTAGCACATGACAAATTATTGAACAGACCAACTTGCAAATATTTTTCAAAGCAAAATTTTGCTGGTGCTATAAACTTCTGCTACCCATTTGAGGCCCCTCCCTTTTCTACCACAGAAATGTCAGCTTCTCTAGGAACATTTTGCAGTTTGAAATCTGTGGAGACTGGCAACAATGATGTCACTACTCTCCCAAACCCAACCCTAACCTGTGCCGGCACAGCCAGGCCGTGTGGCCTGTGCTGCATGCAATCCTTCAGTGGGATAATTTTCAGCAGGATAACACTGACAAAAAATGTTAAATCCACTTCTTCACACATTAAGGGCGCAATCCAGCAATACCCTGCTGCTTTGATTTTTTTCCCCCTATATGTTAGCTGGCATCTCTAGCTCCCAGGGACCCAGGTTCCAATCCCAGCCTTCTGTGGATCGTGGGCAGAATATTGAGCAGAGTACATCACTGAGGGCAAAATTCTAACCTGGAGTAAGGCCTGGAGCAAGGCCGGCACAGTTGGGCCAGCAAAGTTTGGCCAGCACAAGGGACACCATAAAGTATGTTTGGACCAGAGTCAGAGAAGCCAGTACACAGTCATGTGCCATCCTCCCTGACTCCAAGAATGGTCCAAACACGCTTTACAGTGGCTCTTGTGCCGACCTAACTCCAGGTTAGGATTGCACCCTGAGTTTGGAATATACCGTACATTATATTTTAAATCATATACATGATAAATCATCATAGAAACAGCCATTTTGTTACTGTCTCTGCCTCCCCAGGCTACCATTTTGCACTGGCAGTTCCCAAAGCGCTTGTAAAAAAAAAAAAAAAACTAGCTCCTAGAAGCCGAATGTCTGCTCACCTCTAGTTCATATCTACCATTGAGAAGAACAAAAAAAAAAAAAAAAAGGAGAGAGACAGAGAGAAACCAGGTGGTAAAAAACAGTTTTGCTGCAGATTGCTCTGCAGTTTTGTGCACTGGCAAAGGGAAACCAAAACAAAAGTTCAGCAACTGCAGAGAAAATCTGTTGCCTCTTTTCCTTCACTTGTTTGCACCTTAGACACAGGAGGAAAAGAAATGTTCGATTCAGGCACTAGCCATAAGAAAGATGCGAAAGGCTTAAGGAGAAAGCTGAAAGCTGAATGATGGCTTGATTGCTGTGGTTTCTCAGGTTTTATCACATTAAAATAGGTTTAACCCTTGAAAGCCTGGATACTTGCCAACAATAGCAATGAAACAGAGGCTTTGTTACAGAGAGAGAGAGAGAGAGAGAGAGAGAGAGAGAGAGAGAGAGTATCACTGCTACATATGGTGTTCCATTAATAATGATTGCTCTCTGTTATGGGAACCTGTGTGTACAATGCATTCTTTGGGATATAGCCAAGAGCGGGGTACTCCAGTGAATCACAATGCACAGTTAATTAGCAGGGAGGTTGGTGAATTTGGCATTATAAATGAATAGAATGGAGGTGTCCCCCAAATGCTAAATCATTTAGCACCTTCTTTGGAAGTGCTAAATGGATCTAGAACTTCCGTTAATGATGCAAGACTAGTACAAAGTGTGCCTATAGATTCAGGGAAGGGTATGTTGTTCAGTGGGTGAACACATGCCTTCCATGCACTAGGCCCTGGGATGGATTTCTAGCATCTCCAAATGAGGAAAAAAAAATCAGATAGAAAAGGGAAAGATCTCTGCTAGCAAGTACTACCAGTCAGAGCTGACTGTACTGGGCTAGATGGACCATTGTTCCAAAAGAGTTGGGTTTTAACTCCTATTATTATATTTGTTTGCTAGCCCTAATGCATGATGAAAACAAATGCTTAAAAAAAATCCTCCTGAGAAGGAAAGAAGGAAAATATTAATAAAGTGAGATTTTGCTCTGAAAGCAATTACCATTTAAAAAACCCTGCAAAACACAAAAGAAACATTTTACATTTCCCAAGTTCAGCTTATCGGGAACCGTTCTCATCCCCCAACTGAAATGAAGCCAAAATCAGTAGTGTCCCTGAGGTGAGGGGCACTGAGTTTTGCAAGGTGCCTTACCTTGCATGTAAACTGCTCTTCTCGCTTGCAGTTGTAGCCAGTAAGCAAAGTGAAGGCATTGATTTGCTGTGAGGACTGGTTAAGATGGCAAGGGAGAGGAGTGGTTAACATGGCAAGGTAAGGCACCTTGCAAAACATAGCACCTGGCCTCCTCTTTAGGCACCCTCTAGGGATATTTGTAATTACTTTAGTTCACAGTACTTGTGACCACTGCCTTCTCTACTCTTTATTTTTTGTCCTTCCTGAGTTGTTTCCCTTATTCCCAGAGTTGAGATTGTAAGCCTACTGGGCATCACCTACTTTGCCAACATTGGTTATAGAACTCTGTACAGCTCTGTACATTGATGGAAGCATGTGGGACGTACAGCTCAATCCTATTCAGGGCACAATCCTAACCAACTTACCAGCACTGACATAGCTGTGCCAATGGGGCATGTCCTGCATCCTGCAATGGAGTAGTAGTCACGGTAAGTGGCAGTAGCAGCAGCAGCAGCAGCAGCAGCAGCACTAGTAGTAGTAGTAGTAGTAGTAACCTCCTCAAGGTAAGGGAATGTTTGTTACCTCGGAGCTGCATTGTGCTTACCCCAGTGCAGGAAAGTTGGTTAGGATTACGCCCTCAGGCACCAATGGTTCATGGATGCCAGTGCAACATCTTTCATACTCTAAGCCCATCCTGGCAATGGCATGCCAGTGGTGCACCAATCCTGGACCAATCTCCTCCCACCAGTGGAACAATCTCCTCCCTCTTCTGCCCTCTCTGCCAGTGGTGCGTACCAGTGGTGCCCAAATGACTTCCAGGCTCCATCAGCGCAGCTTTTTCCCAGCATTGTATCAGCACATCCTCTGCATGTGCTGCATGCAGCACATGTGCTGCAGCCTCTGCAGCACATCCTTTGACAGACAGGCTTCTACACTGGCAGAGCTGTCGCTGTGCCAGTGTACGTGGTGATACACTGGCATGTCTCAAGCTATTGAGCGCACTGTCCTAATCTGGAGTTAGCCTGGCACAGTTAGGCCGGTAAACTTTGGCCAGCACGAGGGACATTGTAAAGCGCGTTTGGACCACTCTCTGTGTCAGGGTGGGAGGATGGTGCACGTCTATGTGCTGGCCTCTGACTCTGAGAGTGGTCCAAACATACTTTACATCGCACGCTGGGTGTTAACTTATTTAGAAAACTTATAGCCCACCTTTCCAACTTTGCAGGGGCTCGAGGCGGCTTGCAGAATACGTAGAGACAAAACAATAAAAACAACCAACCATCAATAACACATAAAGCAGTTGGTAACATCCAGATTAAAAGCAGTATGAAATGAAAAGCTCTTCAGATCCCTGTGGAAGGTCAGCGAGGAAGGGGTTGTCCTATATTGGGCGGGAGGAAGCATTCCAAAAGCTCAAGCACTAACACAGAAAAGGTCCTGTTAGGGGTCACCAGCAGTTGAACACCGAAAGGCAACTGTGCCCACACCAGGGCCACATATGATGTTATCATAGAGCAGGCAGACTTGCGCAGGAGGAGCCACTGCTTGTAGGTTATGGCCAAAACTGTGACTAGAAATGTCTAGGCAGCCAATGCAGGTAGATTAGTAGGGACGTGACAGGGTCATGTCCTCTCACTCTGTAAGGATTCTAGCAGCTGTGTTTTGTACTAACAGAAATGTTGAGACAGTTTTCAGAGGCAGTTCCACCTAGAGCACATTACAGTAGTCCAGCTTGGAAGGTACCAGTCCATGGACAACTATAGCCAGCTTTCTCTGACCTCCCGAAAGGACACCATAGCTAGTTAAAGGCACTCCTAGCTGAAGTCAACACTTGAGAATCCAGGCTCAAAGTCGGACCCAGAAACACACCCAAATTGCAAACCTGCTCTTCTGGAGCGGGGGGGGGGGTGCTACCCCATTGACTAAGCAGAAAAGCAATTTCCTTAGTCATGCCTCTCTTCAGTAACAGGACCTCTATCTTGTTCATATTTAATCTAGGTAGCTTGCCCTCAACCAGACCATTCCGGACATGAGGCAGGGCTTCAGGACCTCCACAGCTTCCTTGAGTGAAGAGGGAGAAAAGTGATCGAGCTGGGCGTCATTTTTTGATGACACACCTGAAACCTTCTGATGACCTCCCCTGTGGGTTCATGTCAGTGTTGAAGAACACAATGGACAGAATAGAATTCTGAGGGACATCAAAGACTTGGGCCCTTGGTACCGAACAGGAGCCACCACCACCACCCCCAGCACCACCTTCTGGAAGGAACCAAGCCACTGCAGCACAACGTCCCAGCCTAGCAAAGTGTTGTAGAAGGGTACCATTGTTAATGGTATCAGAAGCCACTGAGAAGTCTACCACAACCAAAAGGGAACCAACCTATTCAGGTCCTGATATGGGTAATCTCAGCCCCGAAAACTAGAAGCTAAGTTGACATGGAGCCATTTTCCCCCCCAGGAATGATCTGTAGTACTAGTTAGGCACCTGTAAGTGGGTGCGTTTATGATGTAATCACTAGGAGTTTGACTCCAGTTTGAAAATTATCAGAGTGTTGAAATGCTGTAAACTGACTTTGACATTTTGCATCTATTTATTTATTTTAAAGATTTTTACCCCGCCTTTCCTCTGCCGGGCCATATTCCCCAGTCTGTTTCTATTGGCACATTACTTGGGATGAGAAAAGGAGCAATCTACAAAGGTGGAAAAGTTATTTGGGATGAACCCCATTTTCCGTCATAAAGGCTTCTAAAAAAGGAATTGTTATACAGAAGTCTACTTTGGAGTACCACACCAATTAACCATCAACACTACATAACACGGAGCTAACAAAAATTGGCTCAAAACAATCCCCCCCCCCGAAAAAAGCCAAACAAACCCGTTACCACGTTGTGTTGTAGAGCATCAAATCACAGCAGAGTATGGCATGATGTCAGCGACAGGAGTGGCGTAACTGTGATGCAGCCGTGAAGGAGAGCATTTTCTTTCAATCCAATACCTGCTGTCAACACTGCCCTGACCTGGATTTTTCAGGCAAGAGAGGTGGATGAATTCAAAAAGCTTGGATCTTCTCCATAGCAAAAGTTTAACATTCCAGGCTAACGTTGGGGAGCAAAACCGACCACTTGTGTTTTTGTTCTTTTGTGTTTGGGGTGTGTGTGTGTTTTTGGCGAACTATTTCACATTAGCTCAGGTTTTGTGGGAGTTGTTTTGTGTTGTCTTTTTTTTTTTTACCTTGCTGATACTGAATCAATAATTTCATTTCTCTATTACAAACCTTAAGACAATACCGGCAAAAAGTATACTGGAATTTTACTTACTGGTGTTTCATTATTGATGTGGGCTTCTTTAAACATCTTTGGCTCTCTGAAACAGCCCTTTAGAACTGTGTTCCATTTCTTATTGCTTACCTATTCTGTTTGTTCTCAGGCTCCCTGATCCTTTTCAATTTTCTGCAGGTTAGCAAGTGCTGCATTGTCTGCTTTTGAAATGTGTCTTTAGGCATGCTTTTGTTTGACAAGGAATGCCAAGGCTGAGCTGACAAAGTCTGTTTGAAAATCTTTTTCCAGGTATACAAGATCAGTAAGTCTGTTCAATGTATTCTGTGATTAGTATTTTTCTTCAGATATTTATATCAACATTTCAGGTTTTGTGAAAGATGTTTCCGAACATACCTGTCAGTGAGAAACTTACTCAGGGTAAAGTAGCAGTATCATTTATATATTCAAATGTAGAGATATATTTATGGTAAGCAGTTGACATCTCTCTCCCTCTAACTTGAAAGAAATGTACCTTTAGCAAGTACTCAGACACGGCTTTTTCCAAGGGTTGAAACAAATATCAACTCAAGAAATGTGTCTCTTAGGCCTTTGGGTTCCAGCTCTTTGCAACACCTAAACCTAATATTTATATTTTTGAACTCTCCCCTTTGTAACGGCAGTTCACATTTATAAGGCTACACATGTAGTCAAAGAACTCTTCATTTATTTTGACCTGAATTATTTTCTCCTGAATGATGCTTTTTGGCTAAACTGCATGAGTTTCATCATTTTGCATATGTCTGCACTACAGATTCCGAACTGGTCTTACTGTCATGGCCATAAAGCAACGAACCTTGGGAACTGTAGTATTGTGGAGGGGCTATGAGTTTTTAAGCAAAGACGCATTAGCATGCAAAGGTGACCAAATAGCTAGGGCTCCTTGAAACCAGCTCCATGACAGCTTAAATTTGGTATCTAAATGTGCCCACTATTCTCTAAGGGTGCCTGCACATATCTCCATAGAAGGACAGGTTTGAAAGCTGCAGTGTTCAACCAAAAACTAAAGCATCCTCAAGTGTTTAGTCACATGGGGCCAATTTTATAATACAAGGCTTAAACCATCATGTTGCATGCAGAAGACCCAAGTTTTCAATCCATGGCATCCCCAGGTTGGAAAAGGAAAAAAAAACTGACACCCAGGAGAGTCGCTTCTGGTCAGCAATGACAGTACAGTCATGTCTCGTTATCCATTGATTTTGTATCCACTGATTTGACACACTGCTGATGCCAGGGTCCAACTTTAAATACCTTGTAACAAAGAAAAATGGGCCAAAATCCCATTTTCTACCTTCCTACATTCCATTAGATTCCATTATTCACCCCATCTAGTGGCTGAATGCAGTATAGCATCTATACCAATGCATTCTGGGATGACAATGGAGGCGCAAGAAACCTGGAAGTGGGTGTTTGAAGCTATTTTTCTTTTGAGTAAATAATTTTTTATTTCTTTTAGTTATGGGACAGGAAAAAGGTTACACATAGGTATAAGGGAGACAAAGGTTTACACAATAGGAAAGTAGTGGAGGGTTACAACCATTGATTATATAGTGTAATCATCTACAATAACTCTTCTACATCTACGTCTATCAATCACCATACTACAACCTCATAAATTCCTTATGATCTACAATTCAATTACAGTATGAAGCTATTTTTCCATTTATTTCTGTATCCACTGATTTTGGTATCCATTGAACGGAATCCCAGTGGATAACGAGACATGACCTGTACTGATCTAGATGAACCAATGGTCTCCAGTACAAAGTAGCTTCATGCAGTCAGATGTTTACTCTTTCCTCTGCCGCTGCTTCTCTGTTGCTTACTACTCCAACGTCCTCCTCTATCTGTCCTCTCCACCCACACTCCCATAAAAATGTAGGTTGTAAGCTCTTTGGGATAAAGATGTGCCTGTTTTCCTCCCTCACTTAAAAAAAAATCTGTTTCTAGACATACAGTGGAGCAGGGGAAGCAATCAAATATTGAATTTCTTACATGCATACATACAAATTGAACCACATGAATCTTATGATTGTGTAGACTAACCATCAGGCATTACTGCACATAAAATCCGTGATTTGTCCTGTGTACGTATGGCATGATCTATCATGTCTTTCTACTTCCGTGGGACTTAATTCATGCATTGCTAGGTGCAGAGGTGAAGCCTCAAGGCTGTACCTTCACAAAGATAAAACAGAAGGAAGTGGCTTGTATATTGCTAATTGCAGCTATTCTGACATGTTTGGAATAATGGGGTTATCGCATATGTAGCAGTCACTGCACGTAAACTGGAAATGCATACCAATTGCTCAGAACTTTGAAACATGAAAAAAAACCCATATTTTACGGATGATCTTTTGACATTTGCAACGAAACCAAGCGATTCAGACATCTTCCAAGAGCGGTTTCATTTAAAAGGTGCCGGGTTTGCTAATTAAATGAGAAACACCTTCTGTTAATAATTTATTAGAAATACAGGACAGGATAAAGACAGCATCTAAAAATACCAACCGCGTAAACCAGGTTTGAAACGAC
This sequence comes from Lerista edwardsae, assembly GCA_029204185.1. NCBI lineage: Eukaryota > Metazoa > Chordata > Lepidosauria > Squamata > Scincidae > Lerista > Lerista edwardsae. The sequence continues at coordinate 1,694,604 of JAJKFI010000105.1, read as the reverse complement.
TCTGATAAAATTAAAAAGCTGAAAATTCTTTGACTGTCTCCTTTTCTAACAGAACACAAGAAAGGAATATGTTAGTTGATTCTCACCCTCCAGGCAAAGCAGTATAAAACCCCTGGCCTGATTCCAACCCCATTATCAAAGGACCACTCAACTAATCTAAAAAAGCAGCTCTTCATCAATTTATCATTAACAAGAGCATTACAATATAATGTAGGGAAACGGCTTTCCACCGGGGATTCAGTTAATGGGAGGCTAGAGCCAGATAACAAGCATGGCTGCAGATATGCCACAGTAGGTGAAGATAATATACATATATTCTGGGCAGAGAACACTCCAAACAGCTCCTCTCTCTACCGTTGATGAGTTTTCCTGGAAGAGTAAAAATGGAAAGAGATCAATTAAGCGGCATTCAAAGTTTAAGTCCTGCAGTATATTTTCTGTCTCATTTGCCCAAATAAGCAGGTTGCTGCACAACACATCATGGAGTTGCCTTGCACACAGTGTTTCCTCATAAGCAGAAATGTAGCTTGTCTTTGTCATGAAATTCGAAGGAGATTCCTCCTGAGCGGCTGCCAGCCCAGTCCCAATGCAACGAAAATCTCCCAGGCAAGGCATCCCTACAGAAACAGTGGCATGGAGGTAGTACGTCAGACCGAAACCATAGCCATATTATATGGACAGCTGCTGCTTCCAGGTGATCATTTTCATGGGAGAAAGGTAAGTAAAAAACCTGAATCATTTGCTCCAGGAAAATAGCAGTGTTGACTTGGTTGAATGAAGTCCAACATTATTTTCTAGATGCCACCACATCGGCAGCATTGCAAATTTTGCAGTGTGTTAGCTGGACCAGAGCTTTACGCTTTCTTGGCGTTGGGCATGTTTAAATATTGGAGAACACAAAGCTTTTCCCTGAATGAGCCTGATGTCCTCTTTACACCTTACAACAACCCTGTAAAATAACCAAGCATTGTTTTCCTCATATTATAGACTGGGGGGGGGGGGGTCCTGAGGTCAGGAAGCAGTGACTTGCCTAAGCCACCTAGTGAGTTCATGGCAGAGGTGAAATTCAAACTGGGAATATCCTGATTTGCAGCTCAGTCCTTGGCCACTGCTACACCAGCACTGTAGAGAAGCACTGACCTGTTGTATTGAACACAAGGAGTTTTCTCTTATCTATCAGACTGAGCATACTGGTCACAAGAGACCTTTACTAGTTCAAGTTACTTTCAGCATCAGGACACTTAAATTTGTAAATAACTTTGAGTATTAAAGCTGCGACGTTTTACAAATAATTATATCACGTATACCCTGATATTACGTGGTGCTCTGAGCAGTCCAAGCATGCTTGGCAGCCTGAATTGGGGCTGCAAGGCCTGGGGACAGGTAAGGGGTTTGGATGCAGCCTAACTGCCACATCCAAGCGCCTCCCCTCTTGGTGCTGCATGACAGCGTTGGGCTGATGCAAGTGGCTTGCATTGGCCCAAGGCGGGGTGGGTGGGTTATGGATTGCCCTGTAAATGGAGCTTTTCCCCAACTTTCACTGCTGATGAGTAGAAGCCATAATATCAGCATGATAGCCCAGTGCACTTCCGGAAAAGTCTAACTCAGTTTCAATTCTTCTGATTTCTGAGGTCTCATTTCAGACCTCTGGGGATTGGGCTGACCCTACCTGACTTGACAGGAATGGGCATGGGACTAGTGAGGTCTTTGCAGTATGCATGCAGTATGCTTTATAAAAGCTTTTTCTTGGGACACTTCCTTGTAGAGTTGTACACTACAGCAGCTGAGTGAGTTTCAGGGAAGCTAAAATCTGGATGCTTCACTACAGTTTTGGTTATTTTAGATAATTTCTGCCTGCACCCAGTGATGCTCTGCACTGTTGCCCAATCCAGCCCTGTCTCCCTCCCACACCTGCTCTGAGTATTCTCCTCCCAATGTGACATGACACAACCAAGGCCCCTTTCTGTGTTCTACCACTCCCTTGGCTATACACATGACAAATACACAGTCAGCCATTTTGCAGGTTCTGTAAAAGGAGATAAATAGATCCACCTCCCAATTTACTTTATGAGTTGACTGGCCCTGTACGATAATTAACAAACCTGGGAAATAGTACATATGTACTAGATGGAAATGCTGCCCGTGACAGAGGAAGCTGCTAGAACCGCAGCTAAGGAAGAGCATTTGGTGGGGAAATTGCAGCAATAACAGGAGGCAGCTAAGATGAAGGTCATTGGAGGGGTCAAGTGTGACCAAAACATACTGTAGCTGCTGGGACCAAATGGAAGATGTCTTCCAGGGGCTTTGCTTCATCTCATCTTTCCCGGCTTGTCACTCACTATTTTGCATACTGGCTGTCCTTCAAGGCATCCACCGTATTTGTCTCCTTGGGTTTGCTGTTTATCTGCATTTATTCTCAGCATAAATTTAAAAAATCTTTGTTTAAATCCTACAAACAGTGGGGCTGGCTGCGGGAGGTTTAACTGGAGTAATGATCTGGCAAGCCGAAATGGGAAGGAGTGAGTGAGGAGAGAAAGGAAGATTAGTAGGAGTGATTACAGCGGGAGCTGTGAGGGGAATATCATTTGACCGGAGCAAACAGTAGGAGAGACGATGGGCTGCGCCTTGCCATTTTTGTGAAGAAATCTGTGGGAGCCGCAGTGCTCTGTGTGAGTCATGTCCGTGAGCTATGACATTATTACCTACTGATGAATAAGCTGAAAAGTTCTCTGAAATAAACTTTCAGGGAACAGTGAGCATACGATAGACAACCAGAGATGTATGGATAATTAGGACCAATGGGTACAGCGGAAGAATTCTTCTACATAACGAGAAAAGGATTATCGTATATTTAGCAGGTGGTGAATAGAATATACCATGAGGCACTGTAGATCTGTGCCAAACCCCTTTAAGAGGCAAGAAACTGTAACCCCCATTCTCTCTCTCTCTCTCTCTCTCTCTCTCTCTCTCTCTCTCTCTCTCTCTCTCTCTCTCTC